>VWZY01005192.1:146363-177246 GCA_013399075.1 Chloroceryle aenea | reverse complement strand
ATACCGCTTGAGAGCAAGCTGAAGATGAAGATCTTGTCCACAAGACCAGCAGTTTGCTGTCACAACATTTTAGCTCAGTGCTTTACTACGTCACGGTGTCAGGCCGCTTATGTCAGGAGCAGAAAGTAACAGGTTTGCGTCTTCCCCCATGAACCCATCTATTTCAAGCATGTTTTGCTGTCAAGAGGCTTCACCTCCACCCCATCTCCCAGAAAGAATTCAGGTGCTGCCCCTGTGGGAGCTTTGTCACCACGTGTTGCAGGGAGAGAATGCAGTTACGCATCAGCACAGGCCAAACAACGGAGGATGCAAAGGGAGAGTTTGTGCAATATTGTACTTAAAAGACACAAAATACCGGTTTCTGCCCTAAACATCTTGCTGATAAGAGAGGGCAGGTACTGAAGCACGAAGTCAGACCTTTCACCTCCTTGGGCTGAAGGAGACCTCCATTTTTTCCATATCTAGGCATAAAAAGCATGCCTCAACTGCATTGAAATGCTGTTTCCAGCACAGCTGGACTCGTGGCTTTCCATGCTACCCATGGGGCATGGAGGGTTAGAAAAAAAACTACGGGAAGTAGTGGAAAGAGAATGGAGAAAATAGCCCGAGTGGACTTCGGATACCAACAGTAATTTGAAGTTGTTCCTCACTTTTCAGTAGTGCCACTGTAACCCTGTAGAGGGCCAAGCCAGCTCTGCTTCGGCAAAGACGACAGTGGACACCTCGCTTACTTCACTGGGCATTTACAACACGAACAACAATTTGGGCAGCCAGGGAGCCACAACAAAGAGATGGATCTCCTACCTATTAAGTTTAGGAATCTTTGTTGTTGTTTTTACAGTTGCCTTTAACAGGTTTCTACTGGCAATACTCTGCAATCAACTTAAAAAGCCTAAAAAAACCCCCTCACAAACAGAACAACACCACCATCACCCTCAACAAAAAACAAACAAACAAAAAAGGCTTACATGCTTTTGGAAGCCACACTGAAGAGTGGGGCTTTGATGTACTAGGTGCAATCTCTAGCTGTCGTTCTTAATGACAACCCAGATGAGTGTAAAAAGGTCAGAATAAAAGCAGCAAGGCAGTGAGAGCGCTGCTGAATCCCCTGCAATTAACTTCGCTCCAACCTGTTTCTGTGGTTTTGCAACTGTTCGCATTGTTCCTACTCTACATGAGCGCCAGCAATGCTGACCCACCAGTTGGTTTTGTGCATTAGTGGACTTCTGAATTAACCAGAGCAGCAATCCGGAACTAAACCTTTTGGAATCTATTCATATATTAAAAAAAGTAAGTACCTAACTAAAGTCTATATTGTATTCCATTTGATGTCAGTACATTTTGTACTAGGCTGCCACCAGTTTGAAGAACACCATGCAGTTTAGGATACCAAGACCTGACATGGCTGCTTTGAAGGCACGGGAACTCCTTGGGCCTGAGATTTTGCCTTTGCATTTAAATTTAGCAGCAAAAGGCAGCCCCTGGTGCAGCCACCAAGGAGACTGAGGGGTACATTTAAAGGCAAGAGGTTTAAAATAAATATATAAATAAATAAAATTCTTAGCAAATTCAGACAGCTACTTCAGTTTGGATACTACCATGGTAACCTCACCTGAACTCAGTGCTCCCTTTGAGGAGGTTGGACTATACACATTCCCAAGTCCCTTCCAACCTGAAGGATTGAGTGATCATAATAACCTGTGATGGTCCAGTGAGGATGGCTGAAAGCAGAGGCAGTTGACACACTTCCCCAACATCAGACAAGAGGGCATACAGCCAATCCTTACAGGCTCCCAGCCTCGCTTTAGGGTTTCACTCTCCCCTTTCCAGGCAAGGCACAAGCTAGGAAGATGTAGCAGCTTAGAAGATACTCTTTTTGCCTTCAGGAGATCTAAAGTTGGTTCCAGAGGCAGCAATCAAGCAACATAAGGAGATGTCATCCTGGCTCTGAAACTCTGGGTACAACCAACCTCAAAGGGGCTTCTGGTGGTATCTGTGCCAAAGACTTGTAGGTTACAGAAGTCTGGCCCAGAGAATGTGCAGAAACTAAAGTCAGGAGAGAAGACAGGCTAGCAAGCTCCATCACCAGCTTTCTGGAGGCAGTCTTTTGGCAGACAACAAGCTTTAAGTGCTGCTTTGGAGCACCTGGATGATCTTTTAGAATGGGCTAATGCCTTTTTTCTGTTCTGAAGCATAATTTTTTTAGAATCCATAAGTAAACATCAGCAAGTACAAGAGGGGACACTGTGACAGGAGTGTTTTTCTCTCTGAAGCTTGGGACCCCAGGTAGCTCTGCTTCATAGAGAGTTCCTTCAGGTGGCACAGCAGACAGTTCAGCAGACACTCTCCTTAAATGTGTGATAACCAGCCCAAGGAGGGAAGAGTTTATGTGGCTAGTTGAGGGTCAGAAAGCGATGTTGCTGACTCAGCAGACTGTACACTTCTGAGATCAAGGTCTCCTACATATTCACATACATAAGAATTAGACTTCAGAGCGAGGACTGCTTTTCTGCTGTAGTTGAGATGAAAGGGGTCAGGACAACTGAGTAGTTGAAATTTCATTGACAGCAGAGCTGTCAGCTCCAAGACAAACTGTTTCAGTTATTCTCTCTTCTGCAGTTCATGCAGGAGGCACCCAAAACAAGTAGTTGGTCTGATATACATGAACGTTGGTTTGTGCTGGGCCCAGGAAAAAAGCAGTGCAGAAGGCAGGACAACTTGGTTGAGCCTTCTGGCAAAATCCCATGCCTGTGGCACAGTATCAAAAGACAGCAACTTATGGCTGTTGCTGCAGCCTGCGGGTGGAACAGCTGTGTGTCAGTATGCAGTGGTTAAGGAAAACCAACATATGAATTCCTTCTGGTATGGAAATAAAATGGGAAATTGTGGTCCCACATACTTTTTCACATTGCCCATTATGTTCTTGAAGTGGGCACTCCATCTACCTGAAGGTCATCACATTGTGCATGAAGTCCAATTATAAGTTTTAAGAGAAGTACAACTGTGAAGAAAATCAGTTGAAAACTAATTCCACGAGGGAATAAAAAGACCCAAGAGAAGTGGTCTCCACATACCAGAGAAAGCATGCAAAACCAGGCTAGAGGGAACAAAAAGCCCTGACTGACCATCACACTAACCAAGCATTAGAAAAGTAAGGCAGTACCGTCATGAGATGGTGTCAGACACAGTGCTGGAGCCCAATTCATTTCCACAGCCAAGACCAGAAGAAAAACAGTAAACAGTCTTTGTCTCATAGCACAGTGGTATGCACTGAAAGACAGGGAGCAGCCAACCCAGAATCTAGATGGATACACAGGAGACAAGCTGCTGGACTATGCCTACCCCATGGTGCAAACAGACCTGCTCCTTAAGGGATCAGTACTGTTGATTGGACACCACCACATCAGGGCCTCCAGCCACAGAGTCATATAGCACAATATGCTCCCACAAGCCCTGGGCAGTATCTGTTGCATTTTTAGGCTGTGAACAAGCTGTGCTTCGCCATCCACTCTCACACATCATGTTTTTGCCATCCTTCCACATGTCAGGACCAACTGTGCAGCTCAAGCACATCAGCAAGGCAGAAGGGACAGTTCCCTGTCCCTCTCCACCCATGCAGAGGTGGAGGAGGCAGCAGCCCTCTGCATGTGAGAGTGGACAGAACTCCCAGAGCAGCAGGTAACTGGAACGGCTGCCCTTTCTGCTACATGGATATGAAAATACAATTCTGTCTCCCTTACACACTGGAGTGTTTCACCTTCACTCTGTGCCTTCAGACAGCCTCATAAAGAAATTGGATATAAAAATACTGTTAAATAATCATTTTCAGACCAGGGTGCCAAAATCACTCTTTTGGCAATACAGCAAGAAAATGACATAAGTAATGATTCAGCAGAACCAAGTTCAGCAACCAGCTCAACCTCTTCATTCCTCTAATAAAAGTAGTTCAGATTATAATTAGAGCTCCTACATAACCCCAAATATAACGATGCTGACTTAACATAATGTTATGTCATAACACCCACACACATCTATGCATTAAAATATACATTGACAAAATATACCCTTGAATGAAGCTGGAAAACATAAGTCTTGAATAGTGTCTTAGGAAGACGAACCCAAAGCAAAGTTTGAATCCAGTGAAGAATATTTTGTGACACTGAAAGAAGGAAAGAGAAGTCCTCTTTCTGTCCCCTTCTGCTTCCTTTTTTGAGCATTTTTTTCAGTACCTACTTAAAAATTATCAACCCTTTTCAAGAACTTGTGCTGCCTTCCAAGGAAGAAGCTCCAGAGTCACAAGAAGCCCAAGCAGATTATTTAAAACTATCAGCTAGATTATTAAAACCTACCAACCGAACATCACTAGAATGAATATAGTTTTTCTTCTTATCTCATCCACACATGGAATTTCATCGTGTTGCTTTCAATAATAACCATCCTTCCTCATCTTCTGTAAATTGTAGACCCTTGGTCAAACAGAACCTGCCTGTAGTATTAATAGTATGCATGAGAGCTTTGGAGAGGTGGGCTCAGGCCGAGAAACAGCAACAGGCTTTACTGAGATGTGAAGTTTTTTCTTTTCTTTCTTTTCTCATGGAGCTGAATTTACACACTTGTGTTGCAAACAGAAATACTGATGTTGACACATCAGAGCAAGGAAGTGTAGACTGTGCCTTTTATTAAGCTGCAACATTTGACGGGGAAGGAAGTAGGAAAAATCCTTTTACTGTCATGTTATACTTTTTATGATGCAGACATTCAAACAAAATTTGCTCAATATCTCAAGCTGTATGCAGCTTCATGTTAAATTACTGTTAATAATTAATGAATCTATCATCAAGAAGAATTAATATCTGCTTCTACAGCTACACAATCATGCTTCCCTCCTGCAAAGAGGCTTAACACAAGGGAGCACACTGATGAGATATGAAGATTGAATACTCATTAAAAAAAAAGTTTCCCCCACATTTGAGTCCTGTTATAATAAATCCAGTAGGTCATTACTCTTAAAAACCTACTGCAGTAAACATTCAAGACTTTATGTATTTTTTTTCTATTATATTAGGAGTCCCCTTGGGTTGGCCACTGCTGCTGTGTTTTTCTTCTGTCCTACAGGATACCCACGAAGAAATTAGCCTTACTAAAATTATGTAAACTCCTGCATGCCAGCAGCTAGGCAACAGCACCATCACTGGAAAGTCTTATGAAGGAGGTTTATGCAAACATGTGGAATTTTAACACAATGGAAACAATGATACAGGGAGAAGGTAAAACAATTAGCATGACTTGACAGTAAGCAACCTCAATTATGACTACAGCAATGGAACCTAATTCGTAAGATAGAGGAATAACAATAAGTTCCCTGAAGCTAAAACAAAGCAGCTACTAATAAAATGAATGGCTCTACAAGCATATAATGAAATAGAGCCAGTAAACCACTAAAGGAACAGCACAACTAAGAAGATGTACCAAGTCCTGGGCTTCCATCCTGAAGATAAGACATGGTTGTATCATGAGTGAATAAGCACTACAGCATGGCCAGGAAAAGAATTATAAAGACATTCAGAGATGATACTGAGATCAATTTTTAAAATAAATAGAATCTTTATAGGAATATTATATTCAATTTGAATGCAACATAATATTCAAATATACATTTTCTTATGAGTACTGAAAATTGAAGAGGTGAACGAGTTCATTTACTTAAAGAGACTCTGCTAGGTCAAGAAACCTTTCTAAAGATGAATGTAACACAAATTGCATTTGTGCATCCACCTTTAGGTTATCCTCCTCCAACCCAGAAAACAAGTGGGCAATGGACAAATTCAAGTATGACAAAAAAATTAATCCAGCACCCAGAATATAAGGTTGGCATACAGAATTAATCAGGTAAGAACATTCTTTGTGCATCTCATGCCTGTAAAATCAGACAGTGTTTCAATATTACAGTACTGCCTGGGAAAAAAAAACCAAACCAAACCAAAACTCCACCCTTGAACAGTGACTGCAATAGAGAACAGGTGAAAAAAAACCCAAACCAGTAAGAGAAGTTCTAAAGGAGTTGTAAGCACCCCTTTAGCACAGGCTGGCTGTATACTCTGATCTTGTGGTACTAACACAGACGGCCAGCATCCCAAAAGGCAACCTCATCTGTGATTTGAACATTTCATATAAAACACAGGAGCAGTGGGAGGTGTTAAAAGTTTCTTAGAAAATAACAGTCATTTAAGGTAATACTTAAACCAGCACATTCTGTCTCCACCAAGACTTCAAACTAACACAGCTAAATGAAGTGACAAGTGATGTCTTGAACAGAGAGGAGGCACAAGTGAGACACACAAGCAGTGAGACACACAAGCTTCCACTCATGCACAAACACATACCACACCCCACCCTCCACAGCAGAGTCTTCAATACTCTGCTCAAATTTGCACAGCTGGTTTGCTGTACTCAGCCTAAGCATTTCACAGGGATAACTGTTTAAAAAGCTGGGTAGAGCATCTGAATTCTCCTGGATGTTTAAAGTTACTGGGATTTGCTACATGTAAGCATGGCCTATTGTTCTTCCTATTTGTGTTCTATGAACAAGAAATCTTCCTGTTATGTTGATGTAGAGATATATTCCTCTATTGTTCTTTCTCCATCTTCTTCCACCAGCTTAATCCACGTTCCCCCTGTAAATGCAGCTCTCTGCTGCACATGTTGCTCTGTAGTGGGGCTCAAGCTATGCAGCTCATACTCCTTTCTTCCCAGAGTCAGAGGCTCTGAAAACTGAAGGACTGCATGTTCACAGCTATCAACACATGAAAATTAGGAGGATGCAAACAAGAACTAGCTGACTGAGCTTCCTTTTTAACCAAAACGTATGACGGAGGCCAATTTCATTTTATTTTATTTTATTGACGAATAAAATGAGTAGCAAGAAAAAGCTATTTTAATCAGTATTTTCCAGTAAGGAATGCAACAGGTGCTCAGAGCTGAAGGAAACCCCCATCTGCTCCACTGCAGCGTTAGGCCCTGCCTGATCAGCTTTTATAATACATATTTTGCACATGCATGGATTACTCAGAGTCTGAGGAATGCGGCCTATACCGCTGGGAGACCATAAAAATATAAGGAATCTGTGGTCTTTCCTGCAGCACAGATCTGGAATGCTGGTACTGTTTATGCAGTGTTACCATAATAGTAGCCCCAAAACTACCGTCGATATTATTAAATGCAGTATCACGATTAGCCCCAGCCAGAAAGCCACAAGGTTTATGTGACACACTGAGACTTGAATCCTTCTAGTTCTGCACACAAGGTAGAAAGAAGCCCATCTGTCCACTTCACTTGACCACGAAGGTGGAAAAACCAATTACTGCTACTTTCGTTAGAGATTAAAAAGAGATAGTACCAGACCCGCCTTCTTCCTGGCTTTGCAGAAGTCTGGGTGCCCAGGGATGCTTGTGAAGTATTGCTGTGTGACTAACAGCTGCTATCTTTGCCTACAGAGTCACTGCCCCACCAGCCTCTGACTGACTTGTAAAGAGCTCTGGGGTGCACAAAGTAAGGACAGTGTATCTACAGCAAAACTATGTTCTGTCTGGTTTGGCGGGGTGGGGAGGCAAGAGTCTCTATTTGGCCTTTTAAAGAGCCACATTCCTTCAACTGCCTTGTAACAAGTTTCAGGGGATAGCCACATTTATATGCACCACACAGATAATGCACTTGAAATGCTTTCGGACTGATATGAATAGGAACTATTCTTCCCTTTAATTAGCATTTTTGCCAGATGAACACTGCTGCAAAGTGCCAGGCTGTGGAGTCCTCCTGCAAGTTCCAAGAGATACAAAACCGACGGGCAAGGCATACCCAAAATCAGGAAGATTTTGTTTTGCAGCTAAGATTCGTTTTGCCCGCTTGAAAAAAAATAACTCAATTATCAAAATGATTACCTGGGATAAGGACAAAAACACTGTACTACACAAACCCCGAGGAGTCATACATAAAACTGAGCTGAATTCTTGGGAAGCTGCATGATGTTCTTTGAGTGGTGACTAACATTATATACATGGACTACATAAAAAAGAAGTATTAGTATACTTCCAAAAAGATAGCTTATCATAAAAACACCCAGGAGTTATGATTTTTCTAAACAAGTCAACCCCTGATCCTATGCATGATCACACACAGAAAGTAGTCATGGACGACAGACCATTTACAAGCATATTTTTCCAAAACTTCACCTTAAGTTCTGATGAGTGGAAAAACTGTGCATCTCAAAATGTCGTAAAGACTTCAGTTACACTGTTTGACTGTTGGTGGCCTTGTATTACCAGATGAATTGCCAATTAAATATAAAGACAGTATGCATTAAGGAAAAAAAAAATTAAATACAAGAACATTGGTGTGTTTCCTAGCAACAGCTCAGCTAAAATTACTTAACATTTCTACTCAATCAAATGTAAATTTGACTATGTTATCCCTTAAATGTTGATTATAACGGCCCTTTTCAAATGCAAATTCAATGTGTAAAGTGAATGTAAACGTTGACAAAGCTGATACGGAAAATCTCCTGATTAACATCATTTGCATGTACACAGCAACATTATTACAACCTTCTAAAGACAGAAGGAAATGGCAATTGGATGGAGAATCACCTTCTCCATCATCTCCTTCCTTCCCGCTTTGTTTAAGAGCAAAACAGACAAAAATATAAAGTCTTTTGGATTGCAGGCAAAATTCCAACGGTATATAAGCGCAGCACATGAGCTGTATCTTAATGCCATACCTTGTGTTGTCAGCAAATACAATGGAGCGAAACACTGCTTTATTCCTCAGTCGTGGAACGTGCCAATTATAGGAAATACATACAGCACAGGGGAGGACTGGAAAGCTTGTCATACCATGTAGCCATTGGCAGCCTGCAAGCTTTCCAGCGTGTTTTAGCTGGACTTGTTTCATGAAAAAAAAGAAACACAATGGGAGGGAAGGGGGCAGAATTAATATACGTTACTTCCAAAGTCTAAAAGTTAGTTCTTTGCACAGTTAATCAACTCTGGGATTCAAACACCTCAGTCAGGTACGTGTTCACTCAGGGCCAGATGACTTTTGCATAAAACAGAGAACATGCTTCGAAGGGGATGTTAAAACATTGCTTCTTGTTGCAGCATTCCCCAGTAAGGGCAGTAAGGCACGAGCTGTTTTACAGTATTTGCATTACATCGGGCGGATTTACCCTTACTTAACCCAAAGTCAACAACAAGCAGAGAACAGATGCAAGTGTACTTTCAGCACAAAGCAAGCACTCAGAATTAACCTCTTCAGATGAGAGTCTTTTCTAGTTGGCAACACCAACCTTCCTTCTCCAGCACCTTAAGGACACTAGGCTCCAACACAAGATTTGCATCCACAGACATTGTTACACAGACTGGGGCCTTACAACAGGGTGAGAGTTTATTTTCCATACTCGATGCAGGCAGGTGTCTTCATAGCTCCCTGTGACACGAATGTGCTAGTCCAGCACATTTAGACAATAGGGATTTGCACAGCATCAGCTACATCAGTGCAAAATGGGCAATTCAGCATACAACAGCCACCTTCTAATGTTTTATGGTGCTATGTTATTGAAGAAAAGCAGAGGCACTTTGTCCCTCCACTGCAGTTTTTTAATATATTTATTACAAGCCTGGTGAGGATTATCTTTTCTATCCCAGATTAGAGTTGCTACTATTTTAGAGAGGACATGATCCCCTCCCCTCTACAGCAGCAGGCTGCAAACCTTAGTGATGTCAGATCCTAAAAGCTGAAGTAGAAGACTTTCTAAGAAACAGATGAGTATTGAGGACACAACCAATAAAAATGTCTCTATCCATACTAAGCACAAATCATCCCTTTCTCAAAAAAACAGACCCACCTCAAAATCATGGGCCTGGGACAGAGCCGAGTTCTGGTCTTGGAAGAGCTGGGAAGGGAGGGAAACCCAGTGTGATGCACACAAGAACACTTCATCCTCCTGTACCAGCTCCTGCCTGCTCCCTCACTGTTTATCAACTTCTCACATGTGCCAGGCAAGGATTAGCCAGAGTCCAGTTTCAAAGATACAGCTCATGTCTGGAGATGCATCCTGATCACATACAAACTGGTCTTAGCTCAGGAAAGCCTGAAGCAGCAGGAACTCTAGACATTACCTCACTGATCCTTCACCTTTATGCTGCACATTTGCTGCTCCATCCAAATCTAGTTTCTGGTAGGCGAAGGAGAGTAATGCAAACTTTTGTGAAAACTTTGAGATACGCTATTTTGTTTTTGTTTGGAAATCTTCCAGAAACCCTTTTAGTATAGTATATACACATGAAAATTAACACTGTTCTCTCCCTATAAATACAGTTTTTACAAGTGACTTCTACAGTCTGACAGCAAAGGTTAGTCACACTGCATCTCAACAATCCACTCCACTAAAATTAACTTTATTTGACCGTACAGTACTATCACTAAAATAGCACATACTCCCTGATCTGATGACCCTCTCTGAATAGAAGGCTAACAAACAGATTTTTACAAGCATAAGTTTTTATCTGGAACCCTAAAAAAAACAAAACAAAACGTAAAATCTGAAAGACCTACATCAACTGCATGATTTACTATTAAATATATGAGCAGTGTATATGATATAACAGCTGTGTGTTGACTCATTGTTAGCTAACTGGACTCTCACCTCAAGACCATGGCACAACAGGTTGGGAGCTCACACCCACAACAGCGACTGAAGGAGGTATGACAGTGGTTGTTGAACCAGCAGGACACAGGCAGTTGAGAACTAAAATAATTCTCTATCATGCAGCATACAGAGCTCTTAGAGAAAAGGCACATTTACAAGTAACATGAGAAACATTTGCTACAGAACAAAACTATGTAAACAAAACAGAGGCAAGACATGCACAAAAAGTTATCCTACACCATATGGACTATCACTGCCAAGAAAGTTCCAGAGACAAAGATTTCAAACAACTGAAACTTTAAAATGAGCAGGAATTAGTTGAATGCAGACAGGGAACCATCAACCAACCACTACTTGATGTACAGAGACCTTAATAGAAAGAAACATTCTCACAGAATTAGTTTCAAAAGAATTGTTCAGCCTTAAGCGAGGTGCTGCAGGGTCTCCTAAAAATTAAGAGTACACTTATGCAAACTATATGATGAACTAGGCTCTTGGGTTTTGAGAAAATTAAAATGCCTTAAAATAACCAGTGGCCTAACTGTTGGGGGGTGGGGTGGTGGAGTTCTATCCTGAATAAAACACACCTGACTGAAATCCGTAGCTGCCTCTTGCATATGCTTAGAGCCAGCATTCAATTCAGTATCCTTACAACAGTGACAGCTGCCAAAGATAATTTGAGGAAAGTTTTATTACCACTCATCACACACTTAAAGACCAGAGCAGGACAAGTAAAATGATCCTCCTTACTCCTTGAGTCTCATATACAAACAAAGAAGAGCACAAAACAAGGTAAGCTCCACGATGAAATAGGAAAGAGAAAAACTGTAAAAAGACAGACAAGAAGAACTAGCCCAGATTTAGACAGGAAACTTGAGTAAGATTTGTAAACATTACAGAAAATTATTTTTTAACACTTTGTAATCTTAATGGGAGACTGTATCAGAACATGTTTTAAAAGAGAAGCCAAAACACTTATAAACAGGATTATGAGACACAATTGCCTGTGTACTTTAAGGATCCAGAAGACCTCATTTGGTCCTGTGCAGAATAAAGCACAGTCTGAGGCACAAAAGGAAAGATCTATGCAAGAGCATAGAGCAGAGCGGGGAGCAGAAAACTCAAAAGGAGAGAGGAAAACAGAACAGAGGAAAAATAAAAGAAATTACTGCAAAATATTAACATAAGGTTTTAACTCTCCTGGTGAATTATAGGAGAAAACAGTTCTGTTTTAAGCACCTCCTGTCAACAGAATCAAAACAAACCCCTTTTCTCATCTGGGAGGTAACACAGTTCTCATTCTAGCCCTCTAATACCAGAGGTAGCATTTACCTTTAACAGGACCTACAAGTCAACAGCAAATCCTTTCTTGGTCTTTGGTTACTAGCATTCATGTGAGTGAATTGACATAGGCTGAGAAAGGGCATAACTGGAGTTTATATAAAACCTTGGTTATAACCACACACATTTTTAAATGACCCTGGCAAGCTCTTTAATCTTTTATCTTGCAACCAAACATCTCTAGATTCAAGAGAAGAAAAAAAAAACCACCTGTGACTGTATGTGCTGCTCAAGAACAGAATGGTGACCCAGAAGCATTGCCCCCTCATGATGGGCAAGACCTCAGAGAGTCACCACTGACACTCTCAACAGAAGATGGGAGTTGGGGGGGGAGGCAGAAGAGAGCAGTCTTGCAGACTCTTCAAGGCAGCCTTAGGACAGAACACAATATGGTTTTGATTGATATAAAGTACAGTACATCCATAGCCTGTTATTTCTGCCATAGCTTCCTTTATGAGCAGGAGATAAACTAATTTAAGTAGCTTCAGTAAGCATCTTTAAGTGGACTGAATACCACATGCTCACTCCTTTCTAGCTACCTCCTCTGAGAAAGGCAAATGCAGAATAAGCACACTAAGAGAGTGTAAGGATGAGACTAGAGACACTCATTATGGGGCAAACTGCTCATCAGTACCCATTTTGATCCTTGATGACTTCACAACACCACTTTCTGGGTGAAAAAGCAATCATTAAAATCATTTAAAAAACTGGCTAATCTGTTCTCACTAGCAAATGTAATCCTTTCCCTAGTATCAAAGACTATTTATCTCAATTCTTGAAGTTTACAAACAACAGAGAAGACACAAAGCATGAAAAATAAAACCAAAATAGAAGAGAGGAAGAAGGTTTGAGAGCACTCCTTCTATAATCTCTGTCCAACCACTGATTACTTTTTATTCATCAATTCTTTCTTCTTCCAGTTTTTCTCTTTCTGTAAAGACAACCTGGCAGACCACACATTTGTTAATACAAAGTAAAATATAAACCCAGATCATTAAACAGGAGATAAAATACCCCTCCAGCTCTACTAAGAGAGTCAGAAACAGCACTTTCTTACCCACCTAAGGTCTCCATTTCTCCCTCACCTTCCTAGGGCTATTTTTGGCATAGTGTCCTACTCCAAGCACACACAATGGAAGTGTGATCCCATCACTTCACAGAAGGAAGAACAGAGGTAGAGAGGCGGTTTCCCTTTGCTAACCTCTGACAGTCGTTTTTTCACTCAGAGCTCTGAGAACCCTGAAATTGTGCATCACTGCCTTCAGCACACCCCTGCCTACTCTGCCAGTCTCAGGAGCTTTACTCACTGCCCTTGATACTCTGCTGGCCTTCAGTGCCGATGTGCTGCACCTTCTCTACCATACGCTTCATCTACTTCAGGGTACGACTTCGCGGCTGGGTTTTTTCAAGTCAGGTTCAAGTACTACTAATACACATTTTACAGCAGCTCCTGGTTATCAGTGTCAAAAAATCAATGAATTGTTGCCACATCCACGGAGCTACAGGTACAAACATAAATCATTACGTCCTACTGTAGTCAGATGATGTAAAGTTGTTCAATCTTTGTCATGTCAAAAGCTCTAACCAGATAAACTTTAGAATTAAAAAGCCAAAAAAGGTCAAAAAAAACAACAACAAAGAAATATAAAACCACAAAATTCAAAAGAGAGCAAAAAATAAATAAGGCAACTAATAGAAATAGTAAGTCCTTGGAGAACTTAATAAACATCAGATTCAGAAATGGTCTCCCAGACACTACTCTGAAATTAAACCTCACAGACACAACACATAGCTTAGAAGTTAAAAGACTTGGCTGCTGGGATAAATGTTTATGGTTCACCTTACCTGCCCACATATTTGGACCATTTAAGATTTTCTCCTAACAGCCAAATTAGGGGAGATAAGTTATCAAAGCCTCAGCAGCACTATTTGTGAAAAACAATGGCAAGAGTATAGTTAAACTTATGTTAAAAAAAATAAAATAAGGCGATCAGAAGTAGAATGTATTAATCTGCTCTCTCTAAAGCCCATTTTGAATTCTATGATCTTGCCTCCTTGAAAAGGAAATTGGACTTCAGTTTCCTAGCCAAAACAAAAATTCACATGTAACATTTACATATAGATAAAGGAAGTGTAAACAACCTTCGTACATTTTTCTTTTTTATGTATAGGCTTATTTATGAGCCTATGCCTCCTGATACGTTCACTGGAATCTTCTCAGCAGAAGAATCATTCATGTGCAATCCAAGTGTCAGAGATCATCCAAAGGTTTTGCTTTTGATAGGTGCAGATTACCTCTATGTCCTCAGCGCACAAATCCTTCATGCCCACACACCTCCCTGACATCTTGCAACGAGTCCTCTAAGAAAACAAGGACACAGCCCTGCCACCAGCCCAGGGCTGGTTCCACCCACCCAGGTTGGTTCTCCTACTCTGTCATTTGCTAGGCAGTGTAATCCTTGCAGTCACTTCTAACTGGAAAAGACATCTCACCAAACATTAATGTTTATTATTACAGTCAATCAATTGAACTGTAATTCTACCATTGTTATCCACCAACACTTTTCCTGCTTAAGTGCAAGTTATGTTTACATTATTACTAAGGAGCTCAAATGTTTTCTTTCATAATACAGTATTCCCTTCTTCCTCCCATCTCAATCAAGATGAATATTCATGAATCAGACCAAGATCTGGAACATTTTCACTTCTGCAGTGACATCACCAGATGCAATAAAGCTGAGAATTAGGATTTTAACCATTTTTAAGATCAGTTGAAAGATTTGAGAGAAAATAAAAAAAATTAAAAAAAAGGGAGGGGGGTGTGGCAAAGCACAACACCCAGCATAATACACAGAGTTGGAATTTTATTCTTTTCTCTTTTACAGTATTACTGATGAAGCAAAAGTTCAAGAACTGGTTCTACCAAATAAAATAGCCACGAAAAATGAGATCAGATGGAGAAACAAGTAACAAAAAAGTTGTAAAACCCCAGACCTGTTAGAACTGTGTAAATGAATGTTGTTTCGACCGTACACCAATATGTTTTGCAAAGGGCCTTCCTATTTCCCTTGCCCCACTAGACAGAATCTGCACCAGTAACACTGGTTCACTGTTACATAAAGACATGCAATCTCTACTTCTACACTGTACTTAATGAACACATTAAGTTCCTCTGTGGTCCATATCTACACAAGAAAGCACTGCCTATCCCTTGCAGGCAATGCTTTATGAGTTCACCTATGTCAGCTTAAGCAGTGGGAAAAGGCAAAGTAAAATACATGACTCCAAATCCTCGACCTAGATCATCTAACTTTAAAGCTGGATGCAGAGAAGAAATGATGGACTTCAGAAGCAACACACCAACCAGCACTGGTGATTTTTAGATGTCATCTTTGGCACGTTCTGTTCTTTGGGAACACAGGATATAGGCTGAAAAGGGAAACAATCCCAATGCCTTGTATTCACAGCCAGCTATAGAGTGCGGTGCTAGTAACCCATGCTCAGGAAACAAGGGCCCTCTTCATTTTTCTATATCTATCTCAAAGTAATACCGTGAAGCTGACACCACAAGTGTACATCAGCGGGAGAAGATTCTATTTATCTGAAAATCTTTACTCCTCATCAGAAGACCTCTGTATAAGCTGCTCTCTCAAAACTGGAGCTGATGAAAACAAGCCAGCCACAAACATGCATTCACTCAGCATTAGACCCACAGATCACAAAACATGTAGGAACTTGTTCCTTCTCTGCAAATGCCCGCAATCAATCCTTAAATTCAAGCCCCAAACCAACATTACGATACAGTAAGCCACTGTGCCATTTATCAAGCTCCTTAAACTGTGACCATCACTGTGGTTATCTGAGCACTTGAACACAACTGACAAACAAGCACTTAGCAACATATCTCATTATTACTACATTTTTGTGGCAGGCAAACAAAACAGGCTTTTCTCTGTTCTCCTCCAGCCAAGCTATCTGCTCAAGTCTGCATCTCCTTAGGTCAGGCAATGTGTTATTCAAGCCATTCTCATAAGGTCACATCATCATTACTGGATGTCTTTCATATTGCAACACATTCTAAGCAACAGAAACGAAATTACACCTGAACACGTTCCTACTATATCAACAAGTCCGTCAGATCACTAAAAATGCAATGTTCTCAAATCTGTGCTACAGCACAGACACAGGTCTGTGTTCTCCCCTGTGCCATCTCCAGAAACAGCATCCTAAAAGGGAGGATGGAGATGCCTCTGCAAAAATCTACCTCTTGCTACCACATCTGCCTCCTCAGACCATCAGGTAGGAAGAGCTTCCAAACATGTCTGAGTCAGCATAAGTACTGTGGGTTTTCCACAAAATCACCAGCTGAACCACATACACCAATTTTAAAAAGCACTCAGTACCAAAAGAAACCACCAGAGAAGACCATCAGTTTCCAGAGGATGAAGAGCCCCTCTATAAAAGTATCTTAGGCTGATCAAGCAAAAACTAGGATACATGTTGTCATCCCCAAAATCACTTTTTCTCCCCTCTCAGTGTAAAGAGAGCTCAGAGTGTATCTATGCATACATGACAGCCACAGTGTCACAGTATCACAGAGCAATATCACAGTTGCACTTTTCTCTGGGACACACAGCGGTTGTGGTTTAACCTCAGCCAGCAACTAAGCACCAAGCAGCCACTTGCTCATTCCTCACACACACACCACCATGGGATGGGAAGAAGAATCAGGAGAAAAAGGTAAAAACCTGGGAGTTGAGATAAGAACAGTTTAATAGAACATCACAAAGAGAGAAGAAACAACAGTAATAACAACAATACTAATAAAGTATAAAGTGAGTGATACACAACACAACAGCTCACTACCCAAACACCTCTCCCTGGTCCTGGCCACTGCTCCTGCAAATCATGTGCCTTCCCCCTCCCCCTTATATAGCAGGCATGATGTCAGCACAGTATCTAATATTCCATTGGCTGGTTTCAGCTGTCCTGGCTGTGGCTCCTCCCAGCTTCTTGTGAAAATTAACCCTATCCTAGCGAAACTCTGGACAACAGCCCAGCAATCACCTACAAAAACTGAGGCGCCAGCACTTGTGTCGCAGCCAGCAGGTGAGGTTCTAGGAGATGCCATACAGACAGCCTCCTGTTTTGTCGAGCTCGCGGGGATATAGGCTCAACCAGAAGTGGCAGTATGTTTTTCTGACAAGGTAAACTCATATTGCTTAGGAAAGGATTACTCACTAGCTGTTTTGTTTGTAGGAATGCTTCTCCACATCCTACTGCACAGCCATGGCACCACAGCATGAACAAGTAAAGAGCAAGGAGACAGGGGGACTTCAGCTTCATCTACCTATCAACATGTGATACTATGCTGCACAGGAAAGACACCAACAGAGAAAGCAGATCTCCTTTGCCATGCTGCAAGACACTTTGGGGATCAAAATATACATCACAGAGTAGTTGAACTTGGTGTACCGTTTTAGAATGGGAAACAGCCAATTTGCCGTCCTGGATGCTTATGAGACAGAATTCTGTCTGGGAAGGGAATCCAAATCAGATTTGGATCTACCCAAATACAAACATGAAACCCTCTGGCAATAGTCTTCATGCTATGTTTTGCTCTTAGTAAAAGTCAGAAAACAACCAACCAACCTTGCTTTCTTGAGTGCTTGTCTTTAGCCCTGCCTACTAAAAACTACCATCATGCAAGATGTGCAATTGCTTAACTCCAGAGGTTTAAAGGTGGGAAGCTGCAATGGGCTTGTGGTGAGTAAATCAGCATACAAGTCAGAAGAGGAGCTCCACAACAAACAACCTCAGTATCAGATGAAAACTGCCTGCCAGAGAAGCTACTCTGTTCTAGTAAACCACCTATAACAAGGTAGAAAGCAACCAGAGTACTCAGAAGTGAAGGCCTTTATGATCCTGAAAAAGAGACCTCTTCTGCTGTGGAACCACTGGAAGTGGAAAGGAGGGAAAAAAAAAAAGAAAATCAGTTCTGCTATAACAGCAACAAAATAATGCTTGTTTAAGAAGGATGGGCCACCAGCTCAACATTAAATGAATCCAAGGACTCCAAACAGGCTGGCTTTAAAACTGACCTTAAGAGAAAGTCTACTCTATTCTTGGAAGAATAGGAAGGGGATATGTCATATGTGAGAAGAAGATTGCTTATTCCTTCACCAGGAGTGCTTCAGCATACACAGACGGTAACTGAGAACTAGTGTTCTGAACCCCTGCCCTTTGGATTGAGCATTCAAATTCTCAGCATCCTGAGCAACAAAGACAAGTGAAAAAATTCAAGTCTCAGATATGTAAAGTTCTGCTTCAAAATGAAAATAGGGAGGGGAGTTACCCACATCCAGATCATTAATAATGCTCTTAAGGAATGTGATCTACACAAGTTTCAAAAAACAGTGCCACAAGAAGTCACTTGCGGAGGAGGGAAGTTCAAAATACTAGGAGGAACTGAGCCTGAAAAAGTAGCTAGAGTAACCTATAAAGGAGGGCTGATACGAAGAGGTGTTTAGTAATATGAACAAGAGAGGTTTTCAAGGTAAATCAGATAAGGATTTAGCTGGCAGTGTTCTGAGGATACTTTTGGCATCCATTAAGAGCTCTGAATCTCAAGTACACGCCTCAAGCAAACTGCATGAACAACCCTGAGCATCCAGCCTCAAAATGAGTTGGGAGACAGCAGGTGGCCTGTATACTTCCTCTTGTATTAGGGATGTCTCTGACTGGCAAGTAAACACATGGTTTCTATTCATGAAGGTAAGTATGCCCAGCTTCTGAGATTCAAAAATTTGTATCAAGACCTCCTGTTAAGAGCTCGTTAAAGAAAGGCAGACACCCATCTTTCACAAACTCTTTTTCCTCCTTGCTTCAAGTTCAAATTTATTTGTCTTTACACCTTGCTATACTCTGCTTCTTTGTTTTCTCTAGAAGTAAGAGAGTGGAAATTAAGAAAAAGATTAGACATTAGTAAAGAATGGTGACTATATGTGTAGATCCAAATCTCCTCATCCCTGAAACCTGGTGTTTCAGCATTAGTTCTTCAGTTTGAAAGACAAACATCACATGTGGTGAAGATGAAAAAGGCAACTTTGACATTTACATGGGTAATGTACTAACACAGAGGCCTAAACAACACAAGTACAGTATAGCACACTATTATACCTGTGTTAAATGTCCTGTTCCTAAGCCACACCTGCCCTACAGAGTGTCAAAAATAAATAAATTAGAACAATCAGCATTCAAAAGAAAAGAAGGCTTTGAGATTTTGCAGCATGAAGTGGTTCAGTAGTTCCAAGACAGAGGAAAGCAGCTGTGATAGAAAGGCTCCAGAAAGTCACTCATCTGCGGAACAACAGAAGAAAACAGAATGAACAGTCAGAAAGGTCAGGAGTAGGTGAGCACAGACACTGGGCTGGAGGTATTTTTTCTTCAGGAGCAGTAAGAGATGAGTAGGCAATTTCCAATTTCCCCAAAAAAGCCTAAACCAGGTAGGTACCCACCAGCTCTACCAAAGAATGCATGTGTAACACCTTTCTAGGTGGATACTTCTTAAGCAAAGGATAAAACACTTGCAGGCACTCAGAACTAAAGTCTGTGGTGTGTGTATGTGCAGAAGAATGCTCTACTGAACATAACCACTTATCAAAAGCTAAACACCACCGGAGTAGGGTTTCCTCCACAGACAGTAACAGGTAGGTATGGAATTTGTAAACCTTTTCCTTCCACCACCAGTGAGGGCTTGGCAGATAACGAGAAAGGTGGCATGTGATGAGGGGAGTTGAGTTTTCCTTGTTTAAGAAACCAAGTTTGGACAGAAGAGAAGAAAGATGTAAAGGTCCATCTTTGTTTCACGGGCCAATAGAGATGAAAGGAAAAAAAAAAAGTTAATTCCACTCTGCAGTTTATATGTTGTTTTTTCAGTTGTGAAAGAATGACTAATCCCATCAACTGGCTTCCCAAAACACTGACTCTGGAAAATCTTTTTTTCTTCTTACCTCTGCCATTTATTATCGTGTGTCAATTTGCCAAAACCAAACTGAATATAGAGTCTTCCTGACAACCTCTCTTCAGTTCTCACTTCTTATCCTAACCACCTGTATCTCTGCGGGATTTTGAAGGAAACATTTACTCGGTCTTCAAATAGATATAGTACGTGGAGGAAGATCTGTGTGAATTATTGTTCCTAATTAACAATATAACAAGTCTAATGAAATACAATGACTGAATAATAAATTTTAAAGTATTACACCACCCAAGTAAACAATACTTTTTTGAAAACTGTGTACTTGATCCCGTGCCGTGGTTCCAGCCACACAACACCACTAGAGATTCTGAACAAATGCCAACATGCCTTCATTATTTATGCACACCTGCCACTACAGAACAGGCAATTCCAAAATCATGTGTTTGGGCTCAGCCTTGAATTCATGAGGTACCAAGTATCTGTAGCACCCACTGACATCATTGCAAGCAAAACTCCAGTCCTTTCCAATATTAAGGCACTGGGGATTTGGGGCAGAGCATGGGGATCTGGTTTCCAAATGCAAATGCTACGGCTTCCATATAGGCAGAGTCACAGAAGAGACATTCCTTCATTTCCAGAACTCTTAGGAGCAGTAAGCAATCCTGTGGCTTGCACACCATGCTGCCTGCAAGCACAGAAGGGGTCACTCGCTGTACACCCACCACATTTCAGAGGTCAGTGGAATAACGCTGAATTAGGGTGATACAGCTACTGGAACTGCCCTTTTTATTGAAAAGGGAAAGAAAGGAAAAAGTTGGGTCGCCAGTGAGAAAAAAAAACCTGCAGCAATCAATTAACCCACTGTATCTCTAGGCCATTCATTAAGCTTATAAACTAAAGTTAATTTTTATTATATTTGTTTGAGTATCTGAAATGCATTTGAGGCCATACATATAGTTCAGCTATAGCAAGAGCAGATACAGAATTTCTCACCCATCTCTTTCACAATGATTTCTAACTCAGATATATGAAAATTGCTACAGAACTAAAATTCACCAGGTAAAGGCTGTTCAATGGCAATGCTGGGCTATTTTTTTTTTTAATTAAAATTCAACCACTTTATATAAAAAATACAAGAATGCAACCAAAAAGTATCCACAGAAGTTAACAGCCAGAAATACCTTTTCCCCATCCTGGGCATCCAATTATTGTCTCATACCTGAGCAAGCTCTTGATATTTACCCTGGCTCTGGAAGCAGGTTGAACGAGCCACTAAAACTTGCTGGCATATAACTATGTTCCAGATCACGGTGTCCAACACAGACTTTATCTCCCCGCTGAATCTGGTCCAAGAGTGACCTGGGTAATTTCCCCAGGGTAACTGTCAGCAAAGATGGGGTATTTGCTCTGTTCTGAAGACAGGCTCTTCACAATCTCACAAAAAACTTGCCAGCGAGAAAGTGGTTATTCTGGACAGCTGAAATGAGAACAAGACGTTAGGTACAGGTAGCTAACTCTCCAAACAGCTGCCCTGGGGCAGAGATCAATATCTGGAACCACTGTTAAGCACGGCTGCAGAAGATAAAGCATCAGAATTGATATAGCTACAGTGACTGCCTTTCCCACCTGCAAGTGCATTTACATAGTTTAGGAGTGTTTAGTCAATTTAAGAGTCTTTCTGAGGTGTAAGGAAAATGCAATGCTAGGACTGTAGGACAGCACAGCTAGAAAGTCTCTCCAAAGCATAGAGTGATTATGCTGAGCCTGAGAAAAGGCAGACTACCTATAACAGTCTTGTGAAATGAAAGAAAAAACAAAACAACCCAAAACAAAACAAAAAAACCCACATTATCTTCCAACCCTCCATAACCACACCTCCATGCCCAGTGTCTTCCCAGGAGCACAGAGCACTTACAACTACAATAGAGGACCCCAGATCATCCTAGCTCCTCCCTGGATGGTTGCAAAACTATTTTGTTTTAAACACCTTTATCTTTCCTCTTCCATCCAAATATCATAGTAGTTCTACAAATTTTTTTGTGACCCTGAGACTGTCAATGAAGCTGTCAACTGCTTGATCCACCCTGACACTTCCATGGGACTCTGCATTTGGATGAATAACCCCCATCCTGAATACACAAAGCAGCATATTCCTAAGCCAGCCTCTTCCCCTTTCTGTGCTGTTGCTACTGTGGGGATTTTTTGCTACCTTTCCACAAACCCATGTTTTTCACATTAGCATACTCATTAAGTGAGTCAGGAAGCTCCTGCAATATAGCCCAAACAAATTTAAGGGGAAAAGCAGTTATCTGGGGTTTTCCTTAGAATTTCACTTATCTTTCCCCTCCCTCTATGCAAAAAAAAAAAAAAAAAAAATCAGATAATGAAGATCTCAACGATATAGATAAGGGGATTGAGGGCACCTTCAGTATGTTTGAAGACACCAGGTTAGGCAGGAGTGTTGATCTGCTTGAGGGTAGGGAGGGGCTACAGAGGGATCTGGACAGGCTGGGTCAATGGGCTGAGGGCAATGGTATAAGATTCAACAAGGCCAAGTGCCAGGTCCTGCACTTGGGTCACAACCACCTCATGTGATGCTACAGGTTTGGGGAGGAGTGGCTGGATAGCTGCCCAAGCAGAAAAGAACCTGGGGGTGTTGGTCAACAGCTGGCTGAATTATGTGCCAGCAGTGTGTGGCCAGGTGGCCAAAAGGGCCAACAGCATCCTGGCTTTTATCAGATAAAGTGTGGCCAGCAGGACTAGGGAAGTGGCTGCCCCCCTGTACTTGGCATTGTACCGTGTTCAGTTTTCAGCCCCTCGCTACAAGAAGGATGTTGAGGTCCTGGAGCATGCCCAGAAAAGAACAACAAAGCTGGTGAAGGGCCTAGTGAACAAGTCTTATGAGAAGCAGCTCAGGGAACTGGGGTTGTTTAGACAGAAAAAAGAGGCTCAGGGGAGACTTTATCTCGCTCTACAGCTACTTGAAAGGAGGCTGTAGTGAGGTGGGGGTTGATCTGTAAAGTAATAAGTGACAGGACAAGAGGAAATGGCCTCCAGTTGCACCAAGGAAGGTTTAGGTTGGATATTAGGAAAAGTTTCTTCACCGTAAGGGCTGCTGAGTATTGGAAGAGGCTGTCCAGGCAGTTGATGGAGTCACCATCCCTAGAAGGATTTAAAACATATTTAGGTATGTTGCTGAGGGACATGGCTTAGGGGTGACCTGGCATTGCTGGGTTAATGGTTGGTCTTTGTGATCTTAAAGGCCTCTTCCAAACAAAAGGATTCCATGACCTGATGCCTTGGTAGGGCTTCACAGGCATCCCAAGAGCTTAATAGGATAAGCAGGAAGAGACGCTCTCAAGGCCCAAACTGAAATAGAGGCAAGTATGTGTATGAGTGGTTCACTGTTACTTTTTCCATCAAAAGTGGGACCTTAACGATGTTGACATCACCCAGCTAACCCAGTACAACCACGAATGATGCCTTCAAGGTAGCAGACACTCCTCTATTCAACAGCAAGCTGAAGAAAGGTTGCAACTTGTCTAATTGCTAGAAAAACATGTGAACTTCCAGGTTTTCCCTACAAGTTTGTCAACAAATGTCCTTGGATCATTGTCAGTCATTTGATCTGAAGGGCAGACCTCAGTAATTTGTTATGCAGCTTTCACCTGCAAGCAGGCAAGCATCTGAAGTCTACATGAAACCTTTAAATGAATTTTCAGGTCACTCCCATAGCACTAATACACACATTCTCTGATGAAGATGCACAGCAGGACTGCACAAAACAAATGGCTGAAACAATGACAGTGTTGTTTCCTACACTGATTGCCACTGTCATCTACCACACAAGGGGCTGAGTTTGCATTCATGTACCCAGGCCAATCCCATACAGCAGTGACATTGGATCTCTTGTGTCTGATATGCACTGCCTCCCAGTTTCCAGGTTACAGCTCCAGCTTCTATTAGGATTATTCCCAGAAAGTAAGATGCTGAGACTACATTACACACTGCTGAAAAAGTAAGTGATACTTTACATCAATTTATCCTTTCTACAGCACACTCTGATATATAGCAGTGGCATTTTTATTCAGTGAATATTTGCTATCTGTCACAATACACTGGGGGAGAAAAATTGAATTTCCAGAAGGAACAGAAACAGTTTTATCTTACTCAAGTTTGACAAAGTAGTCTTGGGAGGAAATAAAAATATCTCCAAATTGTCCAAGTATTTCTTAAATTAAAAGCAATCATTTTGTTGAAGAACTTTCATCAATGCCAACTTTTCACCAAAAAAACCCCTTAGAAAATACTAGCACCCAGTGAAATCTTTCCAAATTAATCCACAATTAAATTCTAATAGTTTTTGACCATAGAAAACTGACCAGCTTATCTTCAAAATCTCACTTAATTCTTTCCCTTAAACTGATACATTTCTTCTATGTCTAGTCCATCCTTTGTAACACAAGATGGAACATTAAAAAGATACAGCTAATACCTGTATTTAAGTCATTGAACTCTGTAATGAATTGCAAAATCTTAAATGAAACTGCACGGTGGTAGCATACCCCATCCTGGGCACTCATCAGAGACATGAACAGCACCACAGTGCCATCAGCATCTCTGGTGAAGGAATCTATTCCTGTTGTTTATCACAGGGTTAAAGAAGGAGCCTCCTAAGCCTAAGAATGCAGCATAAAAACCACAAATATGAATAGCAAAGAAAAATCATTAAACTGTAAACTGGCATTTTACAGTTAAAAAATGTGCAGATCAGAATATTGCCCCTGCCTCTTCCAACTAAGCAGAGTGTAATAAACTATATGAACTCCCCCAAAGAATTTCAGAAGTCTCAAGGTAGAATCAGACACCGAGGAACAGGAATTCATTGTTTAATTCTAATTATGGAATTATTCACTGAGACAGTCCCTTAAAACCAATGACCATTTTTTTTTAAAGTACAGCTGATTTATCAGATCAATTCTCTAATTGCAGCCATCTCAAATTAACACTAAAATCTTTGAATTGCAGCCATCTCAAATTAACCCTAAAATCTTTGTCTGTGCCTTTCTCAAAGTGTATATACATCTGCTATTTACTTAGATGTTTATCATACAGATTTTGAATTACTGGTGTTTACTAAAGACAAATAAAATTAATTCTCAGTGAAACACAGCCTATTCAAGAAAAATAATTATAAATGAAGAAAACCCCCAACAACATACAGCAACATATGGGAGCAACATACAGAGTACACTGGAAGCAACTGGCCTCCAGTGCTTCTTTCTTCTTCATTAGAAGTATTCTGCATCTTGACACAATTTTTTTCTGATTACTTATTTGCACCAAATAAGAGTAAGAAACAGTAGGTGAGATTGCCTCCAGTTTAAACAGATATGCTTGTCCATCTTCTAGCATCACCCCTGCCTCAAATTATTTTTTTATTATGCAATTCCTGGTCTTTTCACATGCCCCAAAAAATGACGTGCGGGAAAAAAAAACAACAAAGCAACATCATTTGACTGGCAGCTACCTGATTATTTTACAGTTCCTGTAAGGATTGCAGGTTCATCACAAAAACATCCTCTCATGCCCTAATGATAGACATGATACTCACTACGAATTCCCCCCCCAAGGTAAGTACATCCTACACAAGTGAAGTATAACTACTGCTACAAGTTACCTGACACTTCTTCAGTTTTTAACTTCTGACTCATATTTGTGTATATCTGTTGGCATACAAGAGAAGCAGCCCCTATCAGTAGTAGGGATGCAGCCCTGCAACAGGCCTCACCCAAAGCCACTCAAGCTGGCAGAGGAAAAAGGAAAGATCCTCACTGACTTTACATGAGGCTTTCAATCTTAAAAAGGAAAAATCAGTGTGCAGCATGTTCACACATTTGTTTTCATCCCTTTCTTCCTAGAAAATACACCACTCGAGCTTTATGACATTAGAATGCTTTATGCTGTTAAAACGCTTTATGTGATAGCCTCTATGTAGTTGGTAACAGAACAAGAACAAATTTCACATCACACAAATATCAAAAATACTGTTTTAGTTAAACAGCAATTCCATTTACCTCCATACAATTAATATAACCTAGATTTTGTTACAAATGTTGCACTTACATTTTACTAGAGTTCAAATTCAAACCCAAAGAGCAAAGCATACCAGACTTAGAATTGGAAAAGTAATCCAAAAAACCTTCTCTGATCTAGATTATAAGTGGGAGCACAGATCCTTCCACATCACTATGAAATGCATTTTCATAAATAAAAAAAAAAAATACAGCTGTAGAAGTACCGGGCAGAGGATGAACTTAAGATAAATGTGGCCTGGAATGTAGAAAGTTGCTTTCCATTAACAATAATTAGTATTACTGGTGAGGTAAATACATGTAATTATTCACGTTGATACGCATTGCTGGCAACTAAGCACGGGTCTGTCCTCCCTCTTCCAGACAGTCAGCCAAGCATCACATACACCTAGCTGCCACCTCACTCTCAGTGTAAAAAGCTACCACACTCTACAAAACAGCCAGTCTCAACTCCAAATGTTAAATTACACATGGGGCAAATGCTAAAAGAGTTACATGATAGTAACCACTTCAGTGATCTTCACACACTTCTGAAGAGCTCAGCTTTAAGTGACCAAAATCCTTCATCCAGGCCTTCCATAAATGCTAGCGTGTAGCGAGCCCCTCATGCGCATCTTTAGCAACATAAAAAGGTTGCATCTTTTTATGCCTGTTTTACACAACATGCTGTGGGTTCCAATAGAGGTGCTGTCATCTGTGTCATATTGCACTTTATTCCGCGTGCCGGTGGAATTTTGAGCAACACGGGAGAGGGGAGCAAAGCACACGTTTTAGCAATACAAATGCCATTATTTGCATGTGCTCACAGCCAGACTGTAATACAACACCTTTTACTATCAAAGTGAGGACACAGCACAACTGTTATTAGCATTTCTGAGAAAATAGCGAAAGGGCCAACTTTAAGCAAGCTGCATGCATTCAGTCAATGGATTACTAAACCACTCCAGCTCTCTGTTGTGGAATCTGGCCCCTTGACAGCCTAATATTAAATAAGAATTGAAGTAACAAAAAATAGCAGATGTCAAATTTACCACCAGACGCAGAATTTCATAAGCCTCTTCCCCCTTCCATATGACCTGAACTTTCCAGATGGGTAGTATTTTACATGTAAGAGTTTGGTCTGTCTTCTGCAACTATTCTTTTATTGAAGAAGTCTTTTTCCTACTAATCCAATCACTTAGGGAAGCAGCTGCCTCTTCTCCCACAGTAAGTACTGTCCATCCTAGTATTTGGGAATCAGTCAACTTTGATGAGAAGTGTCTCAGCTCTCAGCAATACTACACAAATACCTCACTGGAAGCTGCACAACACTGTGACTTCTTGCAGAGTTAGGATGCAATGTTCAGTGGCAGTACCTCATCTCAGTTTGTGTGCTTACTGTACATGTAGATAGTCTCCATTTTTCACCTTCCCTTCAAATTCTTTCAGCAGTTTCAGTGCAATACAGTTAACAAACTCTATTTCCACTAAGGTAAGAGTGTATTCAGATTTATGTTTTGTATCTCTTCGCACCCACTCTTCCATTTCTTCAGTCCCACCACTGTATGTTCAGACACTCATTTCATTCACATTCATTTCCTCAATGCTTGATGAGACTTAGGAGAAGCAGGACTTCTTAAATCAGCCATACAGTTAACAGAGGTGCCTATGGCATGTCAGCACCCAGCATGAACCAAGTGAACACATGGTGGCTCATGCAAGCAACAATCTCATCTGAACACATGGTTAAAAACAGTCTTTGACATTAAATACAAAGCAAAAATTAAAACAAATAATTTGATGTTGTCAAAACCTGATTAAGATACTCATTTAAATATTGGCTCTTGAGCATCAGAGTAAACTTTGTATTAGCAACTAGCTTTAAAATGCTACTTAATCCCACGCTGTAAAGAATGCAGTTCAACTATGGGTAGATTGAGGAAGAATCAAATCCCAGGGCGAGGGATGAAAGGCCCCCAAAAACCCAAAAACTGAAGGGTGTGACCCTCTGGACTTCTATGAACAGCTGAAAATGCCCCAGAAGATTCCTTATACCAAGTTAATACTTAAATGTAATTTCAGAAACACTCTGTGGAACCAGAGGTGCCATTCCTAACTTCACAGATGAAGACACTACCAGGGCTGCAGAAATGCAGTAAAACTTCCTGCGTTCCACAGCTGAATACTCAGCATTTTGGGGTTAGATTTTTTATTTGTTTTTCATTGCTCCTCTGGAATTGACTGGATTAAATCCATTCCCTTCTACATTGCAAATCTGGCAAGTAAATTAGGCCTTTGGCCCCCAGACTAGAAACATTAGTAAAGTCAACTGAACTACATGCAAGAGATCAGAGCAGTCAAAACCAAGAGGCAAGAAGGCGACCTAACAAGGCAAGTTAAAACTCCTCATCACACTTGCAGAGATGGTAACAGCACTTTGGGTTGCTTGGACAACATGCTGGTAGGAAAAGCTGACAGAGAAGCATTTACTAATCAGCAGTTTTAAATCAATGGCTATTTTCAGCTGTGAGCCACATAAAGCATGAATACACAGTTTGAGAGTATTGCTGCAGACTTAAAGAGCTCCTCCTGCAGAACACTGGTCTTGTTGCACAGGACACTAGCAGGGCCTTATGAAAGACCCCGGAGCAGTGCTCCTAAGCTAGTCTAATTCTTCACAAGTCTTCAAAACATAAATGAGAAACCCAGAAAGCAGCTGATATGCTGATGGGCATGTAGCAGCACCTAAGAGTTGAACATTCCATCCCATGGGAACAACTCTCCCAGGTTACCCCCACTGACACATTTTTTAAGTAACTGGCAATTTATCAGGAGACCACTGGTAAGATATAGGACAAAAAAAAACCTGACCACTGTACACTGAATTATTTCATTACTATATGATGACTCATGAGTGTTATAAGTAAGGAAAGCTACAGATTCCCTCAGAAACCAAATACATTCTGTCCCCAGAAACACATAACAGTCTTCCCTTATCCTAAGTTGAACTTTATTTGCAAGGTTGAACATAAAAGGTCCTCTAGTATGTATCTGCTCCCAATTTTTCAGCTCTGAAAAACGACCACACTCCTACCAGCGCTCCACTGATGATGTGAATGATTATTAAGCCATCCCGTGAAATGTGGCAGAGCAGCAGCACTGCAGCAGCCAGACCATCAAGAACCCATGCCACATACACCTCCTCACACAGAGCTGTTTGCAGCATCAAGTTCATTACCCATGCTGTAACACTGTCTGCAGAGCAATCGCCCACTTCAGTTTAAATTAATAATGGAATATAACTCAATCAAGTTTTCTTTATTCATACAGCAAACAGAGAATGTCCAAAGCAACATATTTTTTTTTTATACAGCATCTTACTCATTGCTTTCTATGCCAAAAACTAAAGTCAATTCTTAAGTGACAAATTTCAGCGTGCAATTCTAGATCTGTGTAACAACAAAAATTGAACACTGTTTCATCAGCCTTACTGAGGAAGCAACTCTAACACAAGCACCTATTCAGACATTTACTCCTTTATTTCCTAGCTGCCTCTGGAAAGGTTAATCACCCTTTGGCTGAACACTTATCTGATGAGTTCTCATAGATTCTCATCCTTCAGGTTGTGCCAGGACCCCTCATATGCAACAAACGGTAAAGCTGAGCCTCCACATGAGATCCAGGATCCGTACTCGATGTCACTGGTGCAACTCCCTACCATTTTTCCCAGCGTTTGATATAGGTGCACAACATAACGTACCCACATCTTGTACTCACAAGCAGGTCAACTTTAGCCTGCCATCGTGCTGAGGTGAAACAGTGAAGATGAAGCATGAGCAACTTTAAGACATACTCTGCCAGTTTGTGCAGCTCAATCAGCTGCACGCATGACATCATATGTGCAAAGTTTCAGCTGTGTCCTGCAAGTCCTGGCAAATGACACACTCAATTAAATGTATGTGCATGTTCAATCTGAACTACTTTAAGAAAAAGATAATGGATACTGGCTATAAAATTAAATATAAAATTAGTAAAAAAATTATTACAGCATAAAGTTCTCTCCTCTCCGGAGAAGTTTCAGAACCGCTGATCAGGGATTAAACAGCAACACACAGACCACATGTGCTGGACTCTTATCTTTTCTAACACCCTGTGGGCTGTGGCATCTAGCCGCTGATAATCCACTTGAGGGACACAGAAGATGACTTATGAACTTTCATTTTAGGAAACTGTTTCTGCTAAGGTGTAATTCTGGTGTAATGTGATGCAGAGTGTAGGAAAAGCTCAGAATGTGAACTTCAAAAAAACCCGCAGCAATATCACAACAGTACGCTTGCACCACACCGAGTCATAAACTACACGGTTTTGTGGTATGTGGTTTTGTTACCTCACATGAGGCATCGTGATAATTATGAGAACCGCACCTTTCATCTCACTGACCTACAACATTGCACTAATATAACGTTATACTCACAATTTAAAGCTTCAGAGATTTTTTTTTCAGGTTTTCAGGCCTGCCTAATAGAACTTAATAAACTGAAATGGACACTAGCTTAATCGTTTTGCTGCAGCATGTTGTCTCCTCATACTTCTAGCAAAACCTGTGAGCCTCTGGTCCCATGGTACTTAAAACTTCTGGTTTTTCCACCACGATTTTAAAACTTCGTCTGCTTCAAAGAATTAGCTCAGTTTTTGATACTTTAAGCACTGTATTTTATTAGCAAGATGAAAAAGTCGTAAAGTTTCGGAGAGGAAATATCCTGAAAGCCGAGGCAGCACACCTGC
>VWZY01005192.1:94611-144855 GCA_013399075.1 Chloroceryle aenea | reverse complement strand
CGGCCGGCCAGGCCTCGGCGGCTGCGGGGTCTCGTCGCCGCCAGGTGGGCTCCGGTCCCTCTAGAGAAGCCGGTTACAGCCCATGGGCCAGATCCTTCTCGCCTNCTGGGGGAAAAGTTTGGAGAAGTCGCACAGACCTCGCTCCCAAACCCTATTTTGACTTTCTGTCTCTAGAAAGCTATTCATCAGAGAGGCTGCCTGATTAATTGATTTTAATGAAGGTCTCCCTAGGCTCAAATTCTCAGACAGCTTTATTTAAAATTAAAAGGAGAAAAAAAAAAAAAAAGATTGATTGTCAGGAAGGCTTTTTTTTTTCCTTCTCACTTCTGTTTTATATCAGAGACATCTTATTTTTTCCATATACAGTTCTACAATATTATTAATGCTTTCGAGCAAAAGCATGAGTGAAAAAAGCCTCAAATTCTGCATAAAGTTCTCTTAATTGTACAGACATAAATGATTCTACTGGCCCTGCTGATAGATAACAGTCCCAGGAGGTTCTGATCTCAGTAAAATTGTGTTGGTAAAAATAAGCAGAACCCTTACCTGTTATTAACTGTATCGCAGGTGGCAATCCAGTTCCTGGCATTGCTGTAGGACCCAAAAAAACAGCAAAGCCATAAAAATGCAGTGGAATGGTTAGTGAATGGAAAGACAAGTACTTGCTTTAAAGCATGAAGAATCTTGGAGCTGTTTCCTGGTGTCCCTGTCCTATCAGAGAACTTATAATTTGTGGTGAGAAAACAAACTTTATCTTTATTGTAGTAATATTTTTCTGATGTTTTGCCTTCATCTATTTGTATTCTGCTTGGTGTATGAACCCACTCCATTTCTTGTATCAAAGAAAACAAAGCAATCCCAAACCCTACTTTCCAGAAAAATAACAGGTGAAAAAGCCTTATTCAACACAGAGTTTGTATGGCCATGAGATGCTGAATCACAGAACTAGAACTATGTTGTAGTTTTTACACTTAAAAAAAAACAAACAAAAAGGTAAGATGGACACAGAGTAGTCCACAGTACATTTTCAGGATTGACAGTGGTCAACCTGTGGTCTAGAGGGTTGGGGAGCTGCTGCTGCTAGGTGTTTCATGAAAATGTATCATTCTTTTGAATAATACAGAGGGATTTAGTATCAGACATCCATCATTTGAGCCACATGTTTTGAACATAGCTACTTCACAGGTTACTGTTCTAATTTCTCCACTGTCTTTCTGATGTTATTGAAGGCACTTACTCTGAGCTGACTTGGCAAAGGAAAAGTTGTTCCTGCTTAAGACCACGATCCTGGAAACTGGTGTCACACAGGCTGTTGTGATGAATAATGCCACAAAAACATGTATGTGCAAGTACCTCTGTGATCAAGACATAAAGCAATAAATAGTGGGGAAGAGGCCTAAAGGGTAAGATAAGTATTTTCCCTAATAAGTTACGGATTTGGAGACTTATTTGTAGTCGAACACATAGGTTTTTTTAAACCCATACTGGCTTTGATAAGCATGAAACCTCAGCACTGTTACCGGCATCAGGGCTGTAGATTTTACATTTTTGTTTGCATATGAGTAGGTGCTGTCTTAGTGTCCATAACCTTCATAATTCAGACAGGAAATATTGAGGGCAGGAAATTAAGGTTAATCAGAATGAGTATTAAGTATAAGAATTTCATGTCGTTGATCTATCAAGGTCAACAGATGCGTGATTTAGTCTATTTATTATGAAACAAAACTGTGATGGATGTTGGGTTGATACCAATAACTTTCAATAGCTATTAACGAAGAACACTGGTCACCTACAAAGAAAACAAAGTAGTTTTGTAGCTGTCAAGTAATAAACGTTCATGGTTAACCACCTGCTAGTAATAGACAATTTAATGACTGCTTTCTGTTGTGTGAACCTGTGCAGTTAGCTGCAGATCTATTTTCATTCATTGTTTGCTAAATTCCATGGATTTTTGAAACCTTTTTTGCTGGAGAGAACACTTAACTCTTACAGAAATCAAGAAGAGCTGGAAAGTCAGGAGTTATTTGGTATCCTGTAGGGTAAGGGTTCAGGTGTGTATCTGTTGATGAAATTACTCCTCCTAGTCTGTAGGGCCTGATATTGTGGATACTCAGCTTTGATGGCTTCACTAGATGTTAAGGTAGTTAAACCACTTAATTTTTACACCACCACCACCCCCCTTATGATTCCAGCACTTGGAACAATCTCCGTTTGCTTTGTTATTTTGGTTTGGTTTGGGGTTTGTTTGGGTTTTTTTTATTTTTCCCCTAGAGTCAGGAGGGTTTTCTTCCCAGCATAGTTAATGTCCTTCTGCCCCTGGTTTTGCTGTCAGGACAAGGGGCTGGGTTCATGACAGTCAGTCAGGAATGAGCCCAGTGTAGAATGACCCAGACTTATCACTGATTTGTTGTTGTTGTCGTATTGCTATCTGTGTACTACAGACAAAATACATTATATCCTGATAATAAGTTGCATTTATAGAAAGAACACATACTTTTCCCTGTGTACTTGTTCTTTCCTCAAATATCTGGGAGACAGAGTAATTTAATCATACTTATCAGTAGTTACCTGATCCAATATATTTTAAAGTTCTTTATTATGAGCGACCACTTTCTTAATCAAGCTTTACTAGGCTGGAGAACTAGGGTATCCATAAGACAAATTGTCAAACTAAGAGAAAATGCTCATATATTGCCCCTGGCATTTTATTTTGTTGGAGAAATAAATGGAAATTAGACCCAAGTGATTTGTCAGGCCAGGACTAATTGCTGAGTTTAATTTCAGATGTGATACTATGTCTATCTTAAAGGATACTTAGAATAAAAGAAGCTGCAAAAAATCTCAAATGTTTGGGAGGCCCTGTTTTATTTGTTTTTGAAGAAGATATTTTGAAAGCCCCTAATACCTTTAATCATCATTTCAGCTTAGACAGACTCTTAGGCACAACTGAGAGAAGAGCTGCATGTGAGAAGGATGTGCTGCTACTCAGACCTGTACAAGGCTGAGGGCTGATTAACTGAGTAGTTTTCTACATCATCTGATTATGTGCTTATAAATGCATATGTTAGGAATACATCTTTTCTTCCCTAACTTCATATCTTTGTGCCTTGTTTAAATCCCTTGTGATAAAGGAAGAAACATGTTTTGAGTAATTTTAATTAATTTCTTCCTTAAACTGTTGGTTCATGGACTTGGATCCCTTATGTTATTGGATGGTCTGGCTCTTAGACCTTATTCAATGACTTTTGATTGCTGGTCTTTTTAATAATCAGTTTTTACTCATAACTTAGTAGTTATATTGTGGTAATTAACTGCTGTAACTGCTGGGCCTTGTCTGAGGATAGATTGCTGCCAGCCACTAACGCTGTTCTGGATTCTTGAAAGCTGATTATTCTGTCCTAATGCTCTCTGGAAGGCTAGGGATCTGAATCTGAAAAACTTGCTGGTTGCTGCCCCTGGTACTTTTACTGAAGATGCCAACCCTCCATCAAATAGTAAGGAAAAGCCAATACTTGCTTCAGAGTCTTATTTAAAGCACTTGTTTTCAGCTGCATTTATAGGATTGGAGGGGAACTGAGAAGATTGTTACGACTCTTGCACAAGGACAACGTGAATCTGTGAAACATTTTAAAATTACAGTCTCACTACACTTCCAGTTTTTAGGCTATTTAAGTCATCCTTGAAAATACCTGTTTATGTTTGTCCTGAAGAAAAAATAAACCTTGGATAACTGGGTACTACAAAGAAGTGGTTTGCAACACCTTCCCTTCAAAATTTTTCACCTAATACCATTTTTGATCATTTTAATTTTGCTTGCCTCTGCAGCTTGGCCATATAAGAAATGTCAAGCAATTTGGAAGATTTCATAACAGAGACATATCACTGCTGCAAAATAATCATACAAGTAAAACATATTTATGCAGTTTGTGTCACGAGAATCCTATTTTTAATTTATACTGCTGAATTAGTTTTCTCTTGGCAGTGTGCTTTGTAGCTTCAGGGTGCAATGGAAAAACAAAATGTTAAGCTGGGAAAGCACTGTATTCCCCACTAGTTCCAGATGCCCTAAAACAATAGATAGAAATCTTACTTAGCTGAACTTTCTGAGAGACTTCAACATTTTCAGAAAAAAGATTCAGATAAACAGGAGATGAAAGCTGTCTCTGTATTTTCAGTTACCTGTAACCTAGAGAAAAAAGGAATTTTCTTTTCTTGTTTTGACTACTTCAGGAAATTTGGAGCTAAGATGATGTTATAGCATAAACCACTGTTAAAGTGTTATCCTGCATTTTAATTGTAATATGCAAGCTATTGCAGCAGTCTCTTGAAAGAATCTGCAGTTACATAGGTATTGAATAACATACTCTATGCTTACTATAGGTTATAGCAAAATACTAAAACCTTTTATGGTATTGCACACAATCATCAATAACTAACATACACTTTTAAAAATAACTGGGTAGAAAAATAACATAATTTTGTAAGTTTATTTCAATGAAAGGTAAACTTGTTCTTCAGTGAAAATAGTATAAAGTGAAACTTTCTGTTTAATAGATTTTAAAACATCTCAAAAATGCAGGTCTGTAATTCTGAAATGTCTGCCTTTTCCACTTTCAGTTCCTAAACTGACTACCCAACTTGTAACTGGATTTCATGTCATCTACTGACATAATAATTCATGAAGTCAATTAAAAAAGGCAAATTCATTCCAGAGTGTATTGAGATTGTACTATCATTTTCACAAAAATAAATCCTAAATTAGAACAAGCACTTCCTAGGTTTCTTTCTTTGGAGTAGAAGTGTGATCACAAATGACAGAGTATCAAACTCATTTATCCTTTGACCCTGAAGATCATTTAGGATGCTGTAGTTACAGAGTAATTTAAAGCAATCCTGAGGTAGCTCTAGCTTACTTTGGTGATCTGGAGTGCAAAGACATGGAACAGAAGTCCCACATGGGTTTGTGCCACTCATGTTTTCCTTCTTATTTGCCTGTGCCTTTGCCCCAAATCAAAATTCATCTAGGAAAATCCAGGTCCTTCGTTCCTGCATTTCCCAGCCACAGTGAGCTGTGTATTTTAGAGCCTGCAGATTCAGAACAAACTCGCTTCTGTTTAGCCTGAGAATTTCCCATTTAAAAATTCTTCACTGAGCCAAGAATACCGGTGACAGGGAGAATTCTGCACTAAGGCACAGATGCCAGTAAAAATCCACTTGCTAAATCATGTGTAGGGTCGAGAATCCCCAGTGTTCAAGCAGGCAATTACACAAAGAATTCTTCCCGTTCTTAAAAGACGCTTCTTTCTCACATTTGTAAGTTAGGTTAAGGAGAAGGTGGCTTTGGCATAAAGCTAAATTACAGCACTAGGCATGATTTGCAGTCTCTATGAAAAGGAAATCAGGTGGCTTTGTTAACAGGAACCTTGGCAATCTTTGACTATGGAGCCTGACGTCATTGGTCAGGAGATTCACAGTTCAGAATAATATCTGATTGCGAATGAAAGAAACCCCCATTGTGGTAAACCTCTTGAATGATCTTCTGTGGTGAATGAACTGTCAGAAGCTCAGCAAATCTCTTGCAATCATCACTGAGGATGATTTGTCAAATAAACATGTATTTCTTATGGTAGCTTAAATTGGAGATATGAATAACATGCCTCTTACCATCACATGAATTGTGAGGACCAAATATGGCCACTACAACTCTGAACAAAAGAACAGAAAATATCAACTGTTGAAAATTTATGTAGTTCTCCAGTAGCATCTGAGGACCTGTGGAAAGACTCTGCCCTCCACTGAGCAGATTGCTATGCATGGTTTAATTGGAATCGTATGTTCAAATCCACAAATACATTGCATCATTGAAAGCAGGTATTGAACAGGAATAAAAGAAGAAAATCTTTGAAACAATAAATGGAATATTAAAATAGTGCCATGCAAAAAATCCCAAATGAGGTAACTCTCATGTGACTAGTACAATAGTAAGAAAAAAATAAAAAGGAATGGGGAGAAAATATGTTATATTATCTGAAACAGGCGAAAGGACAGATGATCAAGAATGGGGATCTAGCACCTCCACAAAGATACTATTTGCTGTCTGCCATCCTAGGCAAAGGATGCAACTGTGTATGAGAAAACATGAATCCCTGCTGAAGGAAAGTGCAAAGATGACTCAAAGGCTTCTTTCTTTGCATCAGAGGAATGCACAGTTGTGAAGGCTTCAAGGATTCTTCTGATATCTTTCAATATATTTCACATCATAAATCTTACATTAAAAAAAAAAAAGTTGGCATGCTTCCACAAAAATTATCCTTTTCCTCATCTGCATAACAATGTATAAGGGTTGGAAGCTGTGAGACACTTAATTAGTTGAAACCCCCACGCATTTCATGTCTATTCTGACTTGTGTATACACACTGACTTCAGTTTGATTTTAGGTATTCAGTGCTTTGCAGAATTTTACTGTAAACAGCTGCAGAAGCACCTGCTTTACATAAACAGAAAACTACTCATCATAGTCTCAGAAAGTCATGGGTCTGCTTTATAAATAAACAAACAAAAATGCCTATACATAATGCAGTATTTGGAAACAAACTCGGACATTACTCATTCTTCAGAATACCTCCTGATTTAGTTATCTCTTCTGAAACAAAAAAAGCTAGCACGCTTCTAAATTAGATGCCAGGAGCTCATAGTGAGGGATGACATGAAATAAAAGGATAGATTTGTGGTATTTTAATAAGGTATTATAAAGCACTGGAAGAAAGCTAAAGTGTCTTACTTCTTATTTCCAGTTTTTATATCTGAATCCTGTAAATTCACTGTAGTTCAACCTAAACAAGTTACCGACTGTCCAACGACAACTTTTTCAAACTATGTAAAAGAAAAAAAACTTTTACAGGAGGAAAAAAAAAAGAAAGAAAAGGTGTATCTTAAGCCCTACTCATTTTCAGTTTCTTTCTTACAATACTTTTAATGGAACTATGTCTTTGTAATAGCATCTGTGTGTATCTTCAGTTAACAAACCCAACATTTTCACTTATATTTCCCACTTCTGTGTGTTTATATTGTAACTAGAGTGTGGCCAGCCCCACAAAAGTATCCAAGCACATAATGAAACAAGAATCCTTATCCCTGCTTTTCACCTGTACAGGGACCAAGCAGAACAGATATTACTTGCAGGAGCTCACTCAGTTCTTTTTTTCTCTTGGTTGGAGTTCAGATTGCTTGTGCTTAATTCATTCTCTGTACTAATTAGTTATCCAGCATATAATTTGACCATCCAAAATTGCACCAGAATAAAAGGCTTGGGAAGCTTAATAAATAAAAACCTTTCATAGCTTTTCTCTGAAAAAAAGAGCAGCAGTGCATGCATGTGATGATCCTTTTGGTTTACATCTATTTTTAATACTTCCTTTTGTATAGTTTTGGGGCACAGAGATGTGTAACTATCAAAGTGTACAACTGGAAGCATCTTATGTATCTAGCAGATGTGACTCGTTGTGATGACAGTAAAAATGTACTCAGAAGCATTGGCAGGTTCACACTTTGCCTTCAACTACTTTGTGTGGCACATTTCCAGCATAGCTGCAGCTTGAGAAACTATCCACATTGTGTTGTCTTGAAGTACACATTTTAAACCAGAAATTATTCTTTGATGTACAAAGAAAAATTATAATTTATTTAAAATCTCATAGTATGTAACAATATTTTCTTTCTATTTCCTCATTGGATTAATAGTCAGATGTTGCTGGTCGGCCTTTTTTTGTTAATTGCTTTGTCCTTTGAGCATTGTCACAATAATTTTTATATGGAAAAAAGAATAATTAAATCTTTAAACTTGGTGTATTATGTAGATTGGAAGGACTTTTTCAGCTTAAGTAAAATATCATGGATCCATAGAAGTTGTAGGAATTTTAATCTGGGGTAGGATTTCAGAGAAAAGTGTAGATCAGACTATGCAATGTGGAACTCTGGTCATACCCTAACCTTCCCACTGCAGGTTTTCCACTGCTGATTTAGGCCCTGATGATAGAAAGCAGATGGATTCGTTTCCCCCCATCCCTTAACTAACCCCAGCTGAAGTCAGAGGGGTTCCACACCTACCTGGGTTTACAAGCAGTTCACAGCTGCTTTGCATCATTAATGGTTTCTGAGTACAGTTTTTCTGTCAAATCTGTAGTGTCAAACTAACAAGACTGGCAGTGGAGAATTTATGATTCACTTTGTTTTGCTTTTGTTCTGATTCTCTTTTGTTTCTGCTGTCTGGGAAAGCAGGAGCCAAATACTTTTCCTTCTTTTTCTCTGAGATGTTGGTTTCTTTGATAAACACGCTTAAAGGACTGTTAAACTTAGGCAATATCCTTGATTCTGCAGTGGCTTTAATGTTACAGAGCAGCGATGACGGTGGCTCAGCCTGACTCTTGAGAACATGATGTCCTTGGTGTAGGGATGGTGATGAGCCTTGAGAAGGGTCTGCACACCATATTATTTCATAATCCAGAAAGAATGATTTCTGGAAGGTCACAGGAGTCTAGTGTAGGTCACAGATTTCTCTAACTGCTGTGTGTTGCTTTAATAGGCCAGGACAAATCAAAACCAGAAAGAATGGCATTTTATTGGTCTGCAAGAAATGTAGACAGTTTGGTCAAGTGGAAGAAAATGTCCTTTATTTTACTCACCACTGTTTAAGTTCCATGTGGGAGTATTTGACATGGTAGTGAGTTTTAAGGGCCTTAGTGAATCTAAGGGTTCTTTTTCCCTGATTATTGATTTAAGCATGTTTCCAGTGCCCCTCTTCATTTTACAAGGTAGGTGCTTGTGCAGGCTATTTTCAGGTGGAAGGTCTATTTCATAGAAAGCTTCAGGCTAAATATATTTCTGGAGTCATCAAGGACAGACCTATGTCTAAGAAAGCATTTGTGTAGTCACAATCATCAGACTTGATTTTGTGGGACAGGTTAAGTAAGTCCAGACCAGCATTGCTCATCTAAATTGTTTGAATATCCTTCACTGCAAGAAAACTGCCTCTTAACTTTGTGAGTGATGCTGCTCAATTCTGTCTGTTCATTTGCAGGCGAGGAGTAGAAGTGCAGAGGGCCCCATCCTCATTGACAGCATTTTTCACTGGAATAATTGAAGGTTTGGGGATACTTCTAATTCCCTCTTGTGTTTGACACACATCTCCTTTTTACTTTTGGAACTGTATGGGGAGCATTTGGTCCCGTAGTGATGGTAATTTTCAGTGCTTCTTTAAAGACCATAATCTCTCTACTTGAAAAAAGCACGCAATTTCCTTAGTGTCTAGTGATTATAGTTAATTTGTACTCAATACTCTTCTTATTACTAGATGTTACATATTCTTTTTTCTATTTCAGTTTTGAGGCTGTATGAGGACAGTTAACATACTATCTTTTGGCCACAGTGCTGCCTGACACACGTAATTTTGTTTACTGAGCAGTGAACAGAATAGGGACACACTGTCATCTCCTCCTGGAGATGGGTTTAGATCTGTGCTGATGGTATTAAGCCTCTCACTGCCTTGGATCACAAAATGGTTTTGTCTCATTTGCTAGTAAAAATGGATGAGGTACTATATGGATGGTTGTATTCTCATCTTGATGAGTGTTTCCAATGGCCAAAGGGTTGCCTCATGGAGTTTCATAGAGCACCTGCTTGTTTCCCCTCGTTTAATGCATATGTATATGTGGTCATTTGAGAGTACATGTTCAGTGTGTTTTGTACCCAATTTCCACACCCAGCGACGAAGCTGTCTCTATTAGTAGCAGGATAAAGTCATTGAGATGGGTAAGGACTAGTGGTTGTGACATAGTCAAAGCAAGAGCAGGGTGGTACAACAACTCATAGTGACAGTGATGGTTTCTGTCTCATGATTTCAGGAGGTCCTGGACTACTCTGTCAAACACCTAGTTTTCATTCTTTCCTCTCATGTCAGCAGGAATAGAAGATGCCTTTTTGAGGATGGCAAGACTCTACTTTTTTGTGTTTGTGATCAGCCTCATTCCATCTTGAAAAATGAGCCCATGGGATGTAGGACCTGGTGCAAAGGGGAGCAGACAACTAGTACAAAGATTGTGAGGCTATCGTAAATCAGTAGGACAGTACAGTCCTGTAAGCTGTTATACATGCTGGTTATTTTCCTGTACACTCCTCTGTTACAAAACTTCTTCTCAAACAAATTGGAGCCACTGCAGAAAAAAAAGTGGTGGTTTGTTTGTTAAGCAGCATCGCTTTCTGAGCTACACTTTAAATCTTCCTTATGGTCTGCATTGTCTGCCTTCTGGACTCATTTTTAGCTGTTGGTTGCAATCTGTAAAATCATAAAGGACCAGAGTTCTACTTAGCTGAGATATTTACTCCAACTCTGTGATAGAGTAATGCACCTGAGGGCAGCTGACATGACTGGCTTGAAACTCATCATTTTTTAGTATTAGCAGATCCCTAAAAGCTTTTTTAAAAGAGGCACGGACAAAGGCCTTGATTCTTCTTTGGACTCATCAGAAATAGCACAAGGATTCTCTAGAGTCCCTAAATTTAAAGCAGGTTTAGACCTACAACAATAGTTGTGACAAGAGTTTTATGTAGGGCCCTGGGCCATTAGATCTTCTTTCCCTGGTTTGTAGTAGACCAAGCTTATATTTCAGGACTACCTTTTCCCCCTTGTTTGTAGAAGCTGAGTGTTGCTTGAGCTGGGATTTGAGGTTCAGGATTCTGGGAACTGTTCAGTTAGGTTGTTTGTATTGTTTTTATACACACACGTTCTGATACACACACACATATATGCATATACATATATATGTAAATATGCACATATACACACACACATAGGCTCAACATTATCTGTGATAGAGTTTTGATGATCTGCTTATTTGTTTATTGTAGTGCCTGGGTTTTCTGACAGCATGGTGTTCCAAGGGTGGAACTGCCATTGAACCTAAAAGGGAGAGGGGATCATAGTTTATAATTTCTGAACTGCAGAACAGTGCCTTGCTCCTTCTCACAGCACTAACTAGAGAGTCAAGAAATAATCCTATTAGATGCCCTCAATACTGCCAGAGGGTAGGAGAACTTCGAAAAAAAACAAAAAAAAAAAGCAGTGGTTCTATACAGCAAAAACTGTAGGGGTAAAACTTTTACAATACATAGTTATTAACAAATCTATATAAAATGCTACAAATGTATTTTGTTTAGATTTATATGTTGCCTAGTACAGATGAAACATACCTGAGTCACTCTTTCTCTGAGAACCTATTTTTTTCTATTAGTAATTACAAAATTCTTTCAGCAAGATCCCAAACTCTGAAACAAGAATCAAAAATCACTAAATCTCTGCAAAAGTAATTTAGTTCACCTACAGATGAAGCTGCTTCTTTCAACTCCATCTCAAACAAAATTAAAGCCATCAGGTTGCACGCTCATGAAGCAATTGGTTGCAGCTGTACAACTTTAGTAGTGGGAAGAGACGCTTCCTTCCAAATATGATGCTTCCTTCTCTGAAAAGAAAACTAAGGAGGGGGAACTTTGCCAGGCCCAATTTATTCAGAATTGCAATTATATTTCTTAAATTTAACATTTGCTATTTTAACAGGAGTTTTTTCATTAACACTTTTTGGTTTTGGTTTGGTTTGGTTTTTTTCAGCAAAGTATTTAAAGTTTATATAGCTAAAGATTTAAGATTATTTAAAAGTTTCCAACCAGGATTTGTACTGACCTAAATACATTGTGGATTTTTTTTTTTTTAAACAAAAACCATTTAACTCAAGCCAATGCAACTTCTTTGTACAAACAATCTTTGTATAATCACTGAACAAAAACAGGCATTAGTAAGTACCCAGACAAGGTGCAATATCCTTTAGAAGTCTTTTCCTTCTGAAATGAATAGAGGCTAGATTACTGTTGTGCTCAGAACGAGAAATAGGCATTAGAGAAGTGAAATAATGAACACACATGGAAGCCAGAATTCTGCCTATAGAAAATGCTTATAGTACGATCTCAAGCACCTCTGCAAATACCTGCCATGTTATTCTGGCCCCATTTAAATCACTGGGAGTGATGCATGGGTGGTAAACAAAAAAAAGAACAAAGATATCTCTTGAAATATAACCTCTGAAACCTTCTTTTTCAAAAGCTGACTGTTAAGAGTGTCCTGATTCATTGCTAAGATAAATGCCAATAACAGAAAAAAAAAAAAAAAGAAAAAAGAAAATAGAATGGGAGCAAAATAGTGTTTTAGTGTTTTCCCCCATATTACAACCCCATTTCTATTTTTATTCCAGTATGTAAAGTTTTACTAAAGTTTAGTCTACTGTATTATATCTACCCCAAACTGCTCTACTTAGGTTATGGAGTTGCAAACATCTACAAAGACACTTTATTTGGTTTAGAAATGACCTGATCCCCATTGGTCAAAGCAGTTGATGTAACACAAACTGAAATAAGTCCAGCCTCGACCAGAATAAGACTATCCTCATCACTTCTTGCACAAGGTAGTTTATATCCCTTAAGAAAAGAAATCCCCCTCACATCTGGGATAATAATTCTTGGAAGTACATGAACCACAAGACTGAAAGCAAGCTCTCTGGACAGATCTGATCTGCAGCCTGCAGAGGCGAGAAGTCATCCTATCTTAGAAGGAAGTAAACTTCAGAAATGTCCTTCTCTCCGCAGGGGAATGCTTTATCTTACTGAACATTGGTGGTTTTTTTGCTTTTGTTTGTTATGTGTGATGACTGTATGAGCATTCACTCTGTGTGTTCTGGAGTAATGCTGTGGTTAATGCTAATTTCCCAAAAGCTTAATGGTTTTTTTAAATAATTTGATTGTTTTCAGAGTTTGGCTTTTGCCCTTCTGCCTTCAGCAGGGAAAAGCAACTACAGTGGGTATGATTTGTCACCCCGAATTAAATGTGCCTTTAAATTTAAGCCTGAGGCACATAGATATTGACTTTTTTTTTTTTCCTCAAATACAGTCAATAATTTAAATGAAAATTAAATGTAATTAAATATAAAGTTACAGTGAAAATAATTTAATAGAAGTAATGAGGACCTAAAAATGAAAATCTTATCAAAAGACGGTACTGCTTTGGAATGCACAATATTTTTGCCTTTCCTCTACCCCTCTCTGCTTATATATGTATGCATATGTAGTATATGTATAGTATAGAATATATAATATTCTTTACTTGTTAGTTCTGAGTTTTAGACTCTCCAGTAAAAGGACATTGACATAGTGTAGTGGGTCCAGTGGAGGGGCTGAGATAATCAGGAACTGGTGCACATGATGCACAGGGAGAGGCTTTCTTTATCTGGCAGAAGAGAAAGTTAAGAGGGGATCTTACTGCTCTCACAAGCCACCTAATGGGAGGATGCAGAGAAAACAGAGCCAGACCCCCCCCCAGAGGTGTACAGTGACAGGAAGAGTGGCAACAGATACAAATCAATTTGTGGAAAATGCTGATTAGATATTAGGAAAATCTTTTTCACCATGACTGTGGTCAGACTTTGGAACAGGTGCTCAGAGGAGGTGAGTGATCTCTGTCCTTGGAGAGAGCCCAAACTTGGTTGGACGAGGTTCAAAGAAACCTGCTCTTGGGAGAGCGTTGAGCTAGGCAGAGATCCCTTCCAATATAAATTATTCTGTGATTTTGTGGATTTAAGGTTGTATGACATATTGCTCTGAGCAAATTCTAAGCCTAAATAATTAACCAGTCCTACCCACCTCCTGTCTTCCTGACAAGTTTTTTAAAATCTCAAAAACTAAAAAGAAGATTGTGATTCTTTTCAGTATGGTAAAGCTGACCCAGGAAAAATTGCAAACAGCACTTTACAACATAAAGCGTGGGGGTTATTATTTCTGGTTATTATTTTTCAAAGTCCTGTTGTGAGTTGCAGCTACTAAAGTAACTTTTATCAGTCTGTTACTGAGATGGCAGTTATTTGGGCAGGGGCTCTTTCATGAAGTACTATTTTCCTTCAGAAGAATCTTTTTGCCTTGCAATGGAAAAGCTGTCCTATGGAATTTTATCTGAGATGTCTGCTGAAATAGTACATTCAGTATACTTCACATTCCTCCCCTAAGTGTTGTTCATGCTTGTAACCCCTGGAAACAATGGGAGTTTTGGATGCCATATGACCTAAGAATATAATTTTGAAAATTTTGTGACCATAGATGCTTGCCTTTCATATTTTCACAGAAAATACCGGTTAAAACTCAAATCCTGGCAGGTTTTTTTGAAGAAGTTAAGATTATTTCTTGTGGCGTGTGTATCTTTGAATGAGTTTCTGTAACATGGAAACTGGACTGTAAATGGCTTGAGTAAGGCCCTATTGATCTTCAGTATTTGCCAAATAGCTATGCTGGATTTCATAGACCAGTATCTCTTACCTCCCTTATTTCTTCACCTAAGAATGACAATATGACCAAAGCAAAACCTGTAATTAACTGTAAATAAGCTTTGTAACTTTATCAGAACACTCAAGGCCCATGGGAGCTTTCAGCCTCTATGCTAGGATACAGTTAGATTCGTAGAGTCTTAACTTTTTTACTTTTTTTTTTTTTTCCTGAGGCTTAAATGGGTCTCCACCTTTTGCCTGAATATTTGCAGGTAATTTCTGATCCATACATTTTTTCTGTGAACTATTTCATTGCTGTTTTGGGGATTTGCAAATTAACTGTACGTAGCAAACTTAATCTTCACTTTTAAAGGACTGCATCTTTACTGCTGAAGAAGGTAGTCCATTTTTGCTGCAAGAAAGGTGAAAAAAAAATATCAGGGAAATGGATTGATGTCATCTATGCATGTAAGACAGCTTAAGCATGTCTGTTGGAGGGGCAACAGCAGATCATATAGGAACAACCACTTTTCAGTGGATTTCTCAAAGACAGTAGGGGGTACTGCAAACTCAAAACTTGTCAGAGAGAATAAATATATGTGGCCCATATAAATATATGTGGCCCACAAAAACTTTACTCTTACAGAGGACTATTACTCTGTGGGCTTAAATCCAACTTGACAAAGGTAAAGATATCAAATTCCTGGAGAAGATTGTCTTCTATTTATTTACAGGACAGCTGTTGCACTAAATTTCCTATACTGGTGCATGAACCTTCTCTGGGAACAATCTCTGCAGAACTTTAGCCTTTTTGCTGAATATGTCAGAGTTCAAAACTGTCCAGTGTCTGTTTTGGCTTCTCCAGCTATTATATCTCCTAGATGGAACAGAAAGCACCAAATAAATAAAGAAGACTCATTGTTCTGGCTTGACTCAGATTACTAAATTATACCTCACTTGCAGTACTTAACAATGAGACCCACAAGCAAATGCTACCTTTATTCTCTCTGCATTGCTTTCTTAAAATACAGGTTTGTTAAATCAGGCTGACTTTTTGTGTTTGCAAAATCCACCTTGTGGATACATAACCAAGACCCTGTAAAATAATTCTGTCTTCTGTAAAGGGTTTGTACTATCAATTGCCCTATGTTTTTCTTAAAAGATATAGATTGCATATGTGTGGTCTAAAATTTCTTATAAAAATAATAAAATTCTAAACTCAGCTAGATAGTATATTCAGTATTCACTATATGGTATAGTAATTTTTCAGTATATGCCTCACTGTAAGTTCAAAAAGGAAGGTTACCTAAAAATTAGAAATCTAAATAAAAAGTTTGGATGGAAAAACTTCTAACCTATGTACAGTCAAACAATAGAAAGACAGATGCAAATTTAGTTAAGCTCTGACTCTACCTCTTCTGGAACCTCCTTTAGAATTATACAAAAGCATTGCATTGTCTTATTTTCCCTTTTATTTACACAAAAAGAATATAAGCTGCCTGACATAAGAGATCATGCCCTTCAATTCCAAATTTTACTTTGTTTCACAACTCAGTCTAAGTAATAATTCATAAGCTTTTAAAGAAGCATGACGTCTTTCATATGGTTGTTTTGTTTTGGTTTGGTTTTGATTCCTGAAGATGTTCTCTCATAAGCTACTTGATAGTAAAAGAGCATTTTTAATACTCGGGGTAAAGCTGTTATGAATTGTACTTTCAACATGAGATAAATAAGTCTTCTGACAGTCAAACAGTAATTTGCCATAGCTTTGTATATTAAATATAAGATTGGATTCCTACAGGAAAAATACTTGCCTTAATTCACATAGGAATGAGAATTAAAATTTGTGGATGGTGAGTGAGAAGGTAATATGTCCTATGACCATTACCCCAAGGGCTTTTGTGTATAAATTGTATGCAGCTCAAGATGTGTAAGTGGATAAGTAGTTGCACTACAAATTGCATAACAATGATTTTCTCAGCAAGATATTGCATGGATGCTTTCTCTGTATTAAGAAATCTCCCTGAGATGGAAGGATTTTCTGTGGTCTGTGGGTCAAAGCATACAATCTACCCCCTAGAGCAAGATTTCAAGGATATAATCTGCCCCCTAGAGCAAGATTTCTTCACTTTATGAATGAGAGACTTCAACTAGTCTTGAAGTGAGAAGTAATGCAGAATCACAGTGATTCATTCTTATCTCACCTCTGCTTGGGGAGAAAATCTTCTCTAGTTCTATCAGATAGGAAAAATAAGAAAGCAAATGATAGGAACACAGGGAACAATAGGAAAAAATACAAAAGCACCCATATTTCTTTTTTTCTATCTTTGAAGATATTCTCTACAAATAACTACCCTACTACACAAAGCTAAACTAATTCTATCTATACATAACAGTTTGGAGGAAATGGCTGCCCTGACTGCTTCAAAGGTGAACCAGCTAAAGAGAACAGTGTCTTGAGGTCAAGCCCAGACATCTACAACCCTTGTAAGCAAACAACATACAGAGAAACTTTAAGATGTTAAGCTTTCACAATCGTTTACCTCGTTCAGTAGATGTCAAAATTAAGGCTTACAAAAAGCTTAAATAATCTTATTGTTTATGTTTATAAAAATTATAAAGTATTTATAATTGTTTATGAAGTGTTATTATAAAGTACCATGCTTTTTAACTTGTGATGGGCTATAAGGCTTGCAAAACTATTCACCCATACTCCTGCACGTACAACAAAACAAGCAAGATGGCCAAAACCAAAGTTTGCGTGTTTAGCTGTTTACTTAGATGAAAAAATCATGGAAGTGCTGCAAAAGATGGTTCCAGGATTTTTTTCAAGAGGCTTAGGCAGTCCTTTGACTAAAACAGAAAAGCACCTTCATGATGATATTTCATATAACATCTTTGTGGCAGAATTAGTGAGAGAAACAGATTCCTTGGAACTGGTCCAGTGCCTTAGAAAGAGTAACTTACTCTTTGCCCAGTGCAATAAGTGAATTACAGAAAAAATATTATGTGATTGCCTGTTTTCTGCTATACATAGAGGGTCAGAGTTAATTCTGACATTTTTAGTATTTATTACACAGGCAACTTAATGTTGCTTTGACTGCAGCAAAATTATGAACAACTGAAAGCAGAAATTTGAAACAGAATATTAGAGTTGTGCGTCAACTCGTTTGTCACAGCCCTGCAGGAAAAAAAAAAAGAAAAAGGCACCCAGAGTAACTGTTTGGTTAGTAAACTGCATTTACCACCCAACTGATGTCCCATAATAAGGAATGGATCCAAATCTCGTTTCCTGATCTAAAAGATGTATGATCAGCTAAGAGTGACCACATGCCAGTCTCTTCCCCATCTTTTCTTTTTCCTCAGCTTTGGAAGGAGGATTGGAAGTTATGATGTTTTTTTCTGTACTGCTTGAGAGAGAGAAAGAGAGATCTCTGTGGATCCTTTCCACTTAGGAAGTGCTCTGGGAGCAGAACATAGCAGCTGGAATTCTTGAGGGCTCCGTTACCTTGTGGAGAAATTATGTGTCAACAACCTATGAGGAACAATATCCCAAGGAGCTCTTGCTTTTGTTAGGCTGATTTAGATGACCTCAACTATCTCAGATTCCACAGCTACTCCATTACTCTAGAATATATACAATTATTTAACCTAGCTTTTCCATCAGTTCCTCCAGACATGCCACTGTGATAGTCGCTGAAATTTCAGATCCTCTGACATGGATTGTATGAACGTGGAAATCAGCAATCCAGAGTTTTCTGTGTTGCTCCATCCAGATATCTCAAATGTTACCTGAGGAGGCTATCTCTAAGGTTATCCGTTTAGAAGTGCTAACCTGAAGCTCAACAATAAGAACTTAAGGTGTGGTAGTATTTTTGTCAGCTATCTGCTAGCAGCTGAGCTAACAACAAAGTCATTTTACAGAGATCGTGAGATAGTTGTGGGCTAGTAAGTGGTTTGATCGTTCTTAGCTAGGCTAGATTGGAACAAGCAGCTGAGAGACGGTGTCTCAGGTCTCACCACCTGTAAGGTAAAGCCTTCATTCCACCACTTGCTGTGGTTTTGTATGTTGCATTGGGAATACATTGCATATGCAGCATCTTTTTATAAAGGACTAAGCTGTGTTACGTCCTGAAATTTTCTGTCAAAGTAGACTCTTGATTAAGCCAATATATGCCTGATGAACTGAAAGCTGTTAATTTATAACATTATAAACCAAGGAAGAATCCAGACTTCTACTTCTACAGTGATTGCAATCTCATTTTTTATCTATATATGTAACAGATGCCACACATTCCTGATGAGGACACTTTCTGATTTTACACCTGGTGTAAGCCCTTCCAAATATTTTGTCTGCAGATTTTAATATTAGCACAGTTGCTGCCTAAACTGTGCCATGCTGTCAGAATATTTATATAGTTCAGAGCACACGACCTTCTTATTATCATTTGTGTAGCAATGTGAACTGATATCAAGAAATGTGGGGTTTAATCTGACTCAACGTTTGTTTTTTTTCTTAAACATTGTTTTCTCTTTTGGAATCATATCCCTTCCCTCTGAAGTCAGCAGAAAACTCTTGTGAATTAAACCAGAACTTGGATGGAAGCTTTATCATAGGCATGTGTTTCTTTTTTATTGTATGTCTTTAAGATTAAAAGGGGAGTAAGTATAAGAATAAAAAAGTAGAGTGCACATTAAAAAAAGCCCAAACGACAACAACAAAAAAACCAGAAGCTTTGAAATCAGCAGTTTTACAGATTATTCAAATACATTTACAAAAAGCTACATAGCAGATAGGGAAGGTGATTGAGGGGAAGATTGTAATGTTTTAATTTAGAGAACATAGCCCTGTTTAACGAAAGATGAACAGTCAGCATTTGGTAGAAGTGGCAGTTGGTGGTTATAGGCTTTTCCAGTCAAGGATGCTGGAAATAGCTAAGCAGACATCTAACCTGCATCTTTCAGGTTATAAATGGAGCCTACTCTTTATTCTTCACATCACAGCACCACCCAGTTTGGCAGTGTTGCTCGTATGCTTTTTAAGAAAGCTTCAGAATGGCCAGATTGCCTTAGAACGGAAGCTGCAGGTCCAGACCATTTCCCTGAGCAAAGCACTGGTGGGAACTGGCATGATCCCAGCTGCTGTCCCCCAAAGCTGAGTGTCCCCATGAGAATCCAAAATCTGCATGGTCCTGATCCAGAGCTCAGGCACATTAAAGAAAGCAAAATGATGCTAAAAACTTCCTGCACAGCGGTTGACTAGTCATGTAGGAGTAAAGTACAGGTGAATGCTACCACATGGAAGTCGGGGAGCACTTCCTGGAAGACCATGGTGATGTCCATAAATGAAAAGTGTCTGTAAGCATATGGTCCCAGCCATGTATGTCTTACCTCTGCAAGTAATCCCTTTCCTAACTAGTCTCCTTCCAAACAGTTACGTTCCTGTGAGTTTCTGTGTGAATAAAGACTTGGCCTATCATTTTAGCTCTGATTTCACTGCTGGTGAGTATTTAAGTCTCTGTCAGAAGACCAAGGATTTAATTGTCACTTTACTTGCCAGTGTCTCCAGAGAGGCTAAAGTGTGTGGGAGCAAAGGTGTATATGTCTGTCATTCCCATGGAGAAGTGGAGGACCTCCAAATCTCCATAACCATTGACATAACACTGTTCAGCTACTAAAAATTCCACAGTCTTTAAGTGGCAAAAGTAGAATTCCCTTCATGCTCCTAAGCTGTCATCTTCTGCATAAAATTCTTGTTTCCCCAGATGAGGTTTCTCTTAAGAGATAGGAAACCTTCCCTTTTTTCCCCTTCTGTATTTAATCATTTCATTATCCACTATGTAGTCCATCTGCCCTCTTGTGGTTTCCTTTTTGATCTTTCCACTTTTACTTCGCATTTTTCAGAAACTTCTTGACTATTTTATATAATTTCCTGCTCTAAACGTGGGATGAACTCACGAGTCAAGTTTCACCTCATGATGTATTTTCCTAGTCTGAATAATTCTGAAATCCATTTTTAGTGTCAGATGAGGTTGGGAATTAGTTGCAGCCCTGGAAAGACATCCAGTGTCACGATCAGTATGGTCAGTTCTTGTAGGAGTTTTCCCTGTTGTTCTGACATTTTGAGGGAAAAATAGTTGCTCCTGATTCTATATGTTCTCTGTTTCAAGTGTATTTTTAAGGTGTTTTCCAGCTGACTTACCTCTTTTATGGGGTGCCAAATGAGCTTCAAGGTGTGCAGTTCCAAGAGAGATGAAACAGTGGAATTAGAGAAAGGTGCATGGCAGATGCACAGCAGTTCTAACACTGTCTATTGGAAACAGAACCTTTAAGTAAGAAATAGATGTAATGATCTCTTATTCTGATGAGCAGTATATCCTGTGCATTAATGTTATTGATATCTATAGGGCTTTTTGTTAAAAAACGCTTTTTAAGAGTGGCTTTGCACTCACCTTTGCTTATCAAAATCTGTAGGGCAGGAGGAGAAGGACTTTGTGGTGTGTGATTGTATCATGTGATGCAGGCATGCTCATTCTATCAGTTGGTGATAAGGGGGGAGAAGTGCCTTCTTAATTATCCTTTGTTCGTTAACCAGAGTAATTATTAAATCTCAATTCCTGCTGTTATCACAAAAGCATGTGTTTGAGAAGAGAAGTGCTTCCCAGTATCTGGTGCTGAACATGGGTCACTAGAAGATGGCAATCAAGGATTTGATTCCTGGTTGTTTGCAGCTTTGATCTTCTAAAATGCTTTTCAGATCTGTCCCCATAGATGGTGCAGCTGAGGTGCATGTGGGCAGGAGAGAGCCAGGGGATGTTCTGCAGCTCTTCAGAAGGAACAAGATCTCTCACTGGTTCTCTTCCAAATACTTCACTGTATGAGCTTTTTCTTTTTTACTAGACCTGTCTGAGGTGTGTGCTAGAATTTGCTGAATGTCATACTAAGACTTAATTCATTTGACATTTATTTTCTCCATGTTTTGGTTTCCAGGAGTCTTGTTGTGATCTACTTCTGAGCCCCCTGTTCCACAAAAAGCATGCACAGTGTCCTGAGCCTGTCCCATTCTTTATGGCTGCTTTGAGACTCCCAAGGTGACCCAGTATCTCACTTAATGAGGCTTGCAAAGTGTGCGTGGTGGTGGGAAGTTCAGGGGTAAAAACGCCTAGTGTTTGTCAGAGCTTCCCATGACAGAGCATTGAAAGTGAGAGAAATAAAAATGGACCACAGCTATATTTTTATATTCCTTAGCTTGGAAAGAATAACTAAATATCATTGCTAAAAGTACCTCATAGGCATTTCTAAGCCTATATGAGCTCTGAAAATTGAGGAAGCTGGAAGCTGCTTCCAGGAAGCCTCAGGGTATATCTATAGAGAGTTTCAGACAGACGGAGGGTGCCCATCCCACACTCTTCAGTTTACTGGCTACAGGCCAGCTGTGAGCAAGGGCCAGGTACAGCTATTTTAGCACAGTCCTGGGCTTCAGAGAACGTGCCGTCTGCCTCTGGGACAACGGGCTTTGTGTGAAGAGAGAATTTTTTCCTTTCAGAAGTTCCTCCTTCTGATTCACTACTCAGAAAATTAATTCTCACCATTTGTTACTGTATCAAATCCAAAGCCTTTCTTTCCTTCTCAGAATTTACAGTAAATGCAGTAAGAATATAATTCAGGCATTTAAGACTGTGACAGATAGCAAAACTGCAAGAACTCTTCACTACTGATTGCTTGCACACTGAAAACCACTTTGGCTTCACTAAACACATTTCAAAGGGTATGTCTGATAACAGAATAATAGGATCTCTTCTTCATTCGACTAGGAAGTTTACTTACTGCAGGATTTCTTGCTCACTGGGCTGTGTGAGTGTTGAATTGTGATTTAACACAGAAGAATTTCTGAAACCAGAGAAATAAAAAAAAAATAATGGAATTGTAATTGCATTTATCCTTTGCTCTATTAATAAATTCAAATTCTTGTCAAACCAAACAAAAAATAATCCCCCAAAAAATGGTGTCTGGCCTTACAAGGACTGGCATGAGCACTAGCAGACATATACCTCTATGCCTCAAATTTAGTTTAACTTTAGTAAATCATAGGTGTCGGCTACCTGTGATTGTTTATTGTTCAGGGTGAGGACTTTTATATTGAGACCCAGAAGCAGAGAACATAGTTATTACTCTTGCCCTTCTTCTACTAAGCAAAAATAAACTCATGGCCTCAGAAAGATATGCCCTTTTAACTGGCGGTCCTCTGGTGTGAACTATAAAGTGCAGCTGATTCAATCTACAGACAGATGCTTGAATTGCATAGGTGTAGGGGAAAAAAGTGTGCTATCTGCAGAACAAGCAGAGAAAACCAAACCAAAATCCTACCTTGCAGACTCTCAGAAGCTGTTATGTTAAAGATTAGTTGCTTCCCTCAGAAGTTAGGGGGTAGAGGGAGACAAAAGAAAGTAATTTCATGTTTCAATATGTTCTGAAAACCTGTATAATTTAACTTTTGAAAGAAGTAGATTTTTCTCTTCATGTTAGTACAAAACTACACTTTTATGTCCCAGATCTTGCCTTCAAAATATGGTATCGGTTGATACTCTAAACTTCTAATAATAAAACTTTACACTTAACCAAAATATTGGAAGCCTGCAGAGGTTTCAGCATTAATGAGATTAAATTTCATCAGCCAGAGGTCCTTAATGCTACCCAAAAGTTACTGTAATAAGTAGAAATTCTGGGCTAAATTCTGTGATGAAGTAACTGGCACAATTCTAGAAACTTCTGTGAAAACTCACTGGTGGCTGCTAGCATGAAAATCTATCCTAATTTAAAAAAACAAACAAAGCCCAACAATCCTCATGTGTCTTCTGTGAAATGTAACACTTTTTTTTGAAGCAAAAGTGAGTTGTAGTAAAATTTACTTTGTCCTATGACAGTCTGTTAGCTAAGCCCATGGTTATGTAGATTGTGTAACATTTAAATTTAGTTTCTAAAAGGTTAGTTTTCCTAAGTCATTGCAGAGGAGTAAATGGGTCATGCTTATTTAATGCACACTAGAGTCATTTCATACTATTAGGTTTTTCAAATACTGATAGATAGAACAGAATCATAAGATTATTACAGGATTTATAGGATCTGGTAATAGTGGAAGCCTTGTCCTCAGAAAGCATATGTATGGAAACAAGAAGTCCTGTTTCTGATGTCAGGCTAGACCAGTATACCTGGAGTTTAGCTGACCCTGAAGTAGGAAAAACACAAACAACCTAACCAACACCAGCAATGATAATTCATTGGTACCCTAAGAAGCAGGAGAGTGTGATGCTGTTGAGACCCATCGCATTCATATTATGCATAACAGGGTGAACTTAAAGTGATTTTATAACAGTGAAATTAAAACCAGGTAACTGTAGGTCAGTTTTCATCATCTTGCACTATTATTAAAGGCTCTGTGATCTGACAGCCTAAACTGGTATCGCCAACTTTGGCAGGACAGCAATTTACATCAGAAGGCCTTTAAATTTAACTGGCATCTAATTTATGTCAAATACTGTTCTCTAAATGTGCTCCTGTGAAATTGTAAGCTAATCAAATGTTGAAAACTGTTGTTTTCAGGAGGAACTAAACTACTTCTAATAGTATAAAACATAACTGACAACTAAGAGGAACCAAGTTGCATAGCTACTGTAACAACCTGTTGAGCCTTCTGCTTGTGGTTTGAATTCACCTTGCACTGAGGCTGATGCAAATGTTACTACATATGTTGGTCTGTAATAAAACCAAAAAAAGTTACCATACATCAGCCTTTTCTCATCCATTTCTCTGAGGCACTTCCTAACTCCCAGCATTTCTTAATTCATTCTTTCAGCTCACCTTCTTGAAACCTTTTAATTCTCCTAAATGACTCACTCCTTCCTCAGTCTGAGGTTGATGGACAAAGCAAGACCTTCTAGACCCATACTGGATGGGCCGATCAAGTTACTAGGATTTTAAGTATTTTCAGCTCAGCTTTGTGGTACCTATTTAGATGACCCTGGAACAATTCCAAAAGATTGTCAACGGAACAGTTAAATTATACTTAGTCTGTTTTCAGTAAGTTTCAGATCAAGTGGTGTATTGAAGCAAATTATTTTCCTCAAGACAACTTTTAAATCTCACTATTTGAAGATGCACAGATATGTCACAGCATAGTTAGCAGGATTGCATTTCTGCAGTAGCTTTTTCACTACAACTGTAGTGTTTTGGTTTCCCCCTTCTGTTCAGAGATTTAAAAGGTTGGCATTAGGGCTTCTTGTAAGTGCATTAAGAAGGTAGGTCAAACCATTAAAATGGTATTATCAAACTTTCTTGCCCAACTGAGAAATAACATCCTCAGTGCTAAGGAAGGGACAGCTGTTACATAGTTGTTTATTCTTTTCAAGTGGTCAGAATATTGAAGAGAAACATGAAAAACATCCCCTTACACCCTAACCTCACAGGGCTGGGCGCAGCCCCTTTGGCAATAACACTTGTGGTCCTAGGGACTTAAACCAGCAAAGCAGGTCCTGTCTCTATAAACCTCCAAATACATGGCCAGCACTGTTGAAAGATCTTCATCTTACCTGCACAGGCAGGTAACATCAACCATGTTTTGCTTTCCAGACATGTTTGAGGTCACCTAAGTTACAGGCTGATACAGCATTTGCTACATCAGGTTAGCTTGACTAAGTTGATAAGACCCTGAGAAAAGTCTAAAACCACCAAACAAGCAAGAGCGAACAGAAGAATAGCAGAGAACGCTAGTTTTGTAAAGTCTAGAGCATAGAGGTGTCCTTGGAAAAGCCATCTTGAAGGGGAGCATGGCTGCTAGCAGATTCAGCAGAGAAATCAAAGACACTGTTCTTTCATCACAGTTTGAGATCAGGTAATGGCTAAAGTAGGATGAAAAGGAAGGGAGAGTTTTCCTTGTGTCATCCCAAGAGGAACAGCTGGAAAGCCTTGTCTGCAGAGAGAGCAGGAGCACACATCTGTCTCATACAAAGGAATGAGAATGATATTTCTTCTGTAAACAATTTAAATTCTTATATTAAAACATGGTCATATTGGCAGTGTAGCAAAACATGAGGTGTTTCAGCCTTCCCCATTGGAGATGTTGGCACATTATCAAATACAGAAAGGGTGCACATTTATAAAAGTCAGGACATTTTTGATGCAGCTAGTCTGGTGGTTACTATGCTACTTGTCTTTATCTATTCAAAACTGTGGCATTTGCAGTAGTAAACATTAAAAATACAATACTCAATAGTGATCAATATTTGTGCCCCACAGTATTCAAGAGAGAACAGAAGCTCCTTCAGAGGGCTGGCAGCAATAATGCTTTTATTTATACTGCTTCTTTGTGTAAATGTAGCAGCTGGAGAAAGTCTTTGATTGGTGTTCTTGAGACTACAGAGACCAGAAGAGAAAAGCATGGTCATATAAGGAGGGTTGAAGGAGCCCAGTCTTATGTAACAGTTCACAGTACCTTTGTCTATCTTTCAGCCATTATCTTCCTCCCCTTGTCTTCACCCAGGAGTCCTGTGATCTCTGAGAAGCCTCATCGCTTCAGACAGGTTGGACTGGGAGTGGAAATGCTTGTGTAGGCACACCTCAGTTTCCTTAAGGAACATGTCATGCTATTTAACTAACTCACCAGACTGATTTCTGAAACCTGCTCACATACGCTTCAGTGTGGTCAAACGCTAAACACCTCAGTCCAATGTTGCATACCTCATTCATCAACTCTTACAGGGCACCTCTTCTTCTATCACAAGATGTATGGCTGGATTTCCAACATCACTCAAGAATGCTGCATCAACACACAGCATTGTTTCTTTATGGAAATGGACAGATTTTGACAAATCCACAGAGCAGTGTAGAGGCTGCAGAGGATCATGTTTGAAAGATCTTGCTTCAGTACGAGTCATTCAAATAGGAGGAGTGAGGGCACTGTACTACCTCTCAGGTGGAGCAGCATACACTTCAAATCCCTGCAGCTGTGTATGTAAACATGGGGTAGCTCTCAATTGCTCTTTTCCTTCAGTTGTGCCCAGAAACATTAAAGGACAGACTGATGTTCCAGGTCACCCCCTGGAAACCATTGAAGGAAATTCTACCTGAAGAATCTTTGGTTTTACTGTATTTACTTTATGTCCTCCTACATCAGAGGCAGTTGAATATCTATTGTCCCCTTTCACATGAGACTTTACAAGTAGTTAAAGAGGTGTGCATGGCTCCTGGCTGAATGCAAGTGTGATCTAAGGTGCTCAGCAGCATATTTACTTGAAGTTACTGCTTCATATAAATATAAAACCACTTTACCTTAACGATGTATTTCTAGAAAAACAGATTCTAGTGCTTTTTAACAGCTTTGCAAAATCAATACAGAGGTCTTGATTGTATGTGTTTACTATCACTCTTTTGAGTCAGACTGTGCAATATGCCTTCAAAATTAAGCATGTAAATCTTCAGTGGCCTGGTCGCTATTTGTCCTACCTCCAGCTGGAATTTACTCTGCTTCAATAAGGTCACGCCATGGACTGGTCTTGAATATCAAATATAGCTATGATTTTAAATAGCCTGTCTGCCACCCGAATTAGTTTCACTCCAACTAGACTTGACCATCCCTCCCTGTAAAAATGTCTGAAAGAAGATTTCTGCTACAATTGACAGGATCCTCAGAATACAAGCCATTGCTATAATTCATGGGGCTGTGGAAAAATGGAGAGAGGACACAGTACAGTCCCTGTGCCTCAAGGTCCACTGTCTGCCCGCCCTGCTGTCCGTGTGCTATTTCATCCAGAAACATGCACAGCATTTTTCCTGGCTGTCACAGGTGTGTACTAAACTGAATATGCCCCAGTGTCCCTGAAAGGACAAGACAATATTTGGCCTTGGTGAATTTTGTGAACAGGAGAGCCTGCATGAGTTGTATGGTCAAGCCTGCAGAAGCCACTTGCTCTCTGTGGTGGAATCACATCCTGATGCTTGGCATTGTGATGAAATGAGAGAAAAGTGGTAGAAAGTGCAAGTCATGCATGTAGAATAATATTCATGAGACATCGTTTACAGGAAAACTGAGCAGACAGTCTTCAGCTCACTTGCATGGCAGGTCAGAAATGGCTCTGGAGAGAAATTCAGCTGTGGGGGCCTAATGCCCATCCTTGCACAGATGTTTAGTAAAGGTGGATGAGGATCTCTCCACCAGAGCTCTCTGGGCAAGGGGAGAAGGAATGAGGTGTCTCTTGCTTCTGGGAGAACATTTCTTAAATATAACCGAAGATATCCATCTTGCATTCTTTGAACCACATGTTTGAACCATAGATGATCCAGCACCTGATGATTTAATATAGGATTTTGACAAAAGTGTGACTGAAAAATTAAGACATTGTTAGTGGCTTACCTTATTGAGATGGGTATTAGAAAAAAATTAACTGAAGTTAAAAAAACTGTGGAAATCTTTAAAGAGCTCATGTTACAGATTTTAAGAAAGTCTAATGGTTTAAGAAATCTTCCAAGTAAGACTTTTAAAAATGAATATTTTACTTTAGGAAAAGTAAAGAAAGAAAAACAAAGAGACAATCTGAATTTACTAAAATGCAAAAATAGGAAGACTTCAAAAAAGTATTCTCAATCTTTATCAAAATTTAATCTATCCTTTAGTCCTTTGGTCACCAGTGTGAAGCGCTTCTGAATGTAAAATGTAAAATTCCCTCCCTTCACACAGGTCTACAGAATTGTAATGTGTCGTCCAACTATATTCACATCTCACAAGCTGTCAAAGTACTGATAGGAGATAGTAACCCCCTGTTCCCTGCTTGGAAAAAAAAAAAGTTGCAACATAAAGGCTGTGCTATAAATAGTTAAAGTGGATGGTATTTCTGCAAGATGGCTCTTGCTGGCTCTTGGTGAGCTACCTGAAAATAACATTTCAGACAATGTGCTTTTCCTGCTCCAGTGCCATCAGGGAGGGGGCCAGAGACCTGAGTCCCACCAAAAGAGGATTGCCACTGGGTGGCTCACCTCATGGTGCACAGGAAAATGCCTTTATTGCCATCACTGGAGAGACAGAATTTATGATCTGATGTAGTTCAGCAACTATTCTGGAGAATGTTTGCTATACTGGTGTCAGAAATTTGCCACTGCTGTTATTTGCTCAGGTGTTTCATGAAGTTAAAGGTTTAATCAACAAGCTGCCATGAGATTTCATTTCTTCTAAAGGAAGTTTATTTTTGAAAGGTATTCCTTTTTACAGGGTGTATCAACTTAAAAAAAATACATCTAGAAGTAACACCAAACTATAAAGAGTGCAAGTGCCCAAGCACAGAATTATCACTGACAACCTAGGTTAATTTGTGTTGTACTTCCCCTCTTCACATTTCAGTGGCATGCAAATCCAGAGCTGGGTCTAACACGGGACAAGGCACCCAGATTATCCAGGCATTCATATGTGTGTTCCATGGCTTTCTCAGCAATGAAGCTGTCTCTGCCTTGAGTGTTGAGAAAAGGAAAAGAGTGTCTTCTGCTGTTGAGCTTCTGTTTCCTACAGCCCATGCACCACAGTCAGATATATTAGTGCAGTTTGAATTTTACAGATACAGGAATGAGTTTTTACACCTAAAAAGACCCTAGAAAGTAAAGGTAGACTTGTGAGGCACTGGATCAGGACTAAAATATTCTTGTTCAGACCTCAGCATTACAGTCTTTTTATTTCCTGCACTGGGCAAGTCATTGAGAATAAGTACACTTCTTTCTGGATGTGTAATTGCAGCTTGGATTTACTTATGTGGGCTAACTTTAAATTAGCTCAATCAGTCATAACTGTTGAGAATAGCAACATGAACTTCAGTGCACTGCCATAACCCTTTTGGGTCTGTGAATAGACATTCGGTAGGTGACATTTGTGATTTAAGTGTTGTGCACCAAAATATTTAATTATTGTGCTCCAAAACAACTCACGCAAGCTACTTTGAAGTTCTGACTTGGTGTAGGGTCTAATATGAATAATATTCTAGGACTACAATGGATTCCATCAGTTAGTTCTGTAGTTCCCTACTGTGTTGGGGAAACATAAATATTATTCTTGCACAAGCTTTTGTCTGTCTTGTCTACATAAATGGTGACCTCTCCGGGACAGGAAATTTATTTTTATACAGCAAATAAGTCTTCGATCTTCATTGTGAAATTTATTTTTATACAGCAAATAAGTCTTGGATCTTCATTGTGATTTGGAACAGTTATTGAAGTTATGGAGCCATCTCTTGCCTGCATATGATAGTATGTTGTTTCATGGGCCTGTTGCATGAAGCTTTCAGTGGGACATACTACTGATCTGCCTTTGGCATGGAGGGGATCCAGTTAAAGGGAAGCCATCCTCAGGTTTCTCAGGTTACTTGTGTGCTCGTTCTTATTCTCTTCTCTTTTGTATAGCTCTGAAGCAGTGCTTCGGACTGTAGAAAAAAGCAGGCTGATATCCATTTAATATGACAAAGAATGTTCTTCTGTTTGTATTTGGTGTTCCAGCAAAAATTAATAGTTTTCATCTCCTTGAAACCACTCTCAGTGGGTGATGACCACTGTCTCCTCTTCCCAAGCTCTCTTAACGTAGCCCTTGTTTTATCATAGTTGTTAAGTGATATCTGCATCTAACAAGACAGGACCTACAGAGTTAACTGTCTGCTTTCTATTTTAATTAAAAAGGTTTATGGTCTGGACCAAAAATGCCTGTGTTCTGAGTAGGTCCTATTTATTTACTGGCTCAGATATTCTTTTTACATATTAGTGTTGTTAACTCTGGTAGAAAAGAAAAATAAAGCAAAAAGTTTCCATTTCCACTATTTATGAGAAGAGAGATTCAAAAGTATTAGTGTCATAAATCACCTGAGACAAGTGAAATGTGTTATTCAGTACATTATAATGTTGTAATTTTGCCATTGGAAACAGTCGCCCAGCTAGGAACAGAAATCTGGGTGGGCCACAGGTTATGGTAGATGGGCAATGACAAAAGGCCTGACTTTACAGCAGATCATTTGTATTGCAAATGATTTAGAGCAGACTCAAGAGCTGGACAGGCTTGGGCCAAATTGAATGAGCTGGTGTCCACCCATGGCTGCACCTTTTGTTGGAAGGACTGGTGAAGAATGTTTAATAAAATGTTTCGGAGGAAGCGACTATCCAAAGCAGCGGAAAATTTACCAGATACAACATGTTTCAGCTTCATGAAAAAGCTCAAGCCCATGCATAGATTTAGGACGTGTGCAAGGATGTGGATGTCTAAAGTCAGCACAGCTGTTGGTATCGGTGTCAGCCTTCACTTGCTCACTGTAGTTTCTCCATGCATGTAATATGCTGGACGTTCATTTTGCACAGAGATGGGGTAGCTACTCACAGGGTTTTCTTTTTCCCAAGGATTTCTAAGGGATCTGTGAACCAATGTTTGGACTGCAGAGTAGCCCAAGCCAGTGTCTTGCAGGAAAGACAAAAGAACATATGTTTTATTTCTGAGAATATTCAAAGCATAACATAAAGCTTAGGACTGTCCATCTCTAGAGTTATATGAATTTTCTTTGTTTGCTTTGTACTATTACTTTCAACTGTTATTGGTTCTGTAACTTGATTTGCACTGACAGTTTTAGTAACACCATACTTGTATTAATCCTTAGGCATAATATTTTTAATGAAATTCTAGCATGGGGGGCCTTACTCAAAGGCTGGTTCTCTTAGCTGCATCTACTGTTGTTTGTTTGCTGTTTAAAGGACTCCAGGAATGAGAAAATTACACTGTAATATGTTGATGCTTCTGGAAAGGGGCATGAAGATTGCTCACTAGGTATACGTGTTGCAAATTTCTTCAGATGAAGTCTGAGCTTAATGTGTTCTTTCTACTTTCTCAACTAATTAATATGATGTCCTTATTACTTTTAGCAGCTTATTAAGTTTGTGATGCTATTTCAACATAGGCAGAATTAATGCACCTTAGGAACATCCAGAAATTTGATTTTTTTTTCCTTGTACTTAAACCACCTAACTCAAACATTTTGTTACACAAGTCTATAGAATTGTTACTAAATTATAACTTTGGGCTAAGTCTTTGACTTTCCTCAAAATATTGAAATGAATGATTTGCAAAATCTGTTTTGTGCTATTGTGCTCTGTGTAAAGAAAAGTAGCAGATTCTTTTTTTATTTGGTTTGTGCATGAATTTGCAAGTCTGAAGCCAGCAGTACTTTTTTTTTTTTTTNTTGCTCACTAGGTATACGTGTTGCAAATTTCTTCAGATGAAGTCTGAGCTTAATGTGTTCTTTCTACTTTCTCAACTAATTAATATGATGTCCTTATTACTTTTAGCAGCTTATTAAGTTTGTGATGCTATTTCAACATAGGCAGAATTAATGCACCTTAGGAACATCCAGAAATTTGATTTTTTTTTCCTTGTACTTAAACCACCTAACTCAAACATTTTGTTACACAAGTCTATAGAATTGTTACTAAATTATAACTTTGGGCTAAGTCTTTGACTTTCCTCAAAATATTGAAATGAATGATTTGCAAAATCTGTTTTGTGCTATTGTGCTCTGTGTAAAGAAAAGTAGCAGATTCTTTTTTTATTTGGTTTGTGCATGAATTTGCAAGTCTGAAGCCAGCAGTACTTTTTTTTTTTTTTCTGTCTTTCCTTTTTTCCTTTGTTTTTTCCTGAAGCTCAACACAGAATACTGAATAAAAAAACCTTAAAGTAGAAGGAAATATTTTTTGGTTTGCCGCCATCCAGGTTTTGCCAAAACATGAAAAATTTCAGAGAATTCGAAAGAAAATATTATCCCAGAAGAATTATTATGTAACTTATTTACTTATTAAATGTCTCTGTTCCATATCAGTCTTAAACACAGTACAGTTATGAAGTTGCTATTATGACAGGCAGTGTTACCTTAGATGGAGCTTATCTGCAAAGCAGAAACAGAACTTGTAGGAATGTCATGGTCTCCTCCACCGATTGTGACCCAGACTAACCTGAGATGACTGAGCATTCATACTGCCAGGTTCCCTGTCTCAGAAAGCAGGACCCTTCTGCTGAAAGGCAGTAATTAACAGGTAAGTGGAGTAACTTCACACATTGTTCCAAGTCATGTCACAGATCACAGGATCACAGGATGTCAGGGGTTGGAAGGGACCTTGGAGGTCTTCGAGTCCATCCGCCCTGCCAGAGCAGGATCATAGGATCATATAATCTAGCAAAGGTCACAGAGGAACACATCGAGGAAGGTCTTGAAAATCTCCAGAGAAGGAGACTCCACAACCTCTCTGGGGAGCCCATTCCAGTGCTCTGTGACCCTTACAGTAAAGAAGTTCCTCCTTATGTTAAGGTGGAACCTCCTGTGCTCCACCTTACATCCATTCCCCCTTGTCCTATCACAGGGCACAAGTGAGAAGAGGCTGTCCCTTTCCTCTTGACACACAGCCCTCAGATATTTATAAACATTTATCAAATCCCCCCTCAGTCTTCTCTTCTCCAGACTAAAGAGCCCCAGGTCTCTCAGCCTTTCCTCATAAGGCATGTGTTCCAGTCCCTTCATCATCCTTGTAGCCCTCCGTTGGGCTCTCTCAAGCAGATCCCTGTATCTCTTGAACGGGGGAGCCCAGAACTGGATGCAATACTCCAAGTGAGGTCTCAGCAGTGCAGAGCAGAGGGGGAGCAGAATCTTTCTCAATCTGCTTGGACACTCTCTTCTTAATGCACCCCAGGATAACATTGGCCTTCCTGGCCACAAGGGCACATTGCTGTTCCATGGAGAGTTTGTTGTCTACCAGGACTCCTAAGTCCTTCTCCACAGGGCTGCTGTCCAGCAGATCATCTCCCAGATCTCCCAGTCTGCTTTTCATTTTGGTGACCACAGCTTACTGGCAAAAATGGTGTTGCCAACATGTAAACTAAGAAATAGTCTGCCTGTTATGTTGTAGAACCTTTCTAAAAAAGAAAGTGGGCTCTTTTTTTTAGGTATTATTTTTAAATAAGGCTCCTGGTAATGATGTAACCTTTCATATTACCTTCTTGTATGTCATGACATAGGCTAGTGAGTGCATTGAACAAACAAAACCAAACTCTAGCAAAAAGAAAAAAAACAAAACAACAAACTCTTGTAGAATAAAGTAATGCTTTAATTTGTGTATTACTAAGGGGTGCTTATTGCAGTTTGTTGAAACAAGTTCACACAGGAAGAATTGACACTTGCAATGCATGCAAATGCCACTGCCCTGTCTAAACTGTGTCATTACTTTACCTCTGCAGATTATGCTGAAAGACAAGAAATAAGATAGAATGCTTGTTTCTAACTTCTACCCTTTTGTGCACATACCTTGCTACTTATTCTTCAGTTTCTCAAATGTATGGCTCACATAACCTGTTACCACATACCAGTTATGTTTGAGTGGTTGTCCTTGTGTGTACAAGACAACAGCAGATGCAAGGTAATATGCTTACTGAGAGCTAAGCTAAATTGCATTATGCTACACAGGCTGTGGTCTAGGAGTGAGACTTTTTTTGTTGGTTTGTTTCATGCGTATTTAGGAAGATAGATGCTGCACTTTTAATCTACGTATGCATAGCTACGTAACATTATATCAATATTACCTTCAAAGTATAAATCTTATAGTTCACATACAGAAAGTTGACATCAGTCAAGTTGACTGCTAGTTCTGAAATCTTTTTTTCTATAATTAATTGTGCAAGCTTAATGTTCAGGTTTTTTAATTATAAATACAGGCTTCTAACACCTGAAGAACACTGATCAGCGATCTGATGGAATGACAATGCAGTAAAAATCCAAACCTCCATCTGTGTTTCTTGCCTTAACTCATTCTGTGCCTTTTACAGAAAGTAATCCTGTGACAGCTTTTGAAAGGTGCCTGTGTCCCACACAGAGACAATATTGCTTCTCTGCATAGCTGGTTTACTAAGGCATCTAGCTAAGCGGCTCACAAAAAGTGCTCTGTAATTTGGCCATGGAGCTTAGCCAAAGTCTGTATCCTTTTTAGTCATTAACTACATCATCTTTTGATATATGTCTGAAGTATTTACAGTTTTTGCATGACCAAATGTTTTCAGGCTTAACAAAACCCACACTCCTCTGTAGTGTCTACGGATTGTCCAGGTCTAACATTTCAAAGGTTTGCAAGATCCTCTCCTTATGTCTGGGAGTACATAAATAGCATTCAGTTTAATTAACATCAGCAAATGCATGTTACAAATAGATTTGCTCTGTTACTGGCTTTCTTCTTTTCTTAATTTCAAGATCTTAAGCTTTCCAAAATAAAGTATCCACTTTTTTTCAGGAGGAGAGGAGAAACTTCTTCCTGTTTCTCACTAGAGAGGAATTGTTTCAGTTCAAATGGTCAATCTATTGTTGAGAAAGTAGTGAGGAAATGAAGTTATTGCTGTGAGAGACTAAGGATACAAGGCAGGCAAGATTGTGTGAAGGGGTAAATTAGCAGCAATTATAATTACCACATTTCCCTGCAATTTTCCCTTTTTCTTTACTTCTGTAGCACCACTTAGTAGAAAAAGGGGGAAAAAAAAATAAAATCACAGTTCTTGAGCCTACTGATGTACTTGAAGATCTTGCACTACAACAGTAAGAGCCTAGCTCAAGACAGAGGGCTGGGCAATCTTGAGTCTGGCTACAGTAAATGTCAGGCCAAATCTCATTGTAATTAAAACCATTTTGGAAACTGCTTTCAATTATGGCAGCTGCCATTGACCACGTTCATCTCCTTGCCCGCACCCCCTCCTGGTCATGGAGGAGTGGAGTTGTCACTGAGGCAGCTCCACGAACACCCACAAAACACTTCTGCTGCAGCCATCTTCACGCAGCTTTGGAGGAAGTTTTCTCTGGTGAGTGAAGAATGGAGCCTGTGATTGTAATCGGGACTTGCAACCAAAAGGTTACTTAGGAGGCAAGTGCTCTGGTTTCCCTAAAGCAGGCTTAAAAGGCTGCAGGGTATATTTTCAAAGCATTGTGCAGGATTTCAGCCATGTGACTCATTAATGTCAACGGGAATCATGTTGTTAAAACGTTGTGCAGTGCTTTGAAAATGTATCCCTACATGTCAATTTTCTTTTCTAGGCAAAATTATCAAAAACAGATCTTGTGGGCTGTTTTTTTCTTAAAAGAAGGTTTTCAGTATTATATGGTAATAAATCAGTGGTTTAGCAGGCTTGATCAACTCTAGTTCCTTTCTCCTCCATCTCCACTTCTCATTTTATCATTGACTTTGATTTTATGCAGAGTTATAGTAACATATAGTTTTAGTAACATATAGTTTTTGCAGATGTTGCCTGGAGGAATACAACTGCAAAATCTCAGGGACTAGATTGCAATTTGTGTGAAAAGCAGCAATTGTGAGGAATTATGGAGGGATAATAATATTTTTTGCATCATTCCAGCTATAAAAGAGAATCAGTAAGGAAAAAAAAATATTTAGATTTTTAAATTACTGTTTTCATTAGCAAATTGCAATATATCAACTCTTACTTATTAAAATCATAAATTAGTTTGAAGGATTTGCAATTACCTTTTCAAGATTACTCTGAGATCAGCTAATAACAAAATATCAGATGACAGGAGTATGTGCTTGAAAAAAGCCCAAACTAATACAATGAGATCTCTGGTTTCCCAGGAAGGATTATTCTTCCTGTGATTCCATTGAATACATACAGAATTACCCTGAAATGCTTGTAAACTCTGAACTACAACAGAGGAATGAATTGTATGTTCCTATTAGCTGCATTTTGTATTTGGTCAGAAAATGCTGCTATGCTTTTGGTCCTCCCTCCAGGAGTCAGAGACATCTCCAAAGTATAGTTTATTACCTGTGCAGAAAAAAATGTTCATAGTTTCTACAAGCCCCCAAACTTTTCACCTTTAGATCACCAGTTCATGTCTGTCCTGGGAACCATATCTTAATTTGAATGAATCTCTGGAATAAAATGATTGCTGTCTGTATGGATAGTGTAGCATATGCCTCTGTAGTTCCATTTCTCAGCCGGTAGTGCTTCCATTCAGTAATTGCTCTTTAACAAGTCTCAGCAAAGACAGAAGACTAGAATTACTCTCTCGAAAGTCACTGTTGTGGATCAGTTTTGGGTTAGTGTTAAGAAAGTTTGTAAGCTTCTGCTTTGCGACTGTATGTAGCAACCTGTAGTCAGAGCAAGAATGTCTCTTAGATAATCTGAGTTGAAAACAGATCTGTCAACAGGATTGCTAAGTAAGAGAATGAGAAATTGCCAGAATTTTCCAGCTAACTAGACAAGCATAGATTCAAGTACTCCTAGAGAGGATAAACAAAGTACACCCACCTGCTTACCTGTTTATTTTTATCTTCATTCTTCATTCCCAGACAGAAATCGTATTTTTCTCCAGTCTCCTCTGCTCCATAGCTTTCTGAATATATTGGGTGTTGACCTATGCTATGTCCAAACTTAGAAGAGTGGGATCATTTTATTTAATGATAATTTTGTGTAACAATGTCCTCTGTGTTCCAAAAGCCCACTATTGATATAGCTTATAACATGCTATCTCTTGTGACTTCTCAGAAGACGGCATAGTACCATTGAAAAGTGGGTATCTGGATTATAACACCAAATGTAAGGATGCCACAAGGGTTACTTGGAGAGAGATAATTTCCAGCACATTTTCCAGTAGTCACATTTCCTTCTTTATTATTTATAACATTTTTTTTTTCCCTGACATGCAAAAGCTTTTTAATGTTCTTCCCCTAGGAGATTCTACCTTCTGGACTATCTTGCAGTGTCATATTGATTTTGGGGAAGACAGTCATTGGAAAGCGAGTCTGAGAATATAAGGTGATCAATGAAAAATTTGGAACACTGTTTTATACCCAGTTATCAGTAAACATCCAAAGTGTAATGCTTAGAAAAAACCTGAGATAGAAATCTAGTTTGTTTTATTGTTTTGTCCAGTGTAAATTGTGGCCAGCAGCAGTTAGTTCAATGCAAACACTGAAAACGAGAAAGTGAGAGTAGATACCTGGAGATTCAGCATGAGCAGCACTGTGAAAACTTGAAACTCATCTCAAGCTTAGCAAAGAAGGACTCCTATGCTGATTTCCCATCATTGTCCTGTTATATTTGTGTAATGATTTCTGTCTGTAGTAATTCTTCTCTGTAAAGCTCAAAGCACTCTAGAAGCATGGTTGTGCTGTGTAAGTTCTTTGTGCAGGTGGAAACTCTGGTACATGGAGGGGCTGCCCTGAAATCCCACCTTTCCCTGGTGCCATCATTATTGTCACGGTTCTTGCCCTTCCTCTACTGCAAGGCGTCTGTTTTGTGCTCTGCAGAGCACCAAAAGCTCCTACAGAGATATATTAAAAGTCTTTTGTGTTTGGATACCATGGTGACAAATGTACTATAAAACTTCTGCAAGAAAAAGAGTTCTAAGTTTCTGAAAGTTATGGTTTGGGTTTTTTTATGTGACCAACAAAGGAAATTGTGATAGATTTTTATACACAAGGGTGGTAAAGTCACTTTTCTAGACTGTGAATGTCATTGCAATCATTACCTTTATGATTAAATAATCTTACTAAAATACTTTGCACGATGAGGATGGGGGAATTCTACTATGATGGTAATGCTGGTTACTTTCAACTATATGCTTTTGGTGGGAACATGAAAGGGAAGATCTAGAAATGATAATGAGATGTATATTTTTTGACCGCAGAAGTAATTTTAAAACATGGACCCTGTTATCCAGTAGATTTTGATTCTTTTCACCAAGTAGACATGTTGCCTCAACACTCCCTTTTCCAAGGATGTGCCAATTTAGCTTCTAACCTTCAATCTAAAGCAAAATACGTGAATCCATAATGAAAACATAGGCAAGCCATATTCTATCTAATTATGGCCAGTTCATAAAGTCAACAAAATACATAGTTTCATTGGTCTTTCCAGGGTTTAATGGATGCTGTTTCTCATATACTTTTCATAACACAGAAATAGTTAACTTCTATTGTATTTATTATTTATGTAACTTCAGATTATATTTTGTCTCCACTTTTCTATCTGTTGGAGAAAGCAAAACAACTTATGTGTTTATCCTCTTGAGTTTAAAGGCTTCTTTCCTACTAATCTCTGAAAGCATGATCACAGCTCATTGTCTGATGATTATACTGCTTTCCCTTGGATCTGGCTTTGTTACCACCAAAGTACTCCAAATAATACATAACTGTGCTGATACAGAAATTGGATGGAAGAGTTGAGGACCACCATAGCTCAGTAAACCAAGTACATACCATATCATACCTGTACAAGTCATTAAGTGCCCTAGGCTGCTCCTTTTGGAGTGTAATTGGAGAGTGGACACAGGCCTTAGGATGAACTGGTTGGCAGAGGAAGATCTGTGCACTCAGGGCATTACATGATTGCTTGGGAGGTCTCAAGGTTATCTTTGAAAAACTGAATTGCAGCAATTCAAGCTGGAGATACCATCTAGGATAAAAGTTTGATCAAAAGCATGACTGAACCAGGCACCAGAGCAGCAGGTGGAAACAGTGACACAAAACTTTTCAGTGATAATCCATGAATTCTGTATTCTAACCTATTATGGAAAGAATTATAATAGGTGCTGAGTTAAGTCAACTTGTTTCTAGAGAAAATAACCAAAAGGGAAAAATAGCTCAAGCTCCGTCACCTCTTTGGCAAATTCAGTTTAATCTCAATTAATGGAAAAACCTGAAAAAGCATGAAGTGCTCCCACACCTTGAAGCCTTGCACCCCACAAACCCACGGGTCTGCCAAGGTCTGGCACTTTGCCTGGGCTCATAAACCCTCTGACAAGCAGGAGCACTGGGGATCTGTGTGCTGAGGTACCCTTGTGGCTCATGTCTGGCAGAGCTTAATGATTCAGGTTCAGCATCGTGTGAGAGCAGCTGCACTGCTGCTGGACGCGGTCCCAGAGCTAGCTCAAAGTTTCTCAGCAGCATAATGACTCAGTCTTGCAGTGGTAGGTGAGAAATTTTGGAGCAGGTAAGGGAGAGTGGGGGAGGGAAGGGGATTGGGAACAGTTATTAAGGCTTTCATAGTGCTTTTCATGGAGGGGCTGCAAAATTTTGCATTATGAATTTTCTGAGGGAATGGACTGGGTAGAGTTAGTTGTTTTGTGAGGAGGAGTCCAGCAGAGAGCTGACAGATATGGGGTTTTACACACAGCTTTCTCTTTCCATCTCTACTTCTGGGCCCCACTTTCAATTTTGATTTATGAGTATGAGGCCCCCTCCTTTCTGGTCCATCTTCTGCAAGATTCATGGACTGTCTCTTCTGTCATCTAACACAGTTAACCTGCTCTGAGCCCTGCACAGGCAACCACTCTCCTCTGGGGTGGGAAGAAATCCAGGAAAGACATTAAGACCCTACAGATCCTGAGCCCCACCTGTGGGTGGACATCCTGGTCCAGCCTCAGCCCTTTTCTGTCCCCAGAGAGGTGCCCCATGCCCAGGGCCGGGGCTGTCCCTACTGCCCTGCTCCTGGCTGAGGCGGTGGGATGGGAGTAAACAAACTGCAGTCATTTACCACTCAGGCTGCTTGTCCTTATCCCTCTGTAACTTCAAAGTAACTGAAGACTGTATGCCTTGCATGGATTGAAAATGTTTTTTAAATGTCAACAAATCAATTTTAAAGTATTTCCCTAAATAAGTTCAAAAATTTATGGAGTCAGATTCAGGATTATCTCTGGTTTTGGTAGCTACAATATTTATCATATTTTTAGACACTCATGAAATCAGCTGTTGTTGCCTTATATTTTTTTCTTGTGTCATATTCTATTTATCTTTTAGCTTCCACAGCAACTTGTGTCTTTTTTTCCACATTTTGCTTTCTCTGCAAGACTACTTTCCCTCCTATAATCTTAATTTATTTCTCTTAACCTAATTTTCATCAAGTGTGTGTATGTGTGCTCATTCTTCTGCAAATATTTTTAATTTGTATTTTTGAACAGTTTTCTCTGGTTAGACTTTTTTTTTCTCTCTCAGTAGTAATTTAGGAAAAGAAATAAGGATGGGGAGCAACTCCTACAGCAAGAACAGTTTCAGTACTTGGTAAAAAAGTTGAAAAGTAATTAGCATTGTTGCAAAATTTTGTTAAGCAAACTACAGAGTCCCTATAGCTGTAGAGCACAGTGAATAAAACTGAGCCCTTTGGGAAAGGTGAGCGCAAGGTTAACGGGCCATGGAAATCCCTCTCTGGCTTCAGAAAAGGGAGTTTAAGATGAAAGTCCACTTCATCTGTAGATATTACATTAGTTTTTCTTTTTTAATGTCTTTTGTTTTTATTGCTGTTTCCTTCATTTTTTCTCACTTTCTTCTATTTCCTATTTCTTGTTCTGTTTGCTCCTTTGTTCCACCTGCTGTTTTTCTCCACCTTGCCCTCCTGGATAAAGATAAAGGCCCACATGATGCTTGCTACAATCACAAAGGAGCATTGATTTTGTTATTAGTCACTAAGGTACAAACAGATTCCAGTTCTCATGAAGACAGTTTTCACACATCTGACTCACTGGGGGTCAATGCTGGAAGTATTTGAAATAATGAAGGTTTTCATCCAGTTTCTCTGTGAATTGAGTTGCATAATTACATTTATTTTATTTTCTATTTCAGTTTTTCTCTGTGTGTATGAGTGTGTGTGTTTTAATTTTACCAATCTGTTTTCGTTTCAGGTGCCTCCAAGTACTATTTTCACTAATGGTGTTATTACATGTAAGTTCTTTCCCCATATTTCAAGAAAACTACCAGCCAAAAGATCAAAAGCTTTTCTGTGCAAAACAGATTGTTTAAACAGCTGAAATACTTCTTACATGTGTCTGCGTCTACTGTAGACTTCTATGAAGTACTAAGTATCACACATTTAGGCATCTGCCATCTTTGAAGTGATTTCTGAGTAATGGATGTGAACAAGTCAGCTCTTCAGATGGCAACTTTCCATAACTGTATTCAATTTTGGGAGTGCTGTTATTTGATATTGGTTCTTTTTCTGGTAAATTTTATTTCCAAATTTCATTTTCATTATATTTCTTTTTATACCATTTCCATTATCTATCCCAAAGGAGAGACCAAGACAAGAACTTTTGAAATAATAATAACACAGAAACTACACGTGTCTTCTTTTAAAGTTGGGATTTATATCCTCTCTCACAAATCATGGGAATTCATAACAATAGGCTCATCAGAGTTCAAGACGAATGGAAAAACATTCCATTGACTTCAGAAAGTTTGAATCAGGACTTGTACTGTGTTCTTTGAAGTATCAATGAAGCATTTGTGCTCTAAACTATTCTATATTTTTTTTGTCTTGCATTTGTCTTTCCATTCTTTTCTGAATTTTTGGCTTCAGAAGGTTCTGTAGATGAACTGTGCATACAGAAAGTCCAGGTCAGCAGTTTTACATTTACTACCTTATGTTTTTTCACCGATTGCCTACTTAGTTATGTATAATGTAAATTAATTTTTGCTTTGCTTTGCTTCCCCCCCCCCCTCCCCCGATGATGGATATTTTCTTCTGGTGGCTTGTAGTTAGTTTTATCTTTGAAGCAGACAACTCTAAAATTTTCAAGTTCTGTGAAACTTTCTTTCTTCATGTCTTTTTTTCTTCCAGTTGTTAATTCCATCTAATTTTGCAGTGCCTTTATTGAGAGTGTTCATAGTACTGACTGCACTTCTAGACAAGCATGAACTCCTGATATAAATTATGGCATCATTCATATGCCAACATATCTCACCCTGACTTTTTTGTGCCCTTTTACCTTTTGTTTGCTTTTTTTGACCTTATCTGAGCATTGAAGTGACTTGGCTGTCCAGGGCAATGTCTGGGTTCCTCTCTTTAAATAAAACTGTCAATTTAGAACCCAGTAGTCTTTACGGAATTATTTTTAAATCTGTCTACCCACGGATGGTGGGCTCACTTCCAAAATCCCTTGATTGTTCTTTTATTTACTGCTTCAGAATACTTTTCATGTTTCTCACAACAACTAGTCAATAAACCTCCTGAGCTGGTGGGAAGAACTTACTCCAGAGAGAGGAAGAATGTTTTATTCTCTGTAGGTTAAGAAGTTTTCTAACAGTGTTATGTATGAGGGTTGTAGTGCTGCACTTGGCTCTAATTCAGTATACTGTTCCCTCAGATGTTAAATTAAAGGTTGATTTAGGTCAGCAATAGCTCATTTGCAAAGGAAAACATTCAGGTTATTTCTTTCCTGTGTAGTTGTTAATTGTAAAATTATGATTTTTTTTTTTTTAACAGTTTGCTTGCAGTGGGAGGGTGGAAGAAGAAAAGACACCTGGATTTGTAAATCTTCATGTGTGTGCACATATCTCTAATTAAAACAGAACAGAGAAAGTTGGGGGGGGGGGTGTGGTTTGGTTGTGTTTTTTGGTTGGTTGGTTGGGGTTTTTTTTGTTTGGTTGTTTTTTTCCCCAGAATATGGTCAAAACAAATTCTGTCCAGCTGAAGACACAATAAATAAATTACATTCCTGGAGGGAATTTCTATTCCCAATACTTAATATTGGAGTAACACACCAATTCCCTCTCCTATGGCAGGAATTTTGTTATTAACATTTTTGGGGGGAACAAGCTCCTTTGTCATGTGTGCACTTGCTTACTCAGTTCCTCTAAGAATTAACAATCCTCCTCAGTGCTAAGGGCAAGACTTTTCTTGATACCAGTGGTGTTTGGTGATAACCTTCAAATTGTTCAATGTTATTGCCTAAAGGCAAAGTAAGAGTGAATTACAGTGTGGGATTGAACTCAGCTGATGAAGAGTTGTGCTTGCTGATTTTAGGGGCCACTTTCTGATCTCAGTGAAATGAGTTTAAATTTTCCCTGAAAGCAGCTCAGCTATTTCAGATTTACACCAACACAGCAGAGCAAATTTTGGCAGCAGGCTGAATTTGGCTGATGTGCTGTAATGTAATTAGTTTCTGAAATTCCAAAAATAGTAACAGAGACTTTACCACTTTTTAAACCAATAGATTTTGGGATGCAGGCTTCTTTAAGAACAAAATAATTTGAAACTTCTTAGAAACTCATTCATCTTATCTGGCAGAAAAAACATCTGTAGCATTTTAGCTTGGATCTGCTATTAGCGATGGATGGATCAGCTTCATTTGAAGACTAGGCTTGCCTAGCTCCTTAGAACTTGGCCATAGGTTTTGGAGGACATCTGCAAATCATTGAGTGAATCAGGAGAGTACAAATTTACAACAGTTCTACTCTCTTGAGTTGTGTTTGATATTTCCTGTTTTTAAGGTTTCCTTGGTATCTAACACATAGGCTGCTAAACACCAGCTGCTCCGAGTGACTCAGATCTGCAGATCTCTGATCAATTTATCTTGTCATGATTAACCAATTTCTATACTGGAGAGAGAATGTTACCATTTTTTGTGAGTATAAATATTGAGCAAATATCTTCTGTGCAGTATTTCTGTGCAGTATTTCTGTGCAGTACAAATCCCAGTCTTCAATGTGTCCTGTACTGTAGCTTCAGGTCCCTTGCTGCTCTCTATTAACCCAAATCCTATTAAGGACACTCTTGGCAAAGTTTTATTTTGAACTTAAGGTCTTGTCAATAGTGTATTGCATGGAGTTCTGTAACTAAACTGGGCTACTTTTTTTTTCTTTTCTTGAGTACTCCCTTCCAACTAATTTTATTTAAGTATTTTTTTTTTTATTCTCAGGAAAGAACAACAAAGGGGAAAATATAAAAGTGAAACAGCTTTGACATGGTGAATTCAACCTCATCCTGTTTATAAAGCAAAGCAACTTACTTCTTTTTCATTAGTTCTCTAAGTGAAGGGGTTTCCACTTTTTTGATCTGTAGACCTACAAATGTTGCTAATGGACATGGAGACCCCTGTACAATCCTAGTACGGATTTCCTTCAGAAGCTTTTGAAACATCAGGGATCTGTGGATCATAAGCTAGAAACACTTCTATGATGCATAACATATATAAGACCAGTGAATTATGATTTCTACATATGAATATAAAAACATATCTCTCCATATGGGTATATGCACATTTAATCTATCTGTTAATCATTCTCTGTGATATCAGGTAAATTCCAAGAGACTGTTGACACTCAAAATGATTACAGGTACTAGAGGTAACAGTATGCATGTTAAACCTGTTCCTTCCCCAGGCCTACACACATGTTCATTTCAGTTGTTGAAATCATTGATTCAGTTGGAATCATTCTTTCTCTGCCATAGATCCAGTTATCCACATTTACACTTAGCAGACATAAAGGTAGCAAATTTATCCAGTGATGTTTTAAAGGGCCCTAATAACTACAGACTAGTGCATGCTTTCTTGGCTGTGTCTATCTATCCAGTGTCTCTCTCTTTCTAGGAGTCCTGTGGACTCCTTATTTTAGTATTTTTTGAGCTTGGTATGTAATGTTACAATAATCACATTGTATGGAGAAAAATTCTGATGTTGTATTCAAACCAGCAATGCGTTAGTGCCCACATCACTCCAAATACCAAATTTAATTTATTATCTTAACAGTACTACCCCCCAGAAAGGAGAGTAACCCAAAATGCAGAGGTTTCAAAAAGGTAGGAAAACACAGGATTATGTTGGAAATCCAGTCTATAGAAGATGTTATTGAATGATTATGATGTGCTAGCTGCACCAAAGCTTTCAAAGTGCATGGGCCATATCTGGGACACTTGGCTGATCCATGATGCACGCCATAATTATAGGCTATGCTTTTATTCCATCAGGAGTTCAGCTCCTAGGTAACAGACTGATGTGATGGAGGAATCCTGCACTGCTTCCTCCTCTCTGTCCTAGGACCGCGTCACTGAAGAGCAGTCTTCCCACTTCCCAGTCATTACAACTGTTCTGCATGGATATTAAACCAGAAGTCCTCTTTGCTTAAAAGCTTATCATCTAGTCTCTTAATGTATTGTCTGTTCACAACAAACTATAATTTACCTATCTGTAGGTAACTGCAGAAAAAGAAAGCAAAATCAACTGTTTCTTAAAAAATATTTTTCATTTCAAAGGCTGGTTAATTCTCCTTAGTTCATATATGGTCCATTCTTTCAACTGAACACTTTCTCAGTGGTTGTTGGCTTTTAACCCACATCCTTCTTTTTTTTTTCTCTATTTTTTAAATCTGTTTAAACTTTTACTTAGGGCGTTGTCTTACAACTAAGACATACATGTATATGGAGAGGCTATTTTCCCATAAATATTTTTTCCTGCTGTTCTTAAGAATCATTGTGTTGCTTACTGAACATATGTTCTCTCAGCCATCTATGGCTTTATCTCCTGCTTTCTTCTCATAGTGACACCTTCTGATATAGGTCCATGTAGGCAAGCAGATGAGTAATAAGAGATCGTTAGAATATTAATTATAAACTAGTGGAGAGATTTTCTTTATTCCTCAGTCCTCCTCTTTTCCTTCTTCCCTTTATCTTTCTACAGAGACAATAACAGAGCAGGGTTGGTTCTTCAGGGAATTACTGTTTCTTCATCTGTACTTAGGGTACCTGCTGCTGTTTTCATATGACTTTTATTGTGGGAAAATGCTTTCTCACAGCTTCTGTCAGATTTTACAAAATCTTTACCACTTACTGGGGTCCTCTTACTACCTGTAGATTATTATTCCTCCACGTTTTGTTGCAGGGTGCATGCAGTCAAAGAGATAACATACTTGTACACAGTTTTTGATAATACCTGACTGTTCTTAGTGAAAGGGTTTTTTGTTTTGTTTTTTTTTGGGTGTGTTTTTGTTTTGGTTTGGTTTGGGTTTTTTGTTTGTTTGGTTGGTTGGTTTGGTTTTTGTTTGTTTGATTGGGTTGTTTTGTTTTGTTTTTTTAATTTAATGTTGACTTTTTTCCATTCCATCATTGGCATAGTCTGCCTCTGTTGTATTATTGTTCTTCACCCATTAAATCAGCCCTACATTTGAACACTTCTTTGGTATCAGGCTTTTCATTTTCCTAAGACTGGCTAAAACAGTCAGTCATATCAATGACAAATCCCCTACCCCTTTCAAAAGGCAGACAGTACAGATGTTGAAAAATAGCCGGAGAAATCTTGTATAAAAAAGTATAAATCCAGGAAACTGGAAGACCTACACATATTCCAAATGCCAATAGCAGCCTGGCTATAGCACCCAACAACCTTCCAGACCAGAATTTCTAGTGCATACCCAGCAGTAACATGAATTACACATCAGCATTCTGCTCATACTAATTCACCCAGGGGCTGATCGTGCCAGCCACATGGGCACCCACAGTTTTGGTGATGTGCACTGACTCTTCTATCATGAGTTGATCTGCAAAGCCACCTTTGGCCTAAACCTCATCTAATTAGCAGGTAATCTGTTAATTCTTGTTTAGCACATAGGGTTCTGTTTCCAGCTCATGAAAATTGACTCAGCAGGGCTGGTCTGATTTTTATTGCTCGCTCTTCCCATAATAAATAAATAAATTCTTTATTTCTGCTTTGCATCCATATGTTCCAAGAAAAGATATTCTGAGTCAACTATATGAGTCTGGAGGAATGTGAAGCATCTTTACCTTCTTTCTTCTGCTTGAAAAAGCATTTTTTCAAGAGATGCCCATGTTTTGTGAAGTCCTCTTCTCCCTTCAGGAATATTTCTCTGACTTCTCATAGTAACAGGTCTGTCAGTTTTATGAAGAAGCACTACTCAACTCTTTCTAAAGCACAGTAATTGCAAAATATACATAACTTTCCACTATAAAATGATTTAAAATAAAACATCATCTGCTTACCTTGCTAGCAATATAGAGGTGATATTGGCGATCCTGGACTTTTTTTTTTCTTATATCTATACCATAATCAGAAATGTTAAAAGAAAGGATGGGGAATATCTTTGAAAACTGCCTGTGACTGAGTTTCTGGATTCTGTCAACGGTCTTATGATATTGTCAACTCAGTATCCTTTTATATTTATGATCACATTGTTAGATCCAAATCCAGTAATTTCTAGTACAAATTCCCGGTGAAACAATATTCTTGATTGTTGACTCTTCTGAGTGCTACATTGCATTGCATCCTTCAGGGGAAAAAAGGCAGAATAACACAGATTTCTTATGGTTGGTAGATATCAAACATACTACTTTGTATGATATTAAACATGCTACATTGTTTTCATTCATGGTTTCTTAAACATTTTGCACTAAAACTGTAAGTCAGACTTTCCCTGATTTCTCTGACAAGTCTAAACTTGTCAGTAGGGGGATACCAAAAAGCTGTAAAACAAACTCCCATGAAAGCAGCACTTTCACAGAAACATAAGGCAGCCACGTGTTTGAACATTTTGTCCAGGTGTATTAGGCATCTATTAATTTTTTTCACACATTAGCTTATTAAAACACCCTAAAGCTCTAATTTTTGACTTATGGTCTCACTCTCATTTTTTAAAGCATTGCAAAAACTGATGGGAAACAAGACCTCTAAGAACTGGATATCCAGGCTTTTGAATATCAATACAGGCTTTTTGTAATTCCCTTTGCTGGGTCATATCAATTCACTTTAGATTTTGTTACACTATAATAGTCTTCAGGAATTTTTCTAAAATTAGACCTGCAAAAAATACTTGATGTGAAATTGCTTAGATTTGAATATGAAAAGTGTCTGCAAATCAGCACATTTTGGACAAGTGTTCTGCAATGTCTGTGAAAAGGCTGTCAGAGCTGGGTATGAGTATCATTTTGCATTGTCTGAAAGTCTGGAAGCATTTATAAGCAGTTTATAAGGATGCATTTGAGTGTTTGGTCAGGGAGTGGACGAGTAAAAAAAATCACAAGCCTGAAAATATATGTTATCCATTTCAAGTCCAGCCTGGTCTCAGAAGTGGTGGCTGAAGATTATCTGGTTTCTTTTCTCCACTGAAATAGTGTCCTGTATTTTTGTGATCTAATCAGCCACAATAAGTGAAGCACTGCTTTTATCTAAGCAGTAGGAACTACGATATGTCTAAGAGTCATTCAAAGAAGTTTGTAGGTTCTTCTATCACCTAGATGTCAGTCAACCTGCATTAGAAAAATCAAGACACTATTGTTTTACTTTCTACTGTAATGTATCTACCGATTATACTCCAAGGGAGGGAGGAAGGGAGGGAGAGAAATTGGCCTGCCCTTGAAAACAAGTAAGTTAGAACTGATAAATTGAATCTGTTCTGTCATTTGAGGACTTCCAGCATGAGGCATCAGTGATGTTGATGAGCGAGAACAAGGAAACCTTGGGGAAAAGGCATGATATTCCAGTCCGAGACTTTGGAGATACATATAAATATTTAGGTTTTTTTTACAAAATAATCTTTGAGCCCTTTGGACTTTTACCTTATTCATACACACAGACGAGCGTTAAGTGAAGCTGCTGTTCTGCAAAAGGCTTATCATGTCTTTTAGTCAAATACTTCTTGCACTGTCAAGAAGTGGAACACAGAAGCAACACATTTTGGGATTCAAAGCAGAGGAAACGGTAGACAGCATTAGAAAAAAAAAACCACCTTAAGTAAAATCTGCTTTCCCTCCTGCTTCTACTCCCTGGGTCTTCTCAAAGGAGCATATGACTTCTGTGAATGGACAGGTCACGCGCTGAGTAATCTTTTGGCTCAGTATTTACAATAGAGGTAATGGATGCTGGCAGGGGAGCACACTGGGAGATCTGTCCCATCTGTTAAGATCTGCTACGGACTCTGCTGGAGATAGCTCAGTGTATTATCTTTCTATGAATCATCATTGCTCCTCTAACAGTGTGCAGAATTCAGTTCAGGGTAGCTGGTAATGCTTTGGGTACATGTTAGGTAAGAAAGCTATTTTCTACAGTTCCTGTTCTGTGCTGCTGCCATCTTCATTTTTAAATTCATTCTTACATTATCCTTCTCACCTGAGAGCTGCTGCCATGTTAACCTTCTAGAGGAGACTTGCAGCAGAGTGCATTTGTAGCAGTTTAAGGAAAGGACCTGCGATGTAGTGTGTTTTCTTTCTTTTTGTTCTAGTTTTACCTGTTTCTGATCAAATAGAGTCATTCTGAGTGACTTTTTCCCAAGTTTGAACATACCAGGGGTGAATTTGGCCTGAAGACAGAATGTAATATAATGAACAGAATGTGAATTATTAACTTGGAGGTTAATGAAATCTGAATGACCAGTGGAGTTTCTCCAAACACACTTTTTAAATATAAAAAGTGAGTTCTTGCTCTCTTTAATCAGATTATTGGCTAAGGTTCAGAAATCATTTGGCAAAATTATGTAGCTTATTCAAGCTAGGTTTACATAATAGTTCATAATGGAGGAAAACCTTGTATCGTGATCAGCCTTCAAAATCACCACCAGCTTTCAAAATTCCAAACTAAAGTATAAAGAACCACAGAAACGGATATAGCAATGCCCAGAGAAATACCTTTATTCCCAAGGAGCTCAGCTGTAATAAGCAGAGCTCATTGTTTTAAAGCAAAGATCTTAACTTTCAGAAGACCATGATTTAAATAAGCAGCATTCATCCATTTTGTCTTTGTATAATTTAGTTCTTTTCCTAAGAAAGTTAGGGTTTTTTTAAGGTAAATATAAATATATATTGTTTTACAACTGAAGACTGCTTTTATGCTTCTAACCTTTCTTTTTTTGTTAACCATCAGAATGCTTTATTTTCATATAAAAGTGAAAATAGAACTTGCCTGTTAAAACTGAAGGAAAAGTCCTAAACATTATTATGTTATAAACCAGTAAATGATATCTTTTTTTTATTGGAATACTTGTTCTTTTTCACTCTTGGGTAGAAATGCCTTTGGACAGAAAGAGAAATTCAAGTAACAGTGCAGAAATCCATCTTTCTGAAAACAATTGGATC
>VWZY01005192.1:71070-86298 GCA_013399075.1 Chloroceryle aenea | reverse complement strand
CCAGCTTGTCCAGATCCCTCTGTAGACCCTCCCTACCCTCAAGCAGATCCACTCTTGCCTAACCTGGTGTCATGTTCAAACTTACTGAGAATGCCCTCAATCCCCTTGTCCAGATCATTGAAATGCCCCCAATACTGAGCTCTGGGGAACACCACTCGTGACTGGCTGCCAACTGGTTTTAACTCCATTCACCACCACCTTTTGGGCCTCGGTACAGACGGTGTTTTCCCCAGCAGAGTGTATGCTCATGCAAGCCATGAACAGTCAGTTTTTTCATGAGAAAGCCATGGAAAATGGTGTTGAGTACCTCCACCTCTGGCCTTCTGTGCTGTTACTTGTACTCCAGATCAGCTGTACACTGATCCAGGGTAGTCAGCTTCATAAACTCAAGGTAGCAACTTTGGTGCAAACCTCTGTGTCTTCTTTAGACTGGCTACAGGTACAGTGCAGATGCTTTGTCTAATGATGACCAAAAGCAGAGACATCATAGTCATGTCAGCATGATGTTCTGCCTGAGCCAATACATCCTAATAAAAGGCTGAACTCCCAGCATATGTTGGTGTCAAGGCAGAGCTAGGATCCTTGCACAGATTCTGTACCCCTCTGTGCAGACAGACCAACTTAGTTAATGGCAGATGGATTTGCCTGTCCTGGGCCTTTCGGTTGCCTGGGGAAGATGTGGGCTAAGTGATGCCACTTTCATACTAAGAGGTGAGAGTGGCCATGTCTAGCTGTCTATTCGTATAGAGAGACCACACTTTAAAGAACAGATGAATTAATTAATTGTGTATCATATAAACTACAGGTGAGGTTCATCTCCAGTATCCTGTCTGTCTGAGATCCACACAAACATCATCTGTGCTATTTATCCAGGCTTCTCTGTGACTGGAAGAGAAAGCGGTGCTCTTCCAGAGGATGAGTTACTACACAAGTTGTAGACACCTATGCTGTGTCATGTTGCTGTTACAGAACAGTATTTTAGTTACTTGAAAATGCCATGAGTATTGTAGGTACAACATGCTGTGTCATTACTTCACACACTGTTTGTGACAGGCCTTAATACATTTCAGATACTTTAGGACAAATAATATTTCAAGTACTGCCATATGGAGTACAAATGTAGAACCAAAGACACAATCTGAAATGTAGAGGTGTTCTTTGTGGATGAAGTATGTTTGGGATGAGTGAATTTTACACAGCAGAGGGCAGGGCAGTGGATGAGTCTCCCTTGGCAGGTCCTGAGGCACTGTGATGCACTTGTAGAGCAGGTTGGACTTTGCCCGTGAGGCCAATGTTTAATCACCCAAATGTGATGTGAGGGAACGGGTATGCTGCTTCCATATGGCATAAACCATTTCTTACCATTTCTGCAGAAGAGCTAGCTCCGAGTCACTGTGAACAACTCCCTTCCTCAGATCCACTTCTCATTTCACCGTGTTTTGGAAATCCACCTGCTGACCTCTGGGGTGATGGTAGTGAAGAAGCATGTCAGCAGGCGCTGGGATCCTCCCACACGGCAGGTTTTAGAAGTGTGAAGAAAGGTGTCTGTGGGCTATGGTTATGAGATTTTTGCAGTCTACCTCAGGGGCTGGTTTATCAAGAGTGTTTTTCATGTGTCCTTTTATTCCAAACCCATTCTACAGGCCAAGATGTATTGTAATACTGTGGGACAACTTATTGTAACTACCCGCTTGTAAACAGTGCGAACCCCAGTGATCAGGGTATTTTGACAAATTGTATTGTCGTCACTTGTAAATTCAGTAACGGCACAAAATTCAGCGAATTGGTAAATTCAGTGACAGCACTGTGGACAAGGGCAGGAATCTGTGTTCCTTCAGCTTCTTCTTTCTGCCTCCCCATCAGCCCTGCCACGGCTTCTTTCCCTCTGCGCTGCCCCAAGCCCGGCGGAGAATGGTTCNAGAGCAGGGCCCCGCGCGCGGTCGCTCGCCTTTCCTCCCGCCTTCCTAGCAACTGAAGGGGCCCGAGCCCCGGGGCCAGCCTGCTCTACCCAAACTAACGCAGAGCGTTCCCAGGATCGGTATTGCCGATGCATCCTACCAGTCCCAAATATGGAGTTATCAACAGGACCTTAGTTCTTTACTCAGCACAAAACGGCTGCTCGGAGATGGCATTTGTGTGGGAATAGCGACTGTGGGATTCCAGCGCTAGAGCAGACGGGTCATAGATAGAGTTAGCAGGGTTATCCAATGGCCCGTGTGTTGCAGATTATACGGTTTGCACATTTTGAGCGTGATACAGAAGGTGGAAGGCCAAGTGGCTTTCATTACAATTGCTCGAGTGTAATTGGCAGCCTGAGTGCTTTTCTGGGATGAGAAAATATGCTTGGATTATTACAGATGAGGAAAGAATATAGACAAAGATATTTAATAAGGTAGATTTAAAAAAATAAATCTGTATTCCAAGTGGGTTTTCACGCCTTTGCAATTACTTAAATTACCAGATATATCTCTTTTCAGCAGACACTTTACTGAGTTTTCAAATAATATTTACTTCTATTTAGTTTCTTTTAACCTACTTACTGCAGCGCAATAACAAAATTTTAGGGTAATTTCATTATAAAACAGAGCCAAACCAGGTAGCTTACTCTTAGAAAAGCTGAAATAACTGAAGTACTAGGAGCTAAGCAGCTTGCAAAAAGCATGCTAGTTAGAGCTTTGTAACATGGAAATAAATGTGAAGTTTTATGTCCCTTTCCTATATTATTGAGCAGTATATTTTAAAACTCCCGTTTGCCCTGGAGTTGTGGAGAACATTAAATACATTGCCACTTGGAAATATGACTATTTACTTTAAGTGGCACCTATAAATCAAAAATAAAATAGAAAATCAAACTGAAAAGAAAAATTCATTAAATTGAATTAAGCCTCAGTGAATAAGCACAGGACCTTACTCAAATGAAAAAGCATAGGGAAAGAACTTGTTTGCTGGAGACTTTCTGGCCTCCCTGTGTATTTTTTAGTTCGACATTTGTAAATGGTATAACTGCTTAGAAGTTCTGGGTATTTTCAATTACTATTGTTAGACACAAAACAAGCTCCGGTTTCTTCAAACCTTAATTCTTTGAATGTGTCTGAGTCATAGGAAAAGTCATTCCATCGTGTCTAGAAACTTTTTATTCAGAGCACTTGTCAGGAAAGAAAATAAACAAGTATTAGTTCCTGCCACCATTCATTTTAGAACAGTTACAACCAATATAATTAGGTCTCAGATTTTTTTTAAAAAGGTCTGAATGAAAAGATATAAGATTATATGTGTCAGTTGCTGAGCATTTGGCATGAACAGCTTTTCCAACACTTGCTCTGGTTATTATAAGGTTTGAGTTGTAAATGACTGCATTCAGCAGCAAACCTGTCAGGTTGGAGAGCTTTTCATTAAATGTTTGATCTAGAAATTTTTAATCAGTGCACAAATAAAACAAATTATTAAAGCACTACATCAGCTGCAGCCTATGTAATTGGGATGAATGGGGTGATGTAACCGATGGGGAACAGCACGAGCATTCTTAACAGAAGGCCTGGAGCTACAGAACTTGTTACCACTGGAGATGAAACATAGCCCGAGTCTTAACCTGTATCTAGAAAATGGTAAGATGCACCTATTAAAGACATTCCCAAATAGCCTAGTGATAAATCATGTGCATTGTACAGCTTTACTGGAGAAGCTGGGGAGGGATTGCCTTCTAGAATACCGTGTGTTTGTGAAATAACACTGGGATGGAGTGTGTGCTGAAAGCACAGGAGATTTCATTTATGAAAGGAAAGATGAGCATTTTATATTCTCAAGTTTTTACTGCTTTTCTCTGTCCAAGATAAAGGCAAATCTGTAAGATCCACTTTAGGAAGTTATCTAATGAAAACTCTTTTGTGGCTTCAGTATATTAATCAGGGATAGTAGTTATAACTGTACTGAAACCAATAGACCTACTCTGACTTCTGTAGGTGAGGCTCTGATAGAAGTATTAATAAAATTTTAGCTTAAAAACAGCACTTCTTTTAGCTAGTCTGATTAGTGAAATTTCTGAAAATGTCAGTAGCAAGATGTTGCAATAGGCTAACGATTAAAAGGGGAGCTCATTTACATAGATCATAAAAAACTAACACCACGTAATGATCAGACAGTGTTACTTTGCACTTCCTAGCAGATTTTTTAGGGTGTTTTTGTTTGACATGTGTATCTAGTCTAAAATAAAAATGTTGGGGTTTAAAAATTTTTGTTTTCTGTTTTTGTAGAAATACTTTAGGAAGGCTAATACAGAAGTGGGGAGTTAAATTTTGCTCTGAAGGCTACAACAAAGCTAATGTTTCGCAGCTGAAAGGTCTGCATTATGTCACTCTATCAGGAGCTGAGCAGACCATTGCCTGCAGGTTTGTGTGCTTGAAGTCAACAGCTGAGGTAGGTCAGTGACTATTCCCTATTGTCAAGCTCAGGGGTGAAATCCTACTCTTGTCTGAACCACCAGAAATTATACTTGCTGTTTTCAGAGGAGCCAGAAATTCAATTTAAAACATTAGATTTGGCAGCAGTAAGGAATCCCAGCAACCCATGTATCACAGGGGTTACATGCCAACCAAACTCCTGCCAGCTTTGTGATGGGCTATGCATGTTTTCATCTCCAATCCTAGATATGGTAGTAGTAGAGAAACTGAAGGTCTGCTTCTGATCTGGAGCCTCACAAGCTCTGGAACAACAGAAGGAGAAATATGTCTTGAAAATGCAGGATCTGTCAAGGTTAAAAACAACCCTCGTGACAGAAAGTCAGTGCAACAAACAGATCTGGCTCTTGGTCTCTAGACACATATGTTAGCTAATGCTCACCATGTGGGAAGGCACCAAAGAGAAAGGAAAGCAACTTTTGGTCAATAATCTTTCACCATCCAAACTTTAATTCTGTTATAGCTGCCAGGCTTTGGTGGTGCCTCGCTGCAGGGTGCGGGGTCTGGAGGTGTTGGAGCACAGGCCACAGGGCAGAATGGTGCTAAAGGGCTATTTTTAGGTGACTGGCAAATATGCCTTGAGTGCTCTATAGGATAAGGTGATTAAGAGGTTTTATTAATTGATTTAAGATGGAAACTGTTTTGGCCATGGTGTCCTGGGCCAGCGGCAGCCTCACGTGTAGCTATGCAGCCTCAGCTGGCTCTGTGGCTCCCAGCCCTGACAAAGGTCCTCTGTCTCCCTCCCTCTGTGTCTTTCCGGACTGCTGTGGGGACAGAAAATGTGAGTAATATAATTTTCTGTCTCTTTTAGTCTTTACTGCTGCCGTACCTTTAAAATTAAATGTTCTTTTTTTTTTTCTTTTTTCTTTTTTTTTTAATATTATCCCTTGCCTTTTAAATAACAATTTATATCCTTTGAGCTTTATCTCAGGTGAGATAAAAATAGTGGCTTCACTCCATCAGCATAATCAGTTGTGCTAATATCTGACTGTAGGCTTGGCTCAGAGTTTGCATTACCCCATACAGGCTGTGTCTGTGCAGGCACCGTCTACAGATAATTCTAAAAATTACCACACATTTAAAAAAAAAAAAAATCTGTGTGATGAGATAGTAGTTTTTAAGAGCTGTTTCAAAACAAAAGAAATAGAGATTTTTCCTTCTGTTTACAATAGTCTTTAAAACTTGTCTCAAACTGAACAACTTAGCAGATTTTTCCTCATTTCTGTATTGCTTTTTAAACACTCTAACGAAGTACAAGTTAGTGCTTATATGCACTGAAAAAAAGTTTTCAGTTACAGAGTGTGAAAACTGTTCATGTGTTTCTCTATATATGGCAAACAAAAAATATATTTAGATGCTGTGCACCATCTTTGAAGGATGACTTTGCTATGGCCAAGTATCTAATAATATCACTGTAAGCTCTGATCACTTGTATTTCTTCTCTGATTCCCTGAAGATGTCCCCACATACTACAGTTTGTGGTTTGCCTGGTTATTTTCTGCTCTTCTTTTAAGCCCAATGCTTCCAAAAGTAATTAATCTCCTTAGGAAATTCTTAGTTCCCTGTTCCAAAATTACTCTTGTCCAGAGTCTTTCTCTTCTAGAAATATTTAACAGCAACAGACTTCTAGACAAACTTTCTCTTTGTAATTTCATTCCTGAGTCATCAACAGCCTCAGCATTTTCTTGTGTATACTTTAGTAACTTGCAGCACTTCTTCACCAACTCTGATGTGTCCTGTATGTCCTCCCCAGTGGGGAAAAAATGGGATGAGTCAGCAATTTATAGTAAAACTTGTATGAGCATCACCAAGTCTAGGATTTCAGTATAAGTCTTATTCTGCCTGTGTTTCCAGCAGGCTTTTTGCAACTTCTTAGGGCTTTCTGCAAACAAATTGGTGTCTCAATTGCTTGCAATTGCATTCTTTTGTTCTACTCAACTGCACACAAATAAGCTGTTAGATTTCTGCATTTTCCCAGGTATTTTTACTAAAAAAGCCCATCTCTATTGCTGTCTGGCCGTTTAGATTCCTCTCTAACCCCATGATCTTTACAGGGCTGTTTACTTCATGCTACCTTGTGTGGAGTTTCATTGGATCTTCTGGAAAAAGTTTTGTCAGTTTTCTCTACTGACATTAGCTATTTATCTTCACTACTAAAACCATGCTTGAAACCTTTTAGAATTACAACCTCAGAAAAAAACCAAGTTCTTTCTTTTTCCAGGATGCACCTGTATTTCCTAAAGGCGTTTCTAGTAAACCTTGCTATCATTGACTGATTTTTAGTGGTGCTTACCTTAAAGTAGCTAGGTAATCCATCCTGGTTATGTAAATGCATTCATCTTTTCTAGCAGCAGAGAATATGAAAAGCTGTTTTATTCCCCATTCTGATTTCTCTTCAAGCTCATTCCAGTTATACAAGTGAGGACGATGGGTAGTCTGTGCCTGGTTCATATGGTGGTTATTCAGGTAAAATTCCTTTGAATTCACAGTGGGATTTTATTGAGCCAGAAGGATGAGTTTTCATTTTTATGCTTCTCTGTTATTCGCTCATAGAGGGCCCCCATCCACCCATGCTTCCTTGTAATTTATCGACAGGACCTTGAGAGACTTCTGTGATGACAAATGTACTGTGAATTTACTTTTACTATTGCTCTTATGAATGAAATACAGTAAAATAACTCCGTTTTTGAAAGTGATGTATCATTCTGTATCAGGTAAGTCTGAATTGGAATTTTCAGTTTATTTACATAATATGCTAATTTGGTTGATACTGTTGCTATTAGCTAAAGTTCATCTGTGTCTGAATAAGTGTCTTATCTCTAACTTTGAGCAATATGAAAGGAAAACCTCTTCTTGCATCTGTCACTGCATTTCATGTATCTTGCATTTTAGCAAAAGTTTAATTTGCTCATTTTTAATATTATATTGCAAATATAACTGTCGTTGAGTATACCGTGTGTTGCTTGATCTGTGAGAGGAAGAGGAGGAGAAAAGGAAATGGGGGCTCATGTCATGTACTGTGTCTGTTGTCCTACTTCTTGATTTTCTGTCACTTTCATATGTCATTTCTTCTTTTTCATACTACTGAAGTCTGGAGACAAACTTGATGCATTGCAAAATAAAATACATGACTTTCAAATATCTGTCTTTTTTTTTTTTTTTTTCTTGCATTATCATCTAAGATTAATGAATGTCTTCATTTTGGAAGTGAAGATACTTGAATGTTTCTCCCTTTCAACCAAAGAGCTGTGAAAAACAAACATGCAAAATTAAGAAGTGAATCATTGAGAGAGAGACAAAGTTAAAACTGGTGTATTTTTTTAATGTCAAATATGGAACATGCTTCAAAAATCCAATCTGGAGCTCACTTACGTACGAGTTTTGTAAATGTTTTTCTAGGAGTAACTAGGAGAGGCATTAATGCCCAAGTCTCAAGTCTCCAAAATATTTGCGAGCTACTCCCAGTATTTTGCTGTATTTTTTTTCCAATGTAGTCACTCATTGGACTCTGCTACATTTTAATGAGTGATTACAGACATGGGATGAAATGTTGGCCACACTGAAGCCATGGGAGTTTTCCTATTGACTTCAGTGAAGCCAGGATTTTACCCATGGATTTACAGCAGCAAAATGCAACAAACCAGATTATGTACCTCAGCTAAAGTAAAACCCCATGATACATGCTGTGTTACAAGATGACAGCAAAGCCATACCCTTTCTAAAAACGGTTTTGTGCATCTGTAAGCTTTCGATTAAATCAATGTTTTTGCACCTGTTGGAGTAAAAGTAATAAAAACTCCAACTGCTGTCGTTGTTTTGGTATGTGCATTTGATTTTCTAATACATACTGCACTAGTTCATCATAAATGAAAAAATCAGAAGTTAAAAGTTGGGTTTTTTTCGTACACTAGTAATATAATCTCTATGTCACATGTGAAAGAACCATTTAATTTATATAGTCGTGATGTCAGTAGTATATTAATTAAGTTCTTAGTGGCATATGAGGTTTAGTAGAGGAGACTTTTTTTGTTTTACTTAATGTGATCTTTAGTAATTTTCTTCTTTAAAGCATTTTAGCCTTTGGGTAACTATGGCTTTTTCTTCCTTCTTCTTAGGGCTGCTCTTTACATGTGTCTAAATTAAATCACACTAAAAAGGCATTATTAACTTTGTTTACTGATGCTTGTGTAGAATGCTGGCAGTGCTTCATGGTAGCAAACATTTCTGCTGCAGAGTCACAATTATGAAATTTGTAGTTACATGGAAACTTGGAGTTATTTTGCATCATCTTCTCAGCTTTTTCACTAGAAAATAAGGCAGAAATCTGACTCTCCCTATGCAAAGCCTAAGCAGACTATGCAGAGAACTTTTAGAGGGGTTATAAATCCACTGTGGGGAGGCTCTACTACAACCCCTCTGCAGCCATCACCTGTGGGCTAGAAACGGAGACCTTGACAGTCTGTGCTTTTACCCTTGAGCAGCATAACTTGAACTTAAGTGGGACAAAGATATTAGGATGGTTTATGTATTTTTCCTCAACTTCTGAGGTTTTAAATGTATTAATGTAAGTGACAGTGTTAATAGAAACATTTGAAATAGAGTACCTGTGGATTCTCATGCAAAATATTTTCTTCCCTTCTGTTTTGGACAGCAAAAAATGCAAAGTGAGTCACTTGAAGGTGTGAATATTTATAGCATATTTAAATGAGAAAGAACAACCTTTATAACTGTGACATTTTTGATATCCCCAAGAAGAGCACTGGTGAGAGCCTGTTACAGAAAGAGTTAATTGCACTTATAATACCTTTTTGCCACATGACACTGTGATTTTTATGCATAAATACAGATGTTATGTTATTCTAGTCTATTAATAATCAGAGATGTGACCAAATGAAGCAGTTTTGAATTTGCAGAAGAATTTGCATTTTTTTCTTCTTGTTTAAGTATGTTTTCTAAATTAGTCTCTTAGAAACATACAAAAATGTCATGTCTTTCACCTCTTATTTCTCATTCTATTCCTAAGATTAAAAATACCAACAACGCAGACAACAGAACCAGACCCCAAAGCCCAACCAAACAGCAAAAATGTATATAAACCTCCATATACTATACTGTACAGAAAGTGTGTATCCAATCAGTCTTCTATACTAATGTACTAAAGAATTAAATGATAACTAGTAATATTCCAACAAGCATAACAACAAAAAGGGAATATTAAATATAAAAGAAGTCATGTGGGAGCTCTGTGGTGGAATAATAAAATGAATAATATTGTGACTGCATCCTGAAAAAGCATGGAATAATAGTGTGCTCATATGGAGGAAACAACTTTTCTTTGAATTCTTGTGGATCTAGAAGGAAATATAAAGTCTTTCTTTTCTGTCTCCTTGGAATAGACCACATTGCACACAGCTACAATGAAGAGATTGTTTGGGTATCTGAGATCAGACCCACTTGGAGAAGCGTTGTGTGCCCACTCGTGCACAAAAGGTGAGAAGTTAAATGTCTTTTCATGCCAGAGCTGAGAGAGCATGCATGCTCAGCACAGGCAGCAAGAGCAAATGTACACTCAGATCTGAAGGAAAAGAGGTTGGACAATACAGTGTGCTTCCTGACATATTGAGTTCCCTCATGAGTGGAGCAAGAGAAAAAAAAAGAAGAAAGACCAACCATCCACCTTACACTTCTGGGCCTTGTGCACATCCTGGCTCTTCTCACTGAATTGAGGAGGCTAGCACGCACCTTTCTGCACAGATTAGCTTCCATCTGCGTCTTATCCGTGGGAAGGACTGTCCCTCTCCATTCTCCTGACCATTCTTTTTATATAGGCATGGCTTCTCTTAAGTTTACCAAGAGTAAGGAAAAACATGGAATAAGACTGATTCCCTAACCTGGGAAGAGCTAAAAGTCATAAATTTAAGTGTTGCTTAAAGTTCAGATGTACCCAATCAACGCATCTTTAATGTTGGTGAAAGGCCTGTAGGTCCAGAGAGAGCCTCTTTCCACCAGCTAGCTCTGTTACTTCTCAGAAGTAACGCACACTGTTTTTGTCCTACAGACACTCAGCAGTTTAGTGCAGACAGGGGGGTTTGGCTTTAACTGATTTGATGCTGAAATGGGAAATGGGAAAGAAATGGCAACATTTCTGGGCTGTGGCTTCTGCAATATACTTGTAGCAAAACACAGATAGCTCCTACTTGGCTCACCCAAAATCAAGATACTTTGCCTTTGCAGATAAATGCTGTCAGAGAGAATAGGAATCCCTTATTAGATATATTTTTTCACTGTCACACAGTATCTGTAGGAGTGCCGGGGTCTAAGACGTCATTCAGAAATAGGACAGAATTCCGATTTCACTTTGATGTAAAAACCAGGAGGTACTGCTGGGCATCTTTATTTCCAGAAAACATAGAACTGGGGCAAGTAATACTGTTGTGGGATCAAATATGCTCCAAAGTAAATCTGTACTATAGACATACGTTGAAGAAACAGGCCCCTTTAGCCTCCTCTTGCAAAGCATCTTTTTGCATTGTATGTACTCCTATTGAGACCTTCATGACACCTGCTTAAGATGGAGGAATGTAATTAAGTAAATGTCAGATCATCAGATGAGTGGGTGAGGAGATGTACTTAGAGCAAAAAAAATGCATATACAACTTGCTTGGTATCCCACAGGACTGTTTCACATCCCTGTGATGTATCGTACTTCCTTTTCTCTTCAGCCTGTTGGAGAACAGGCATATTCGAACAGGAACATTGCTTACCATTTATATTTCAGCAGATAAAAGTTTGTTGTTTTTTTTTTTTTTTTTAAATGTTGAATGCTACTTAACTTCTGGTTAGCTCTTTTTATTCTTCATTTTCTGTCTCAGCTTTAAGACTACTCTGGTACTTGCTAGTGAGCCTCTGAAACCGTAGAGAGTACTTGGTTCCTGTTGTTCATATCTCTTTCAGTCTGTTACTAAAATAAGCAGAGATGAGATCTGAAAGAATTGTAATAATTAAGGAATCAAGTGTTACACAGAACTACAAGATTTATATTTGTTCAGGGTATCACTGGGATTATTATACATTAAATAGCATAATGTGTACTCTCTTTTAAGATGCATTTTACTATCACAATGGATTAAAGTGTATGTTAAGATCTAGAAATCAATTTTTTCCCCTTACCATTTTATTTCTAAGGCTTCACTTCTGTGTGACCAGTATAGATATTTACTAAAGAGAAAAGAATGCTGAATGATTTTTTTTTTCTTTTTGCAGGTAGTTTCATATGATAAATGTGGAGAACTGAAGTTTTAGCAGCAAGTAAGGAGGTGAATAAATTACTGTTCAATTAGACTAAAAGATATTGCTGGAAAGTACTTGTAACGAGATAATTGCAAGTGCCAAAGCTGAGAGTAATACTCAACACTGGCAGCAGCTTAGTTAAACATGTGGTTAATGATGTTATAGGAAGAATGGGTATGTAAAATATTCAACTGTGCCAGCAGTAAGTATTAATTTTATGTGACAGCAATAGTGTCTTACTGAGACTGATATTTGACATACAAAACTCCTGTAATTATTTTAATATCTTTATTTCTCAATTATTTTAATGATATGACGAAGATTTTAGGTGTTTGCTGAAACAGCACTACTATAATTTACTATCAGTCAAACAAAATGTCATTCTAACTCATTTCACTACAAAAATCTGATTAATTTTCATACCAATTAAGCTACTGCTGTAAACAGTGTATTCTTCTTTTGGGGTTTTATACTTCAAGAATAAAATTGTCAAAGACTTATCTGGAAAACATTAATTAGAACATTTATTTATGTTATTATTTATTAATTAATTATTAACACAGAAATTATTTAAGTATGGATTTTGCTGTCATCAGAAAGCAGCTTTATAAAAGCCTGAGTATAAAAATAGAAAAGCAACATATGACTTTCTACCTTTAAATTAGTTATGAAACAACACTACAGATAAATCGGGTAGTGCCCCATGTAGTTGATTGCTCAGTACTCTTCATTATAAATTTCTTCAATCACTTAAAGACATTGCCAAGTTTTGAAGCATTCATGACAGAGTTTTCCATGCCAGATGCCTGCCCTAGGCAGAAGTATTTTGGAAAGCTGCTTCCAAAATTCAGTCACTCCAGAAAAGGTAAGTTTTCTTGTCTAACATTATTCCATATCTCACAAGAGATTTCTTTTCCTTGCAACATCTAGTGCATTTGGAGCAGGAACCTGAAGTTCTGCAGAATGCCTGTCTCGCTGTCACAGGAGGTGCCTTTGATTAGCCTCTATGATTTGCCCAAATTTGTCCCCTGTATAGAGCACATTCTCAAGTTACAGCTTGTCAGCTGCTCTGTGGTAACTGACTCTGTGTACATTCCTCATTTGCCGAGTGGAATATGCTAATCTAAACCACGTTTATAGGAGTTCATATTAAAGAGTTGCTCTTCAGAGTGACAACACACAAGCAGGCATCAGCTCATCTTGAAAGCAGCAACTCTGCAGGCAGGAGAGTTCCTCTTGTCCTACCATCATCCTGCAGTTTGCATCAAGAAAGAACTTGGCAATTACATTTTTGCAATGTTCCTCCTCTGCTTTGTGTCCTCAGGCTGGAGGGATCACCACGTTTTCTCCTCTGTGAACTGCTCAACCACCAGGCACAGAAGTGAACAGAGAACAAAACAAAGCTGCATCTGCCGGTGCTCTTTTCACACCCCCATTCAGAGATGAGTGGTTACCTTAGAATGGAGAGAAAGTTGATAACAGGCAAGAGGAAGGTGGAAATAGAGAAGGAAAGAGCTGGAAGAGGGAGGAAATAAACAGCACCTGAGGGTGACAAGTGAAGCAGAAGTTCGGCATGGGGAAAGCAACGATACGTGACACATATTGCAGCAGAGTAAACCTGAGAGGAACCGTTGACTCTATTCTGTACTCATCTCCCCCTGACTACAGCTCATTTCAGAAGTCAACAGTCTTCCCTCAGGACCTGAGACTCATTTCAGGAATTCAAAATCTCTCTGCTCTGCTGTCAGCAAAAAACAACATAACCACCTATAAAAGTATTTGTCACCACCCTCCTAGCAGCAGACACACGTAAACCGCTGCTGCAAGCTGCCTGTCTCTAAGTGGTAGAGATCTGTCCAGATAGATAAATAGCACATAAAGTTACTGATTTGACTAACATGGTGGTCCTGTTTATCTTGCTTTTAGGATGACATTTTGCACAACATTCTGGACAGGGCAAAAGGACATGAAGAATATTCAAGTCAGAAACTTCAAATAAAATTTATTAAAGCAGAGTGCACTCACAAAGTAGGTCCACTTACTTACAAGTCATACAGGGTCTACAGAATCATTCATAAGAAAGCATCACCACTAGACTCATAAAACTATGGCTAATGCTTCACCTAGCATTTTGTTTGCTTCTATCCGTGTCAAATTTGCCATAACTTATTACTACACAGGTACGTGGGGGATTTGGGCCTTGTTATCTTTTACTGGCATCTGAATTATCTATTGCCAGTTCCAGTTTGGTTTCACTGAGACAACGGGAGAAAAAAACCACTGCATTTACCCCAGGAAAAGCCATTAATCAGCCACACTCCCAGCTGCATGTCTATAAGAAGTGTGAGTATATAAATTGTATGATGAAATCTTAATGAGAGATGCAGAGCTGCTTCCCACACTTAAATCTTTTTGTCACGGCATTAAAAAACTGCAGCGTTTCTGTATGTTAAAACCCTTCCCACGTGACAGAAGTAACTGCAATTATTAGTTTAGTCATCCCTGTAGTTTCTAATTTCAGGACATTTAGAGGTAAAGACACTTTGCACTCCGTGTGCCATTTCCAAGGATAATACCTGACAAAATGAAGGCTTACAGTGACAGTATCACTGAGCCTTATCCTAAGTAGTTAGATGAGCTCAAAACCTATCATCAGTCACTGATAGGATCCGCTTCTATCCGCTTAAAGTGCCAGTGAATTGTTAAAAGCTGACGATGATTATTAGCCTAATATAAGCCTGCAAAAGAATAGTATTATTGGAAGTAAAGTGCTGTATTATTGCCCTTTGTAAAGGAGTTCCTGATTTTAGTAGCACATGTTATATTACTCTTTCCTCTGTTAATTGAGTACCAGGAAAAGACTGAGGTTTTCTTGCGAGTCAACCCAGGCTTAGGTGCTAAAACACTGCATTGAAGTTAAGTCATACATCCTGGCAGGAACCAGCAGCTCAATCCGGTTAATTATCACGTGTATCTTTGATAAGCATGCCTCCTGGATAACTACAGTGTGGGTAGTTAGGTGCTAGAGGGACTGCCGGGGAGCATTAGGCTGAGAGTGAGGAAGTATTCTTAATACCAGAACACCCAGAAAAGGAGGCACTGAAGTAGTTACAGGGTGGAATAATAAACTCGTCACTGGTCATCGTTCCAAACAATGACACGGACACACATCGTCAGTTAGATGCAGAATGTTAAGCTTTGAAAAAGCAGTGACATTCCAGATGGTATCAGTTTGGATTCTTTATTACTGTGCTGCCCCAGTGCCCCTGAGTGTGCCCCGGCACCCGAGCCCTGTCAGGAGGACATGCGTGGGCCGGGCACACCTGAGCAGCAGGAGGTGCACTCTCATAGACCGGCAACTGGAGCCGGAGGTTTCCCTCCCTTCTCCAACACCGCGTCATTTCTAACCCATTTTCTAATTAAAAAACCCAAACAAAACACAACAGCAAACAAACAAACAAAACCGAAAGAGTTTGGGGCTGCA
>VWZY01005192.1:54965-70523 GCA_013399075.1 Chloroceryle aenea | reverse complement strand
GCACCCGGCAGTGACAGCTCGGTGGCGTGCTTCCCCGACGACCCCTCTTCCCGCCGCCCCTAAACTTCTGGACAAGTTTTGCGGTGACGCCTGTGAGCCCCATCAAGCCGGGACCTGCCGGCGGTGGCCGCCGAGCGCCCGGGTGCCGGGCTGCTCCTGGCCCTTACGTCATGCTGCGGGTCGGTGCGGGGCTGATGCTCCGTGTCTGATGCCATCGGGTCCGGGGCGGGGGGAGTGCTGACAAGGTCCCCTCTCTGCAGCCCCACTCTCCCTTTTCAGCCCCGCTGCTCGCCCCTCTCTCCAGCTCCGCGCCTCCCCGCCACTGTCCTCTCTTACAGGGGTCTCTCTCTCCCCAGCGAAGTTTTCAGGACGATAAGAGCTTCAGGAGTGTAAGGGGAATACTTGCTAAACTCTGCCTCCTCTATTATTTATGTGCAAGCATGGTGAGTGATCCTTCATCTCTAGGGCTTAATACACACTATACAATCGGAAAGAGAAAGGTCCTTCAAAGATGAGGGTAGGAATAAAGGAAAATGGGAAAATGAAATATCCATATGTTTTATGGGGGTTGGTTTGTTTTGGTTGTTTTGTTTCTGTGTTTTTGTTTAGGGTTTTTTGTTTGCTTGTTGTTTGCTTTTGTTTTTGTTTTTCAATAATTCAGAACGATATCAGGAGTATCTTAAGCAGCGAGAGTAGAAGACTTCCTTATATTATCAGTAAGAAACAGTCCTTAGCCAGATGAAATTAAAGCTTGAACGGAAGCCCAATAATTACCGCGAAGCATCTTGCTTGGGTTTTTCTTGAGACCGTGCAGTTTTCAGAGAGATACTCACCCGCTGGCTTGCACCAGACTTTCCTTGTCTGGCCTTTGGACAAGCAGCAGTGCGTCAAGTAACAGTGGTGGAGGAAAACTTTCTTGTAAGACACTGTCATGCAGAAATAATCCAGAAACAGGACTGAAAGAAAACTCAGAGGTGGAAGGTGAGAGATGAATGCAATAATGTAGCTTAATTTGTGGGAATTTTGCTGAAGGAGGAACGCTTTCATACGGCTATGATTTATTTTCAGCAGAAAAGTGTACACTGCTGAAAAGTTCCCGCTCGGTATTTTGTAACTTTCATGTCGTGAATGATGAAGTTGCTGGTATCAAAAAGCTGGAAATTCTGTATTAAAAAAAAAAAAGGCTAAAATCCTTATTTGTGACTCCTTAATCCAGAAGGGAGCTGTATAGGTCGCAAAGCACTAGGGAAAAGTGTGATTAATGATCAGTGATTAGTGATAAGTGATTAGTGGTTTTATTCAAATTGTTACCTCTGACCAGAAGCACACATCAGAGGATTAACAGGCTCTTTAGATAAATGCTCATTAGTGGAAGGGGGAAAGCAAAGATAATAGGCATGCACACAGGGACAACTTTCTAGGAAAATCATTCCTGTCTCTGACATAATAAGCTCTATTAGCAGAAAGGCTCTTTAATTTAAAAGTTGCTTTTATCTTGTAAATCGAAGATAGATGTAGAAGTTCGCTCTGCTATTATAGCCTAAATTTTCCCATATCCACTGGATGTGGATTATCTCAGTAGTGATATTTTATTTAAAAAAACCCAGCACAATTGAATCTTAAGAAACTGAACATTCCCAAGTGCTAAACCCCTACATCCCGAGGCATCTGCTCCCAACAGGCAGCGCAGAGCCTGCTGGCAGTTTAACTAGATGGCGCAGTCCTGTTCTGTGCGAGTCTATAGTCCTGGGTTATGAACTTAGCAAGTAGCAGCTTGCTAGGTGTCCTTCAACACTTACAACAAAGTTGAATCTGTGCTGGGTTGGAGGCTAGACTGTGTTAGGAGTTTGTAGTCAGATTTTCCACATCAGTTAATCTAGTGAGTTAAAGGCTACTGGAAAAATTAGTCTCACTTTCTGAAAGAAACAGTGAGAGAAAGAAGGAGAAAACGAGGGGCAAACAGCTCCAACCTGGGATGTAACTCTTCATTCAACACCTTTATACTGGTTTAACATAGTAGAGTTCCGATGGCCTTAATTACTGAAGCCTAAAAGGTCTTGGGAGTGTTTTTTCTCCCAGCTATCACTAGCAAAGTCAGGTGTGTGGTTTTATTTTGTGTGTGTGTGTGGTGTTTTGTTGTTTGGTTTTGGTGGTTTTTTTTTGTTTGTTTTTTTTGAAGTCACTAAAAAGAACAATTGGTGTGGTGGTTGAACAAAACCAACTTGGACCTGGCTGTATTCTACAGATAATGGTAAGGAGTCTATTTTTATGATAACTAACCAGGGATTTCTCATTACTCTTTATCATTCATGGGTTGTGAAGAACTGATACCTACTCCATCCATCGACTTGGGAGTGTTTCTGCTCTCCTGTTAGCTTACATGGGAATTAGGGTTGCTTGCATTTGTGGAGATCATCAAAGTTTTAAAACATTAAATTAAACAGTGTGAACTGTTTAATTTAATTGAACAGTGTAAATTGAGTGAAACAGGAAATAGAAATAATGAATTTATGGCATGAAAAAGGAAACTACTGTATTCTCCTACTGTTACATCTTTACATCATTTTACATCTGTTAGGAGTAGTTCGGCTAATGCTTAAAGTCAAGAAATTTTGTAATAGCATATAAAAAAGCAATAAGCTCTGTCTGCCACTCCTGAGTATTGAATGGCACTCTTCCAGGAGTTAAAATTGCAGTATTTTTAGAAGTTTACACATTTAGAACAAGCATAACCCTTTCCCCCTCACCAAATACCTATTTATAGTTCAGCTTCAATTTATCAAACTCTACTTCTGCAAATTTAACCTGGTGAATGTAAAGGGAAACAAACCGTGTATATAGATTAAAAGAAAAGATAGAAGTGAAGTTGTACATGTCATTTTATTTATTTATATAATCATTTAGCAGTACAACTTTCACAGATAAAGAGTAATAGGTGCTTTTTAAATTTGATGCTCACTTCCTCACTTTGAGAATCTAAAATATGCTGTAATCCCTTACCTTTATCCTGTGCACTGCAGAGGAGTCTGCTGTAAAAGATTGTTTCGGTGAGAGCTGGCATTCACCCTGGAGCTGATAAGAGAGAGGCAGTCAGATTCTCAGAGTCACAGTGCCTTCAGAAGGCAGCTTTTACATACTAAACCTTTCAGCTTTGTGTGGGCAGAATCTCTGTGAGCTCAGTAAGTCTTGCAGAATGATTTGAAACTTGGTTATTAACTTGTCTACTTGTGGCCCCCTTTAAAAACCTGTCTGTGCCCCTAATCAAGACACAAAGATCTTAAATATCAGTAGAGTTCTTGCAGCGTTGTTGATCTTAAAACAAATGATTCAATCCAAGATTTCTCCTCTTATCTTTGTCATCCCGTGTCTCTAATTTCTGCCGTTAGTTAACTTTCTGGATTTTTCTCTAAACCTGTTGCTTTGAGGACTTCTACCTATGTTCATAGATTATTAGCCATCTTCCAAGCTTAATTTTAATTCTAGTGACCATCTTTCCTGTAATCCCTTTTAAAAAAGTAATTCTGGATAACATTTTGCAATAAAAGAAGAGCAAATGTGTTTCTACTTAAAACATTTTTTTAATTATTATTAGGGACCATATGATTTATTATTGGAACAAAATGGCAATTTTTCTCAAGGCCTGCAAATACTGATTTTTCTTGTAACTTATTACAGGAAAGCTCTACTCAGTAGATGTAGTTGCTGGAAACACGGGTACATGTATAAAGCAACAGGTCTTTCAGTTCTGCTTCATAGGTCCATGTGATTCTTTTGCTTTGCTTTGGTTATCTCACAGTAACCAAATTAATCACTAGACATAAATAGTTAAGATAGCATATTTGGCTTAATCATTTATATATAAACACTCACTGCAACAAATACATAGGAGTCCTTGTGGAAATACTGAAAATGCTTAGAGATTCTGTCTATTGTAAGTACTAATGCCAGGGCCAATCAGTTAGCTTGGTAGGTTGTTGCCACTCTGCCATTATCTCCAAACAACTTCTGTTCATTTGTCCTCTCCCTCTCCCCATGCTGCACGATATTTAACCCCTGAAAAAACCCACCCTGGTTTCCTCGTAAAGGATATATTCTGCTGTGCAAATTAAAATGCTCTAGGGCTTTTAGGGCTTTTGCATTTTTCTGCCTTGAGACAAGATTGAATTTAATCGCAAATTTCAAGTAACAGATCGGAATAAGAACTATGAAAACACTTTTTTTTTTTTTCTCTTACCAAAACTTACGTTACTATGTTAACTTACAGTTTTTAAGGTGTAGTATTCCCTGACGCAAACAATGATCTCAGACAATATCTTATCGTGCCTCATTTGAACATTAGCCACATAAGTACAGAATTCAGCTTTTGTAGTCTTGATATGTAATAACAAAATGCTGTTATGGAAATATTTTTGTTGTTTATACATATAATCAAAGTTATTTAAATTGTTTCAAGTGTACATAACAAGCACAACATAACCTATATACAATAATTATTTTTGGCAAAGTGGTGAAAAGACCTGCAGAAGCAAATAAGCTGTTGTGTCTGTTACATACAAGGAGCTCTTCTGTTGGTTTGTGCACTGATTGGTTGCTCCTATTAGGGCTCAGGTTGAAGGGTCAGCCATGACACTTTAAAATAATAGTATGTCTACTATTTTTCACTAGGGTGCTATTTTACTTTGTAATTGAAAATACTTAGAAGCAGTGGGGTTTTTTTATTAGCTATCACATGGGAAATGCATGTTCTTTTCCCTTACAGAGTTCAGAGAGGGTTGGTTGCGCTGGTTTGTAGGTATCTAGATGGTGATATCAAATGTTATTTTATAAACAGAAAAAGATTTTTCCAAGGATTTCGCTGAAGGCTGTAGGATTTCCAAAGTAAAACATTGAAAGCTTACGACAATTTCCTTAGTTTAAAAGATGTTTTGCTTTTGGTTCTTGTTTCCGTCTTATATTTTTTTGATAATTTGTTCAAGAAGTCAGACCTGAGCACAACTTCAAAATAAATGCCTTCAGACATTGTCATCAGCAGCACTTGTCTACGTTTATGTTTTTAATAATCTCTTCCTTTGAGACCACTCTTGTCACTGCTGTGACAGCCTTCCATGTAAGGTCATTTGAAGGTGTGGGCTGCAGCCCTGCATGGCCAGAAATCTCCACTCAGAACATGATGATAAAGGGCAACATCTGTAGGAGCAGCTAGGAGGAATGAGATTTGAATTTAATTGGGGAAAAGTACTACAAATCCTCTATTACCTTTGCCTGTATCAGGAGCTGATTCTGCTTTTCTTTGGCTCTGAATGTTTTCATTGCTCTTACTCGGGTACCGAGACCTCTGTTACTTCAGGAACAGGTGGTTGTGGTTTGATCTCGCCCTCAGTTTTCTAACATGCATAAATTTTACAAGTAGTTTCTGTCACCTTTTTGTCCTTTTCAGTATTTTCTCCAGTGGCTTTCTTTGCTTCCATCAAGGTTTCTGTCTTCCAGAGGGCCTTGTCATTGTGTACCACCGTGCAGTGAATATTTGGGTGCAGTTGAAGTGCTTAGTCCCAGTCTCAGTATGTTTTGTGTGTTTCGACGTTTCTGTTCGGGGATGTACTGAGCTTAAACTGGTCATCCTTGAACACACTACCTAAACTTAATACAAAGAAATGTATTTAATTAGACCGATCTTTTTCTCATTTAGAGAAAGAAGCTGCCTTTTTACCTATTTACTTTGTGGGCTTGTGCTTTGAGTTACTCTCTTGTATGGCAGTGTTGTTCATAGCCAGCTTTTTCTGAGCTGCTTGCAAGTCCTCAGAAATTAATTTGGCTCTTGTGAGAAATTGACCTGGACTGGTGGTTCCTAGATTTATCATATGCTTTTTGTCTTTTTTAAATTTTTTTTTTCTCCTGACCAAATGTAAGTAACGCTAGTTAATATGTGACGCTAAACACAGGGGGCTCTGTAGCCCAATAAACAGAATCTGATGCATTGTATGGAGTGGATACAACAGTAAGCACTAAATTGAGATATGACCATATTGTACACTCTGTTTTTTTCCTTTATTTTGTTTTAAAGCTTTCAGTTCTGAAGTGCTGTGGAGTAGTATTCTGTCTAAGGAAGCAACAGAGTGCTCCAAGATGACGATGTTAGTAGGTCACTTAGTTGTGCATTGATGCTATAAACCAACTGCTAGTGATTTAGTCACATGTGAACTAGTTTACCATTATTGCCAGTCCAAATATACCTCTCCCCTAACTTTTAAAAAAAAATTCAACAGTAATAGACAGTTGCTAGCTAAGGAGCTTCAAACTGTGAATAGTAAATCATATCTCCATAGGTACTCCAATGAATTAATGAACTGTTTGGTTACATCTGGGGTTGTTTTTGGTTTTGTTTAGGTCAGTGAATGACTTTGTCACTAAGTATTTTTAGGAGCCCAGCAAGAACTCCAAAGGTGACCTGAGTGTGTGATGGCAAAGAGCCTGGAATTGTACTCATCCAGAAATGCGCACTGTCTGCATTAGAAATTTGGGCATGCTGATACCTCACTGATAGGAAACTTCTTTTATTGAAATGGTAATAAAATACAACCTGAAGAAACTAAAAGCTGAGCAATGGAGTAGGAAAATCAATTGCTTTGTTCAGGAATATATTTTACTGTATACTGTTTAACTTAGTTACTGAGTGGATGTTTTAAGAAGGAGAAATCTTTGTGAAGGGTTTGTGAGGATTTCAACTACCACATCAACTTCCTTTTTTTTTTTTTAAACTTAAAAACAAACAAATTAATTTTGATACCGTGATGGGCAAAGGAGTGGGGCATTGAGCATTTGCACATTTTTTTTAAGGTTGAAGAGATGAGGATCAACATCTGTAGACGCTGCCATCATTTCCCAGAAAGTGCACAAAATGAGAGGAGAGAAGAAATTTTGTAGTTAAAAGCAAGTAAACAAGTTAAGGAATTTTCCTTCTGTCCTCACTTCCATATCCTGAAGTGTATCTCTGCAGCACATAAAGGTTGTCTTATACCTGTTATTAAATAAGGTCAGTGTAAGTTTCTTTTGCTGGCTGTGCAATGGAAAAGTATTTTAAAAAGACAATGGGGAAAAAAATGAATGATGTAAAAACTAAACCACTTTCTGCAATTCGTGTATTTCTTTTTCATTCTTCAGCACTAATAAAGCAGCACATGGACTCAAGCATGAAAATAGGTTAAGTCTGAGTAATTGCTGGTTTATCACAAAAAGTGGGAGAAAGCAGTAATTTAACTATTTTGATGTGAATCTTTAAAAAGCAAGTTTCTTTTAATAACTTGAAATGAAAGTAGAAAGGATCAAAAGAGCCATGGGTTTTATGACTGGGTAAGGAGAATTACATTCATGTGGATTAAAAAAAAAATATAGTAGAGCCTAATTCTCCACTCACCCCAGTACAAATCTAGAGCAACTCTATTGAAATCTGTGGAGTTACTGACTGCAATAACACTCATTGAGAAGAAAATTAGATTCACGGGGTCTATTCTGAACGTAGCCTATCAGTTGTGTGCTGTGCAAATCCCATTATTAAAGTAATAGCCTGACATGTCACGTTAAGGATGGCTGTTTTTCCAAGATGAACATGTTTATAGCTCTCCTCATCTTGTGACTACTTTTTAAGGGGGCAGAGGGATATTGAGAATACTTATTTTGTGCTCAATTAATATTCCTTCCGTGCACTCTCCTTCCTCTCATGCGCTTTATGTGTGGGTGCGCAGTCTGCACTCTCCATCATCTATCTGTCTGTGTCTCTTTGGCTGTGACAGTCACCGTTCTGGCCTTAGACTTGTGCGACACAGATGAAAAGCCCACCAAGATTTTCATTTAAATGCAGCAGGTTATAATTTTGCTCCTAAATATGTGGTTTTTTCACTCTTAACGATGTTGTGAATTAGGAGTAACACCTTAGACTTCAGCTTTGGTTTGTGTTTTTGTGTGTGTTTTTTTTATTTATTTATTTTATTTTGGAAAAAGCAAGCAAACACAAAAAACCAACCAAACAAACAATAAACCACAAAAAAACACCCCCAAGAAAAAAAAACAAAACAAAACAATGAACAAAAAAAGAGGTAGAGCAGGAAAGAAGTGGGAAGGCAGTGTAGCCCTGCAGTTCTAATAAATTGAAGTATCTGTTTGCAGCACTGGAAAGCAAGGCCCAGGCTGTGTGAGCATCTTCCATGGTTACCAGGCTGACCTGTGAGTGAGAACAGTCTTTCAGAAACTGGGAAAAATCTCATCACTGCCTCAGGTACTCTGATTATTTTTTAAAACAGCATTCAACAGGGAATTTTGAATAAGGAAAACATTGTAAAGAGTGATAATTGACAGTTGTCCAGTGTACAACTTCCACCTCCCCAGCCCTAATCAGGGACACTTGCTTCCACTTTTCCTCATTTGATGCAGGATATGTGAGGTCAGCTCAGTAACTTTTGAAATTGGTATAAATCCACTGACTTCTCTGAAACCACGTGGAATGAGGGTATGGCCCACAATTGTTTATCAACAGCACACAAGGAGCAGCTTCGGCATAAAATCTTTTGTGGGAGGATGTAATAAAATTTTGGGCCTTATAGCTGCTCTGGTGTGGATGGGTTCTCCAGACCCTTAAAAATCCAGAGGTTAATTTATATAAAAAATGAAACAAACCCACAACTATCATTTCATTGCCAAACATTTTTAAAAAGCACTATTTATGTAGGCCCTATATAAGCACACATTGTTTTATGTTCCTTCTGCTGGCTTTGCGTTTGACTAAACCATTATTCTCTGAGCGCTGCTGTGCTGAGATCATCAGTGATGATGGTGTGAAAACAAACAAGTTTTAGCATGAGAAGTCACTATATAATTTCACAAGGAGGTTGTCAGCACCAAAGCATCCACATTAAATTAATCTTTGGTCAAAATAAAAATCAGGTGGTTAGTGGGAAAAATACATTCTTAGGAGGAGGGGAAGGGGATTGGATCTAATACTGCAAGGTGCTGTGCCAACTAAAAGGAGGACTGGTCTCAATCCCCATTGAAGTCAATGGACGTTGAGGGCACTCGGGGACTAGTGGCATTGTGTCCTTTTTCTTCAAAGTTTAGTAAAACTGCTGAGATGAAACTTAATTCCTCATTAATTCAAACTCCTAGCAAGTTCTTGGGAGAAAAGCTCTCTTTGTTAAAGATCAAGATACCCTCAATCACTTCAATAGAATGCTAAAAAAGTATGTGCACTAATTCTGTACCCTTCAAGGAGTCCTTCAACATGAAGAGTGACAATAAGCGCTGATATTCTGCACATATCTTAAGGGTACAAAAATCTTGCTCCAGAGAAAAACATTTCTGGCCTCTGTTACATTACAAAAAATAGGGAGGCAGCTGCTATTTTATTTTCTTGAAAGTGATATTTAATGTTATCAGGAATGATTTTGAATGCCCCGGTGTTAAATTAAAAAGCTTTGGGACTAATGATTGCAGCTATATGTAGTCATATAAGTGCTATGAAAAATAAACTATCAAATGATACACACACCTCGCACTTTTTTTGTGTGTGTTTCTTGGTGAAAAATTACAGGGAGTTGTTTTCAACATAAACAGTTAAAGTCAACGAATCCCAGATAAGTCAATCAACTTAATAATGCCCTAAAATGCAGGGGTTCCAGATAGTTTATTCTACTGCTATACCATGGCCTTACACTTGAACCTCTTAACTGGATTATCTAAACTGTGTGGAGCTTGCAGCGTGGCCAAGGAACCACTTTGAAAAACAGTGGTCCCTCTGTTAGCAGTTAGGATTCTACATCTTGTATTTTCTTTCGTGTGCAGTCTGATTCTATACATTATTTCTTGCCAAAAAGCTGTTACTCCAAAATATTAACACAGCCTATTTCTAGATTGTCAGTCTTCCAGTTTTCATTTCAGAGCTTTTAGTCAGTACGCTGTCAGCCAAATGCTTTTCAGCAGACTGAAAGTTTTTAGGGGCAGAATAAGTTTAGGAGAAATATTTTAAGCATTTTAATTAATGCTAAATTAACTTATAATGAGGACAACAAGAGATAGAATGATGACTGTCTTATGAAGCTAGTCATGGGAATTATTAAGAGAAAAAAAAAAATTAAAAAATTGCTATGCTGGTTTCAGATATCCTAAATGTACTGAGGATGCCTTGCAGCAAACTGTCAGTTTGGTGTGCTGTGTACCATTAGCTCCTTGCTTTATTTTGAGGAAACACTCGTCTTTAAACAGGGGAAGATGTGGCATTGGGAGTGCTGCTGAGCTGTATGGCCATATTGCATGGTGTGGGAGCATACTGCATGGCAGGTGCAAATGTGACAGTGGAAACCACCTTATGTCTTTCCTCATTAATAAAATTGCCATCTACTAGGGTTTGGGCGCATTCAGAAAGGTCAAGAAAGATTTCAAGCAAATCCCTTACTTTGCTCTAGCCATTGGAAAATACTGGACAGAGAAATGCCCATATCTGCATTTACAGAGGCTTTGCAGCACGTGAAATAGGCATGTGTCACATAGGGAATGCATTTTGAAAAATATTATTTGTAGCCTGACATTGCAGAACTTTCAGAGCAAAATCAAGGCTGCAATCAGGCAACTGGTTTGTATGGACAGACTCTTGTGTACACAGGACGTGATATACATTGATAAAAGCAAGTGCTCAGTGCTGTGGAAATAACAGATCTTTGATAAAGGCTTAAAGGCTGGTTGTGAAAGAGTTAAATGAAAATGCAAATAGCAGTAGTTTTTTAGCCTTTTATAATGCTGTGGGGAAAATTTTCCTCATATACCCAGTGCCTCCCTAATAGCCATCTTCAAAATACATGCTAAAAATGGTCATCCTTTTGGTGCCCACGTTAAAATGCTGGTTATTTCTTTGTCTAAGGACTAACTCTACTTAGAGCCACCCATGCTCTCAAGTATGGTCTATGTGAGATGGTCTCTAAAGTGGCAAGGTCCTAACAGCCTCCTGTCTCTTGCCAAGGCCCATATTTAGCACAGGGGATTTCCTTGCCGTTGTGCAGAGAAGACAGTTGAGCCACAGGGTTTCTCTGCAGCCTCATCTGATCCTGAATTAAATCAAGTAGCAGTTGCCAAGGGTAAGGTGGGCATCCTGCAAGGAACAGCTTTCAACAGGAGTTCATCTGTCCTGTGCAGGTTGACGAGAAAAAAAACCAAAACCAATAAAATCACCTAAGACTTTCACACAAAGAAATTCACTGAAGAACAGAGGCCTGAAAGTGTTCACAGTTACAGAACCAATTTTGTGACTAGCTTCAGCCAAAATGAAAGGGGAGGAAAATATGTGAAAAAGTCAAAATACTCTATTTCAACATTTTTTCAAAATGAGATATGTCTCCTTTGAAAATTGACTTCTATTAGGGAAGACACAAGGCACTAAATCTTTCAGTTTTTTGTTTTTTTTTTTTCATTGTTGCTGAATAAAGTCTTTCAGGATGTTGCAATTATTTTTATGTTTATCTGTCTTTATCTGTGTGCCCTTGGTTAAGGGAGCTTGGGTCTCTTTACCTTTCTTTGCACAATATAACACTGTGCATGTAAGACAGGGGCAAGCTCCTGGAAAGGAGTGTTGGCTGAGGACTTCAAATGGCTGGGTAGAGGCCTTTTGTTGGCCAGAACTCCCATACATTTCCTAGACTTGATCAGATCTGGTTTGACCTGACTGGAACAGTGCAGGGGACCTCCTTTCTGGAGGACAGTGAAAAACTGGCTTAATCAACTGATGGGATCAGAAAAAAATGGCTGAAATAAACCCTAGTCTTTGTAGAGCAACATTGCTGAGACTGTCCTCTAAGAATGCTGTCAGAAATATCTTAGAATTTTGTTTCAGTTAAATCATTGCATAATTGTTAAATTCAGAAATTGGAGTAAATGGTTATGCTACTGGCATAGATTTGTAGTGTGTTTTTTATTTATTTCTTCTTTAGGGGAAATGTGGATGTCTTAAATGGAAACCTGTTATTGGGAATTACCTGGTGGAAGTTCTGATAAAAGGTTAGATTAATTTGAATATTCAAGGATGGATTAAAAGGAAGCTGAAGAAACAATTAACATTTTATAGTCACAGATATTTTTGTTTGCCTTTGAGCAAACTAGTTTCTTAATTTTTATCATGAGACATACTGGGTTTTGGGGAGGAAGAAATTCTTGTTTATTCTAATTAAGTGTGTAATTGCATTTCTTGCAGCTTTTCTTAAATCATGTGACATATATAATCTCCATGTGATGGCTTTTTAACTTGTCTTTTCATGTGTGTTTTTTGGTGGCTTGATGGTATGTAGAACATTTCCTTCCTGTACTTCAGCATTTCTAACCAAAATCTGTATGTTTGAAACCTTAGCTTATTCACACTTCCTAATCATAATCCCCTTGGTTCCCTTGTCAGCACCTTTTTGTGGTATTTCTCTGGACACCTCTATCTAATATCTCCAGAGGTTATTCTACAGAGTAACCTTTGACAAGATCTATTACTTACTACTTACTGCTTTTAACAAGGTGAAAAGAGGTCAGGCTCTGTAAAAGGCAGACATTATTAGAAGACTGCTGTAAAGTCTCTTGGTGGCTTGTCCATCTCTTCTGGCAGCACTGTCTGTGAATACAGTGCAAAGAAAATTGCATTTATATGACTGGATTTGATCCCATGTAGATAACATACATCCTTGGGAAAGTGGTTACTATGTGCATTACAAAGCTCCAGGTTGTTTCTCTGTCAAGGTTGCAGCCTACTGATATACCCGCTGGAATCTGAGAGATTTTCACTGTGAGCTTCAAGGATAACGGGATTTCAAGCTGTTAGTTTTCATACGATCCATTTAATTGAGCTTTGTGACCAATGCTAATGACTTTTGCTGCCACAAGTATCGAATAGATAATTTGGTTAACCCTCCTGTCAGAGTTGAGGATCTTCTACATGACAGTTGGTGTTGTCTGTTTCTTTAACCAAATTAAGATTCAAAAGCTACCTCTTTCTGATTTGAAAAAACAGATTGCAAAGTCTCACTTTGTCAAAAGGGTAACTACAAGATCCTTTTGGTTGACATAAAAAATCTTAGAAATTAGATAAAACATATTTTCTCCCAAATTAATTAAAAAGCTGAGAAAATCTACACAAGAGTTTATGCAGATCCCAGTGGTATCTAAAATGCAATTAAAAACCCCTCATGTCTAGTTAATTTATCTGCATGCATCCTCTAAAAATAAGTGAAAATTCTTTCTAGGGAGCTTTGAAAGATCTCAGTCTGGGTTTTGTCAATGAATGACAATGATTTTTTTATTTTTTTTCAGCCTGATTCTATCAGGTACTTACTACAGCTTGCTCTTCATGATCTCTGTACATGTAGAACCTATAAAGAACTGCTTCTATACTATCAGATGTGAATAGCTATAATATAGGGTTAAATTTTTTTTGAGGCTTAACAATAAATCACAAGGATTATTGCTTTCAACCCCAAACACTGAAAACCAGGCTAACTTGTTGCTAACATAGCTTTCACTTTCTGTCCAGTGTCTATCAATTAACCACATGCAGCCAGTGACTGAAGTGCTCTGTCTTGGGATAGAATTTAAATTTGATTTAACTAATGGGAACTGATGGCCACATGTCTACCCTATGTGAATGGCATGGGCAGCTGGCACTGAGCCCTTTGCAGAAATTAGGCATAACTGTCTTTAGAATATCTAAAGGTATATAGGGAGACCAGGGTGTAAATGTGAAATATATATTACTTGTTTCAAAAAAGGAAATGAAAAATTAAGAGAAAGAATGATGTTTGTTTGTTTGCTTTGTTTTGTTTATTTTGCTTCATTTTTGTTTGTTTGTTTTTGTTGTTGTTCCTAATATGATCACATATAGGTTAAAATATGTAGTCCTAAGGTAAAATAACTCTCTACAAAATGAAGAAGCAGTTTCCTTGGTAGGTTACGATTTCTGATGTTTTGTTTGCTTCCTGTGTCAGCAGCCTCCCCAAAATTCATTCACTAAGAATTTACATGTATGAGTGTCATGGTATATTCCTTTTTGCTAAACTCACTCTTTATTTTTCAGCAGGCAGACAAGTCCTTTTTTGATTTTTTTTTTCTGTGACTGTTTTTAATTTTATTTTTAATTTTATTTTTTAATTGCATCTCCTCCTTCAATTCAGACTCTTTGTAGCTGGATGTTTAGTCATTTACCAAGTAAATTGGCCTTCAGCCTAAGTGTTAAAATTAAAAGCTGCATCCTTTGGGCAGAGTAAGGGCTTTTTCCTCGCTCAGATGAGTGAAGAATGTTTCTTTGAGTCTGAACCCCAGAGAAAGAGGCCAAGAGGTTGTAAGGTGACTGGATGCATCAACATGGCAGAACAGGGGAGGGATAAATGCATCCTTACTAACAGAGAGGTGGAAGAGCTGGGAGAGAGTGAGAAAGATCTATCCAGAGGGGTCTTCAGAGGTAGAAGGTGGAATAGAGGCAGGGTTGGGCAAGCCAACAGTGGGGTGAAATCTGCTTCTTTCTCAAAGCCTTCATGTTTTGTGGAGGCTCTGAGAAATGCCATAAAAGCCTTTGCAGGTGGAATCTCTCCTTGCTAGAAACTGTTGACATTTTACAGTAAGCCTAAGTCTTAATACAAGTTTAGTACAACAATTTTAGTATTGAGATTTGTACATTTTAAATTCCAGTCACCAAAGTAAGGTGATCCCAGACCAAAAATGAATTACGATATTCTCTCTATCCTGTTTATCTATGGTATGATAACTTGCAGTTGATGAATAACATCTGATTTACATTCTGTCAGAGAAGTTTGTACATGTGCTTTGTTAGTTTACTTTATTTTTCCCCCAGACCAGCCACAAAAGTCCTACTGCTCATCAGTGTAAAACCCTGCACTGACTTAAAGGGGATTTCCACGTACAGTTGAAAAAAAAAAAAAAAAGAAAAAGATGCAGAGTCTGCAGTGAAGAAGAAAAGAAGGTGATGCTGCTTCTTTCTCTCTCTTCACATCTGGTTCTGGGCTTCCTTTTACTCAAGATTTTCAAGTATTATCAGTGTTAAAAGCAGTGTATGTTCCATTCTTGTTGCATTAATGCTGTTAGGTGGGTTTGCATAGATTTTACAGTTTGCCTCAGATGAGAAACCTCTGCACGATAGGCCAACTATCACTTAAACCCAAACTCCTGGTGGCTGGAAAGTCTCTCCACTGAATTACTAAACCCCTTCTGAAGGTGTAGATAAAGCGACAGTGAGTACTTGGAGTGGAAGGTAAAGGTCAAGGAAGCTCAGAGGAGTTAAAAGAAAAATGGAAAAGGCCCAGTGAATCCTTGTGGATGTGGTAACTGAGAAGATGAGTTCACTTGACCGTTAACTTTTGTTTGTGTATAGCCTGGTTGGGAGTATTCAGTTAAATTTAAATCCAGTGTGCATTTTCCAGAAGATATCCATGTGATGATCAATTTTATGTAGATGAAATTACAGCTGAGGAACTGCTGAGGAACTCAGTTTACTGTTTGCCCTCCACATGTACCTGTGACAAGACACCCCACCCCCCC
>VWZY01005192.1:28563-39074 GCA_013399075.1 Chloroceryle aenea | reverse complement strand
AAAAAAAAAAAAAGTTAGTCTTTAAATGTGTGTTCTTTAGCCCTCCTGGCACAGTATTATGCCTTCGTGTCAGAAAAAATACTGAGAGAAGAATGAACAAAATAATATGTATGCGTCTGACCTTTCCTTATTTGCTTATTTTTAAAGATAAATATTCCCTAAAGGGATATGATTTGAAGAGGGTGTGTGCAGCATGAGTTGAAAATCAAGCCTTTTAAAGTATTTCTGATTGGACACCTAAAAACTGGAGGCGCTCAATATCAACACTTGCTCTTGAAAATCTCAGCCAAGATTTTTTCATTTTTCCCAGAAGAGCTATGGCCAGGATGGCTGAGACTTGAAAGCTGTGTATTTACATAAGCACAAGTTACAAATCTGTGGTTTTTAGAGATGTTTGAATTTCACCGCTTTACACTTCCAGCATGTTAAAAGTTGCCTTGAGTTGTTCGCAGATTGTGAATGTACAACCTATGGAGAATTACTCCTTACTTTGCCTCTTTCTTTTTAGGAGAAGTAATATATTTTTCATATGTGTTGTTTTTTAATATTCTTGTTTGTAGTTGTGGATTGGTCACTGCCAGAAATTTGTTGCTAGTCACTGGCTGGGAATTGTTTCATTTTGATGTACTGCTTCCTTAATGGAGGCAATAATCCATCGGCCAGGAAGGCTCATTTTTAAAATGTGACACAGCAATCTTGTGAGAAGATTTCAGAGACTTTTGTATTACTGAGAGGTACTAACAGACCTCTAGGAGGGAAATTTGTGTCCGTTTGCACACATGTGCACACACTGATGTGCACACACAGACATGCACTCACTCCTGCAGCGCAGAGCTCTCCTCAGTGCGTGCTGAGAGGATCTCTCTGCTGCCTGTCTGCTCCTGTGAATGTCTCCCATAGTCCGCATGTGCGTTTGCCTGATGATGGGTGCTGTTGCCATTGATTCCAGAAAGTGGACTCAGCCAACCACTCAAGGCAGGTGGCTTTGAGGCAGCTGTATTAGTTGAGAGCAGAGTGGCAACCCAGCTCAGATGTCCCCTGCTCATCAGCTGGAAGTGAAGTGCTGTCTGCATTTATGTCCCTTTACCTCTGCATCCCAAGTTGTTCATTCCTTGAGGTAGGGGTTGAGGTCTGTTGAGATGGAAGCACACAAGTTGTACCCACTTGCATATGTTGCAGAGCCCTGGGTCCAACCCTAGACTGCTTTGGTGTGTGAGGGACCAGCAGCTGAGCAGACTCCCAACAAGTGCCTTGGGCTGTTTAACCCTCAACAGAGACCACCATCAAAGCTATATGTCAGGCCCTGTGGGAACTGGAGGCTCCCTGGGGTCTGCCCAGGTCTCCCGAGGGTGTCAAGGCAGGACCCATCCCACCTCCCCAACCAGGGAACAGGGGAGCCAGGACAGCCCCAGCCAAGGGCATTGGCACCTCCCTGTGTGTCTTGGGGCTCCTCTAAGATGCTGATGTTTGAACTGTTGTTCTAGAGTATGGTGAAGGAGGCAGACTGCTCTTTGCCTCTCACAGAATCAAGAATAATAGGGGTTAGAAGGGACCTCTGGAGATCATCTAGACCAACACCCCTGCTGAAGCAGGTTCACCTAGATCAGGTTGCACAGGAATGTGTCCATGTGGGTTTTGAAAGTCTACAGAGAAGGAGACTCCGCAATCTCTCTGGGCAGCCTGTTCCAGGGCTCCATTACTCTCACAGTAAAGAAGTTATTCCTCCTGTTCAGATGGAACTTCCTGTGTTCTAGTTTGTGACCATTACTCCTTGTCCTGTCACTGGGCATCACAGAAAAGAGTGATACTTATAAGCACTGATGAGATCCCCTCCCATTCTTCTTCAAACGAAACAGACCCAGGTCTTGCAGCCTTTCCTCATAAAAGAGATGTTCCAGTCCCTTCATTATCTTTGTAGCCCTCTCTTGGACTTTCTCCAGTACATCCATCACGGGGCTGGAGCAACTCTCCTACGAGGACAGGCTGAGGCAGCTGGGATTGTTCAGTAGGTGGGGCTTGATGAAGCTCTGAGCAACCTGCTCTAATTGAGGATGCCCCTGGTCTCAGCAGGGTAGTTGGACTAGATGACCTCTAGAGCTCCCTTCCAACGCAGACATTTCTATGTTTCTGTTTTCCTGTCTTTCTTGAATGGGGGAGCCCAGAACTGGATGTCATACTCCATATGCAGCCTCACTGGGGCAGAGAGTGAGGAGTACCTCCCTTGATCTGCTGATCACACTCTTTTTAATGTAGCCCAGGATACCATTGGTCTTCTTGGCTGTGAAGGCACATGGCTAGTTCATGGTTAACTTGTTGTCTATCGGGGCTCTCCTTATCTGTGGAAATGCTTTCCTGAAGGTCAATCCCTAACCTGTAGTGGTGCGTAGCGTTATTCGCCCCTAGGTGCTGGACTCCACAGTTGTCCTTGTTGAACTCCAAGTCTCTAGACTGTCCAGGTCTCTCTCACATGCATCAAACATATTTGAAGGGAGTCGTTAGTGCTGGGGGCTGGAGGAGCACCTTAGACCCTCACGGGTACCTCTGGTGTACCTCTGCTTTAGCAGGAGTTGCAGGGAAAATAGGGATCACCGCTTCTGTGCTCAGAGCAGGCATATATATATTCACACAAAAGTCTTTGAAGGCCTGTGTGGGATTCTCATTAAAGTTAGCTCCTGTCTTGGGTCCAGTCCTTTAATGGTAGAGAAGTTTGACCCAAGGGTTGTGGACACATCCAGGGTGGAGGTGGATGCCAGAGACAAGCTGGGGGGCCCCTGGGAGGGCAGAGGGAGTAGCACTGTGGTGAATGGTTTTGTTTTGTTTTGTTTTGTTTTTTGGATGTCTGCGAAGAATTTTGTGGTCTGTCTTTTACTCTTTCCAAGTCAGTTACCTGAATTGCTGAGGTGAATGGTCCTCAGCCTTCATTCTGGTGATAGCTGGAAGGAATCCTTCAGGGTGGTGTGGACTTTGTGCTGCTGGCCTGTGTAATGGTGGGAGAGGAGGGGATCTTCATGCTGAGCTTGTCTGTCCTGGGAATTGGTTGCCTCTCCTGGGGTTTTGGCTCCAGGCCTCTGGCTCTGCCAGCAACAGGGCATGATTTGCTAATGATACTCGCACTGGACGTGTCCTGTCAATACTAATGTCACTTCAAGCACTCCAGGAGATTGAGCCTAAGAATGTGCTACCCCCACAAGTTTTCATTATCTTTTACGATATTTTCTTTTGGTCCATAGTTTTAACTGTTTTGATAAGGTGAAAGCCTTCAGTCTGACAAAATATCTCCAGAAGGAGCTGGTAGTAATGTGTAGGTGGGCCACCAAAATAGAGAAACTCTTGTTTTAATATCTGCAGCTTCTCTGACACAATTATTTTTATTTTTTTTTGAGTTACTAGTTAGTTCAAGCAGAACCTTGCTTGCTGCTTTACTTTTGTATTGCCCTTTTAAAGTCCAATTTTGCTGTGGTACATTCAGTGCAAATAGTAAGGATGATTTGGAAACAGCTTTTTTAACCTGGTTCCAAAGCTCAAAATCTCTTATTTTAATGAAAATATTTTCACAGTAGGATGACTCTATCTTAAAACACCATATGGATAAGCCTAAATCCAAATGAAACTCACATGAAATAGGTTGTTGAGCTACTGTTAGTATGACTTGTTATATGAGGATGAGAAACTAAGTGTCTGAAGAAAGGTGTATGTATCGGAGATTGCCGGTAGCTTTGCACATAAAAAGTTTAAAGTGCTGCAAATCAGCCTGCCCTTGATTTGTCAGGGCTGAAAAGAACAGTTTTTAGTTTTTAATGTCTAAGACTGTCTAATGCTGAGTACTGCCTGAGGGGACATGTGGGCTGCCAGTGTTCTCAGCAGAGATTTGTTACCCCAGAGATTTTTATCTTATACTGAGAACAGTGAAGGTTGAAGGTTTGATTCAGGATTTTTTTTGGTCATTTTGAAGAGAAAGAAGTTCCTAATAAAAAAAAATCTTTGAAAATTGTAATTAAAAATTGGTAGAAGTTAATAATTAATGGCTTGTAGCTGAGTTATTAATGGCCTCATTTTTCTGTGTAATGAAAGTCTTAAGTTGTCTTGTACGTTAAGTGTAGAAAAAAAATTAAAAAGTGAGATTGGCCTTAAAATTATTTTTAATACATAGAATTGAAGAGTTGTATCTATAAAATGTGTAAAGTTGGTTTTCAGAGTTCTCATTTAGGGATTATTTTATATAATAAACCAGAAAAAAAAAATTTGAGCTGACAGAATTTTCAAAGCTTGTGTTAAAGCCCCTAACTGCTTCTGGTATGAAAGTTGGCCTTGTGTTGTTGTTTCCCCCAGGATATCTTTTATGCTTGCTTTTTTTTTTTCTTTTTTTTTCCTTCCTTCCCTTTGGAAATCCAAGTATTTATTCGCATGCAAGGTAGGTGAATTCTTTTATCTATTTGTGTATCATAAACCAAAGCAATTAGCATACTGCAGTTATAGTACACTTAAAAAACAAACAAAAAAAACCCTTCAAAACCTTCAGTCAATATTATTCCTGGAGGGAAGACTCTTAATTAAATTGTGTGCAAACTGCAACAATAGGCAAAGTTGTTTGGTGTTTAATAATAACTGTCGGGAGGGGGGGGAAGACTGAAAAAAAGTAAGTGTAGCTGAGAGCTTTGCATGCCATTAACCCAAGGATAGAAATGAGGTCAGCCTTTGAAAGGACAGACAACACGCTTATCTGCCAACATTGGAAAGTCCCAAAAGATCAGCTTATTTGCCAGATGTTACTGGGAGTTCATCATTGACACCCTCTGCTTCATGGGCTTCATCTCCCGCCACAGTTGTGGTTGCCTTTTCTGCCCTTTGCAGACTTCCTGGAGATCTTCTCCAGTGAATAACACTTGAATTTTTTCCTTGAAGTATTTTTTTGTTGTTGTTGCTCGTTTCACAGCAATAGGCATGATGAGCCATCTTAACTTGTGAAGATGATCTGAAGATTCTTTGTTTTTCTTTCATACACCCACGATAGTGCTCTTGGCATAGGAACCACTGACGTGAAGCACAGCAACTTCAACAGCTCTGGGAATGGGGCTGTGTTTGTGAAGAGGTTTGTAGAAGACAGAGGACCCATCTCACTTAATAATACTAACCTTTGGGAGATGAGTGAAAACCGTGGCAGACTGACAGACTAAGCATCTTCTTTTTTATCCCTTTGCTTGGAAAGTAACTGTAGATACAATTTTAAGCAGACAATTCTTAGTTTATTAGCAACTATGTAGGGCATCAAATATTGCACTGTCATGCTGTTAAGTGTGTAACACACTGAAAATTAGCTGTGAGAGTGAGTGGATGCTATTGGAGCCACATTAATAATCCCTGTAAGAGCCTGGAATGGCATTCTCTACATGTATCTTCTCCTTTAAATCTTTCAAGAGTTTGGTAGTAAATATTGATTTCAGCTAATGGTGGTTTTAACTTCTGTGTGCACATTCTGTGCCCCAAGGGACTGTGTCCAAGCAGGGAGAAGCCAGGTCTTGCTCATAAAGATCAGCGCAAATACGTTTTTCCTTTAAAATGTTAGCTGATAGTGGTTGCCTCTTGAAGCAAGATTCCTATTGCTCCTGTTACTGCAGTTGTTTTGCAGTTCCCCCACCTCCCTTTGTGCAGAACAATTTGTGAGATGGACAGTGACTTAAGAAAGGGTAGATATTATCACGATGTACATGCATCTGATCAAAGAAACCTGAGTGTTGAAGCTTTTGAGCTATTTAGTAGAGTCCTCTTGTAGCAGATGATTTAAAGCATGTTTGAATGCTGCTTTAACATAGCTCTTCCCTCCCTTCCCCCTTCTCTCCTTTCTTCCCTCCCTCTGAAGACCCTCAAGTCTAACTTAGCCTTCTCTCATGAGCACTGAAGTTGAATGCCTGAGGATGGGCAATACTGCATGAGATAAAAATGAAATTCTGATGCTGTTTGACTTCCCATAGACACTTGATATTCTCCCTAACATTTGGCATATAAATTCCATAGACCCACATAGTGGTTTTACTTCAATTGATCCGGGTTAGGTGTTGAAATTTCCAGAAGTGAAAAACTAGCAGAAAAATGGCACAGAGGGAAAATGGAGAAGTGATACAAGTGTTATTTCTGTCTGCCAGTGTGTGAAATGTTCCTTGTCAAATAGTGCCTTTTTCTTGTGTCGCATGCCTTTGGGCTTATATTGCTACAGCGTGTGCTGCTGCTGCATGTTCTGTTGAGCAAACCTCTGTGCTGTCAGTGAAGTTACAGTCTGGTGTCTCTTGTCAGTTCAGACTTGTAATAAGGGAGAGCAGTTGTTAGGGTTGTTCTGCAAATGCCATCAAGCGGGGGACACTTGCAGAGCTACAAACCTGGGCTGCTTCCACGTCAGGCCGGCCCTGTTTGGCCAGTCACAGAGTGCAAAATAACCACTTTATTCCTCAAAGTGTTTTTCCAGAGTTGAAGTCATAGCCCTCTTTCCCTATAAAGATCTGATTTCTCCTATAGAATATTTCTGTGCTGAGATAACTTTCATGAACCATTTTCCAAAGTGCTATGTTGTTTGGGTTTCTTTTTCTTTTTTTGCCTTTTTTTTGTTTGTTTGTTTGGCTTGTTTTTTTATTTTTGTTGATGTTGCTTTTTTTTTATTGTTCATGTTTATTTTATTTTATTTTATTTTAAATTATCTCTGCCTCCATTCTCCTGTTTCCTTTTTTTGTCTTCTATTGCCTGTGCATAATAACCCCATGGTCTTCTCTGTGAAACAGCCAATCTTTTTGCTTTATATCAAATAAATCTGTATCAGGTTTCTTATACCAAAATACGAAGCCCAGCAAGACACATTTAGACTTGTGTATTTTGACTGGATTTGAGAAACAGCTCATCCCGTGTAGAGCATAAATTGTGTCCTCTATCAAATACTCTTACTTTGGCTTGGATGGTACACGGTGTTTGGCTTTATGCTGCTTTCACATGGGAAGGAAGTAGGTTTTCTGCCTTCTATTTTGAGTTTCTTTTCGAGAGGTCGCCTTTTATTTCCTTCTTCTTCCTCAGCTCAGTTCTTAGTGGTTTGCAGTCCTCACTTCCACTTTATTTCTCTTTTCCACTTCCACTGGTGGCTTCTTGCCCCCAGCCCCTTTGGGGTTCTTCTTCCCCTTATTTTCTCCCCTTCTATTCAAGAGTTTCACAAACTTCATTCTTGCTTCCTTTTGAAATTCCTATCTTTNTTAGTTATCCCTAGTTCTGCTCTTTCTCTCTTGAGAAGAAAGCAGCTCTGCATAAGCAGAAGAAAGGCAGGAAACAGCTATTTCATTTTCCATGATATCAGAAACTTTTTCTTTTAGCAGCCACATGCTGAATGGGGGAGCAAAAACTATTCTCCCACAGCTTGGTCTGTAGGCAACTGGGTATAACTGGAAGAGAGAGATGGGAGAAAACCTTAGGACTACAGTCCAGTGCCTTCCTGGCACTGGATTTTGTTCAGACGTGCAGTAAGCAAACCCAGTGGCTGTTTAAAAAGAACTGAGGTTTTTGGCAGCATGAAACAAGCATCTTTTTGGTATTCCATTTGCAAATGGGCCTGAAGCACACCAGTGGCCTTCACAGGTAGCATGGGACTAACTACTTGCAATGCACCCCACCGTGTCACATAGAGAGTGCTTGCTGCTGGGTGGCAGTGCTGCCAGCCATGGGAAAGGGCTGAAGGCTGCTTGCTGTTGAGGGAATTCACACATCAACCACTTTTTGAAAGCACGCATCTCTGCCTAGAGATTTATGGGACTCTCCTTTTAAAACAAATGAAAAAAGGCCTAACCTGAGTGCTTTTTCCACATATAAATGTCACTATTGCTATCACAAAAACTGCACTGGAGTACCAGTGAGGGCTTGACCCCCAGCTAAAATGTGCATCATCTTAATGTCCTTCTTGGGGACTCCAGACACAAATTGTTTTCAGCATCCAGAATGATTTGGAAATGCTTTAATCCTAAAATGAAGGGGTTTCTAATAGAAATACTGATGGACCGACCCTTGGTGGTAGCAGCCGGAGCTGGCAGGGCTGTGATAATGAGCCCTGTATGTGTGCATGTGGAAAGCCTGATGCAAGTTGCAGAAAACAAGCGCTTTCACTGAACAGCCCATGCTGACAAAAAGCACCATGCACCATTTCAGCACAGTGATGCTTAAAATTGGCTTTGCTCACATAAGGTCGTATTGGGAACAACTGTAGGCATTAACCCTGCATGTGCTACATTTCCAAAAGCAACAAGTTTTAATAACATTATTAATAACACTGTAATTATCTATAAATAGTACTGCATGGCCATGACTAGCAGTTTAAAATGCTGCATACACCGGTGGGGTTCTTTAATATTCACAAGGGCAGCATAACCATTTCTCCTCTCACTTTTCCTACATTGTGGCCATGACCCTAAAAAGTAGGTGATGCTTCATTTATTGCTCATGTCTCTGCATACCGCTGCTAACGCTAGGGACTGTGTATTTCCTACTTTTATTTGGAAATCTCAGTGACCTTGGTCACACCAGGCTGAAGAAACCTGTCTTGCAAGCATGTGCCCAGGTGATTAATTTCAACAAACAGGTTGCTTATAAGAGTGTAATTACTCACGTGTGTAAATGGCAGGATGGGTGCACTGACCTGTATTAGACACATTGTATTATACACCTCCCCATCGGTTCTATTTCACTGTTAATCAGAGGACTGAAAACCTTGCAACATTTAGACAGCTTGAGGTTGAAGGCTGAAATGTCACTTTTAAAAGAGGGTTAAAAAGGTCATGCAGCTGCAAATAATAATAGCCCAATGAAAATCAGATTCTTACTGCAGCCCACTTCAAGAATAACATTGAAACAGGAAACAAGCCTGCTTGATGTTTTTACCAGTATGGCAGTAAGATTACTGCTGAGTTTAAAAAGGGGGAGAGAGAGACAGAAAGGAGTGTGCTTTCTTGGTGTTGGATGTTAGAACTATTTTTCTGATTCAGAAAGGGTGATCATGGGGTTCTGCAAAATCTCCTTGAGGAGCATGAGGACATAGGGTACTTCTCTCTGGAGGCTGCTGAGAAGGGTTGTAGTGTGTTGTGGTGTTCTGAGGGTGTTTTTGTATCCTTGTTTGCTTTTTATTTGCTGTGGGATTCACTTTTATTGACTATAATAAAAATATATAAAAAATATTATGCTGAAATCAAGGAAAAGAAGAAAATCTTTGTTTGCTGCAGAATGTACTTGTTATTCTTCCATGTGATGTGGCTTGGAGAAGTCTTTCTATGTTTCTTCTGTATTTTTGTTTATTTATTTTTCTAATTAGAATACCTTAACTTCCCTCAAGCAGAGTGATATTTCAGTGCTACAGTGTAGCAGATTTCCTCACTTAGACATTGTGCCAATAAGGCTCTTTACATGATCGCATTAGGGCAATAAATGCTGACAGATGTTGTTAACATGTCTATTAAAATTCAGCCCCCTTTTCTGCTGCATAATGCACTCATGCCTATTAATAATATCAGAACTAATGCTGACATATCAATATTAACACTCACTTATATTTATAATCTTGTTTGCCTCTTTGAAGAGGTCACAAAGTTGCAATAAATTAAGCTATTGATAACAGAAGTAAAAAAAAAATCAGGTCTGAGCAATTTTTTAACTTTTCAGTCATCGTAGATTTGCCTGATATTCTTCACGCACATTAACTGCGGCAGTCATCATATGTAGTACTATGAAAGGTGAACAACTCTAACTTGAATTCTTAAGATCCCAAAGATTAATAAGTACCTTAATTTAGATGGAAAGGTTGTTGTGATTTACTTTTAATTAGGTGAAGTTGAATTGTTGCTATTGGTTGCATTATTTTCTTCATGTATGCTGAACCACCTGCACGCACTGTGGAAAAAGGAGAGGTGGATTGTGTGGACCAGCAACACACATGGGCCGTGTGAAGTGAACTGTGTGTCAGAGGCTGTGTACAGCTGTCTGTATCCTGAACTGAGGGATGGGAGATGCATGCCGGCATCTTGAAAAGGATGCTGTGCAAACTGTGCTGTGCATGACACAAACATCTCTGGTGCCAAGAGCTTGCATCCTGCTGCAAACTTGGGGTAAGTTCCCGTGTTGCTTGTGCATCCGTAGCTCTTACAGAGTTCAGCAGGAATGGGGGATGCAGGAGGTTCACACTCACAGCCCAGATTTTCAGCTGCTTGTTTCTGGTCAACTTTTAAGCCTAATGCTTGAATTACTGCCCTAAAACAGCCAAGCGCTGGACAACGTCTCAAACTTTGTCGGCAGCAGGCAGCCCTTTCACTCATTCACTATTGTAAGAGAGTCAATAGTGCTACAGTCTCAACTGCAGTGATAGCATCACATGTAAATACAAATTCTGCATGGTGCAGTTTGTCTTGAGGGCACTGTACTATCTGGTAGCATGTAATGTGGCTTAAGTTATGCTAGACAGTATCCTGGAGGGCACATATGATATAGCCATTCTGGATTATTAC
>VWZY01005192.1:0-20366 GCA_013399075.1 Chloroceryle aenea | reverse complement strand
TTTTTTTTTTTTTTTTCTCAGTATGTTGTATACTACCTGTTGTATGTTGTATACACTGAGATTCCTATTGTATCAAATTTTTGAAGGGAATGAGTAACACCTTACCATCACTGGGGGGAGAGGGGGAGAATCCTTCAAAACATGCTGCTAGCAGATGAAGGAGAGGCCAAGATTATCTGTGTAGAAACTTTGTTTCTTCCTGATTCTATTTATTGAAAGCCAGTTCTCATTTTTGGTGGTAAAGCCCACTGTGGAGATAGAAACAGTCTCTTCTTGATGAAAAAGGGTATGTGCTAGAGGCAGTGCAAGTGTATTACTTTTCCCAGGTAAAACCTGTGTCAGTGAGGTAACTTATGGCATCCTTGGTTGGCTGAATTTGTTTTCTCCTTGTGTAAACCACAAGGAGGTTTATAATAAATAAAACATGAGTTTTGTGGAGTGTAAAATGATAGACTAAAAGGAAAAATTTTGTTTCATATCTTGTTCACTTCTGTGGCCCTTGCTTTACCAAATTATGAAATTAAAAGTCTTCTAAAATTCAACTGATCAGGTTCTGAGAGACCAGAAGAGATGATAGATGTGTTGCACCCAGTATGTGTCCCCTCACAGAAAGCCCAACCAGTGCTTTAAACGGTAAAGATGTAAAGTTCTTGGGAGCCCTTGTTTATGAGCCCCTTGGTGAGGGCAGTTCCACCAGGTATGACTGAGTGCGCCTCTTCCTCCTCTTCTCTTTCATCATGTGCTTGAGAAGTTGTACCCTTGAGCTTCTTCATGTACTTGGGAAGTAACTTGCCAAATCAATGAAGAAACTTTATTGAATTTCTCAGGACATTCCTCTTTCCTTGTGGCTGCTTGATGGGCAGCCCTTTGAATTTCAGTGCTAGCCCTATTACTCTGACTTTGTTATCATTGCGTGAAAGTATCACACGGGTAAGTATATAACTTCAGCAGAGCCCACAGCTGAACAAGCCAAATGCCTGTTTTCACTGCGCATCAGACTAAACTTTTTTTTTTTTTTTAAGAAAGATGAAGAATCAAGTTACACATTTTGGAGCTGTGCTGTTAGATCTCTCTTATTGAATCTGTTTTTTTCAATTTTTTTTTTTTTACTTTTCAAAATGTAAGCTTGTTTCACATAACTGTCCTTTGGTTCTCCATGTTTCTCTTAACTGGTATCATGCTTTAAAGTTTTCATTCATGCTGTGAGGGGTGAAACTCTAGGATGCCAGATAGTTTTACAAAATGCATTCAGATTCACTCTCTATATAGCAAGCTAATGTGGCATTTCCTGGGCTGTTGTTTTGAAAGCAATATATTGAGACTGAGTGTCCCTTCTGAGACTATTATTTCAGTAATAAAAAAATCCAAACACCACCACCACCACCAAAATTTACACAGCAAAACATATGAATATGTAATGAGATCTCTTTACCAGATTTTCCCATTGCCTTATAGCATATATTTTCCAATTAGTCTGGAGAATCAGGCACTGCCTCAGACACTGAGGACAGGCTTTCAGAATGGTCCGCAGCAAAAATATTTTCAGTATCAGGTTCTGATTTCTGAGTGCTTCTGAAATCCTCTGCTGTAAGATACAATATGTAGATTCGGGATCTGCACAGGTCTTTGATCTTGCTCTGGGGCTTTTGTGTTGTCCACTTACATTTTTGAGGTTTTTAAAATTATTATTTCTTGCAGCTTTTCTGGCTATGACTGTGTCATCCGAAAGACTGAGTATTCACCTGAGTAATAGGCGGAAAGAAATATTTATTGCCTAGTTTGAAGCTTGTCAGGTTCTGTGTTCAACCTGGTGATGAAGGCAAGCTAGAAATAGCTTCCTATGTAACTGCCAGATGACAGAGGTACACCTGTGATGTGACAGTTGGCTAGAGGTAGATGCCTCAAAGCATAGTAAACTAGTTCTGGTAGCAGTTTGGGATGGAAAGATTTTACATGCTGAGCAATGGGACTGGATTGGGATGGCTGGTCAGTGCAATATCCAGATACCTACAGTTAACCCAGACAGGTCTATATCCCAAGCTGCCCAGTTGAAAATGCAGCTCAGGCAATTAATGTCCTGGGTTGTGTGGCTAACAGCATGCATGCTGACAGCTTCCTACATTAACATGTGTCCTCAGCAGGAATGCCGAGAGTGGTAATAGCTCTGTCTGAGTTTTGGTCCAGATGGCTCTGGCACATCCAGATGCTGAAGTACAAATCAGAGTCCTGTACTCAGTAAGCCTGCAATAGTTGTGGGTGCTGGTGATAGCAACAAAAGCTTTGTTTGTACTAACAGGGAACAGTCAGGTCAGGCACAAGCTGTTGGAAATATCAATGCATTTTTAAGTGCTGAGAATTAGGAATATTTTGTTAATTCTGGGAGACCTGGATGTGTAATTTATGCTAGGGTCTCCTTTGTGATACTGTTCCAAATTAAAACACAAAGGCTTGCCTAATGTAGGTAAAAGAATTACTCTGGTCTTGAGAATAGTATCTTCTACTTCAGTCTGGAGAAGACTGAGAGGGTATCTTATGAATGTTTACAAATATCTGAAGGGCAGGTGTCAAGTAGAAGTGGCCAGTCTCCTTTCAGTGGTGCCCTGTGATAGGATGAGGGTCAATGGTCACAAACTGGAACACAGGAAGTTCCACCTCAACATGAGGAAAAACTTCTTTACTGTGAAGGTGGTAGAGCACTGGAACAGGGTGCCCAGGGAGTCTGCGGAGTCTCCTCTAGAGACTTTCAAAACCTGCCTGGATGCAATCCTGTGTGTCCTGCACTGGGTGATCCTGCTTGGGTAGGGTGGTTGGACTCAATGATCTCCAGAGGTCCCTTCTAAACCCTGCCATTCCATAATTCTGTAATAGTAGCTTACCAGCCTCCTCAGGGACAACTGGTGTATTGCAGAGGCAAAATAGTTGTTTGCCTCAGGGACAAAGAAAGCCTGCTGGACTTGGTAGCCCTGAAGTCCTGAAACCAGCGAGTACAGTGTGTGTGCAGTGTAACTACTCTACTGTGCAAAGTCTTGGTATTGTAAAATCTGCATCTTTGTCAGTTCTGCTCTCATACAAACACAGAGGTTTTGTGGACTTTTGGTTTCTGTGAATGTTGAAGGATGAAGTATTATAAAATAGAAAGGAACTCTTGTTTTACATCTGGCTGAGCTAGCTTCCAGAAAGTCTGTGGATGGAGTTTAGGCTGGGTGGTTGGTGGTGTTCCCTCCCCAGTTGGGAGGAGAGGGAGGCTCTCTGTTTTAATAAAATGTTATTGTGAATTCTTGCTAGTCTGCTTTTTGGATCATAAAAACTACAGTAACCATATGGGAGACTGAGGTAGTCATTTAAGATCACCATGTCAATACCCAGGTGGTGTAAATAATGTCATTGATCTATCAGTTTTGATGCTTTTAGATAATAAAGTAGTTAAGTGGAAAGATCTACTACAGGCAACAAATTTATTATCTCAGACTGCTTATAGTACAGAAGATACACTTTCAGCATGTGCAGAGAAAATCTGATGAGGTCTTTGTGCAGTTGAAGACACATTCTTGCTCTGGCTTGCTTGTTTTGACTGTAAAAATGGATTTACTTCACTGAGATACATTTTTTTAATCATTTTTTCATCTGTGTAACTATGGATGCTGAACAGATTGGGAACTTCAGCTGCCTGTGCATGATCACCACCTTGTTACCCATTAAGTTGCCTCTGATGTAATGTAGTCTGTTGTAGCAATGCCTGATTTTTGGATCAGCTGCATACCATGATGGGAAGTAACAAAATCTTATTTATTTTAGTGTATTTCCTGTATTCGTCTTACATTCAAATACTAACATGCCCTTTATGTCCAGGAAGACTTGGCAACAATTATCTCTGTTTTTCTACAAAGCAATTGTGTTGTTCACTAAAGTAATATTTAATCCTTTTTGGAAATACAATCTATTTCTCCTGCTTTTTAGTGCACTTCATTTCCAGTACAAACTCCCATCCAAGGGCCAAAGATAACTCTGGTGTAAATCTACTGAGTTCAGTGAGGTTCCCCTAGAGATTAGTTTGGCTCTACTTATTTAAGATATAGACCTGTAAAGTGCTGAATGTCCTCAGCTTCCATCAATGTCAGCACCTCATTGACTCAACTTCTTGTGCTGAGCTCTTGCAAGATTCTTGGAAAGTCTTATGTTTCTGACTCTAGTAATACAGTAGTTAGCTGTGAAAACTAACAGATAAATATGTGTGCATTTCCAAATACTTGAGTTTTGTTTCCTTTAAGCTTACAAGTAGGACGCTCAAGCCAAAAGAAATAAAGCAGCATTTTAACATTAAAGACTTGATTTTTATGTTACATTAATATGTTCCATCAGAAATCTAAATGTATACAAGTGTGTCTGCCCTTGGGTTACCTGAGAAGGTCAAACCTGCAGGACCACACATGATACAGGTGGAAATTTCCTTCAGCTGGCTTTATAATGGAGGAGGCTGATCCTCCCCCTCAGTTTGCAAGTGAAAACTGCATTTCCTTTAGTATGTATTGCTTATGTGCTGCCCTTTTGTTTAGGGATTGCTGCGTGTTTCTGTGCTGATCATATAAAGGTCATTTGTCTGGTAACTGTTCCCCTGTAAGGGGGAAATACTAGAACTTGAGACAACTTATACAGGTGCAAGAAACCAAATTTTTCTTCCAGAATTTGCTGAACTGGGAAGCTTTATTCTGAGGTCAGAATTGGCCCAGTATGGGCAACTGGGATTAGTATCACAGTTTTCATTCTTTAAAGGGTATTGCCAATGATTATGCAGATTATTTTTTTGAGAGGGAGTTTTGTCTTTCCATAAAATTAGGTACAAGGCAGCAAGAGCTGGAATGGGGCCTTGAGAAGAAGAAGGAGCTACCATTCAAGAGAGGATTTTTTCTTTTTTTTTAATGTATGGACAGCTGTTAGGACCAGACAGACCGTCCCCATGCTTTTGCTAATACTGTTCTGTACTGTAATATTGAGGGGGTGATGGAAAGCTGAAGTGGAATAATTAAGAACTCACCTCAGAATGGATGGAAGTGCCTAAGAGCTGACCTTTGAGGAGTCCTTGGCTCCCAAGTTATGGCTTGATTTTTCAGTTCCTGAAGAAAGACTAGCCAAGATCATGACTGAAACTCCAGTCCACAGGGCAATTTAGCTTGTCTGTCTTGCAGACTTTTGAAAAAATGACTGAAAATCTTGTACCTTCTTGAGTCCCTTCTGCCTATGGCATTAAACAGAATCCTGTTCTTCCCTGAATTATTTCTAAGAGGACAAAAGATTCCTAGAGATTAATACATGCATTAAAGATCTTTTGACTCAGGTTCTTGTGGTTTATATATATTATCAACACTTTCAGGTATCAAACACATGAAGATGCTTCTTTGTGGTCAAAGCTTAACATTTCATAGCTTTTTCTAAATGTTGTTTTGCTGCTGCTTCAGATTGTGTTAGAAGTGGAACTCGCAGTGGATACCTTCATGTGTTTTGCAAAGTATGTGTATGTTTGAGGTTTTCAAGCACCTGAAGGTGTTAACTGGTGCATTATCTGCAGCAGTTATGTTCATATGGTGGTGTAAACATGCATTATGATATGCAGTGAGTTGATCTGCATGCACCTCTTACTGGAGGTTTATAGACGGTTCTAATGACCATTTGTACATGTTAAGAGATACATTTGTGTTACATGCCCTGTGAAAAACTGGCCTGTTGTCTTTCTGGTTGAATGATGACTGCTGCCTGGTTTCAGACACTGGTGTCTGCCTGCAGTGCATAGTGTTGAAATTCAGTGCTGTGTGTTTTGGTTTTGATGGTGGTGTGGTAGGGGTGGGAAAACATGGAGAAGTTAGTTAGAACCTCTCCTTTCCTGTAAGACTACTTAACTGCCTCTGTCTCCTTTTAATATTAAATACCAGTGATCATTTCTTTTCATATTCTCAGATCAGACTCCTACCCCAACACGCTTTCTGAAGAACTGTGAGGAGGTCGGCCTCTTCAACGACATAGATTGCTCCCTAGAGCACGAATTCAGGAAGGCACAAGAAGAAGAGAACAACAAAAGGGTGAGTGTGAGCACACTGAACCCTTCCTTCCCCTTTGATTCCTTGAAACTTTAAAGGGTATTGTGTGAAAGCAGATAATACCTGGTAGTAACCTTTTGGTTAGAAACTAGGTGGCACTGTAAGTTGTGACATGCTTTTTAAAGTACTGCAACAGTTGACAAAAAAAAAAAAAAAACAAACCAGCAAAAAACCAGCATTACATTTCCAAAAGTGTGTAAATGTGTTTGCCAGGGTTTGATTCCAAGTCTCTGCTTTTAAGTAAACTGTAATACAAACCACACACCTCTTGAGGGAGAGGCTTGAGAAAAGTGTATCATATTTGAAGTAAGGATTGAAAGCTTGTTCAAATACTTTACAGGGAAATGTGGATTATAAGGAGGCATTTACTTCACACACACAGAAAAAGTTTTGCTCTTTCTTTCAAAGCGATGGGCCCCTGGATTTATTTGTCATTGTTACCAGCTTTCTGTATTTCTCATAAAGTATTCATGCTGAAGGGGGAAACTTTAACTTGTATTACCTAGTAGATAACATATCCCATTTACAGTTAGTATTCTTTTAGTCTCAATATTTGTTAGTTTAGGTTGAATTATATAGGCCACTTTGTATGTGGTTAAGTGTTTTGAGAGATCCTAAATAGCTGTTAAAATTTTCACAGAATTGTAAAAGAGCTTAATGCACTACAGGGGCCAGCAAGAAGTAATGCATGAAATTTAACTTTTCAAATAAGCATCCAAAGTTCTAGTTGCTTTTGAGAAATAAAATGCATGATTAATGGGGGGCTTCCTACAGGAGCGTATTGCTCCCTGCAGCCCTCCAATAACCTGCCTGGGGCCTCCCCTTCACAATGTTCCCTTTTGTGCCTCTGTTTCCCACTCTCACATTTCTGCAGCTCTTGGAAATTCTTAGGTAACGTGTCCCCTGCCATAGGAGTTCCCCAGTTATTGAACACCATGTTGTTTGGCTTAGTTCTCACGGTTATCTCTTTTTGTCTAATTTGAACGTTAACTGGCACCATAGACTAAAAATAGGAAAAGGTGGCCGTGAAGCAGCTACGGTGCTATAGACAGAAGGCACTTCTCCTTAGCTTGCCTCAACATAATTTTGGCTTTTGGAGTGTCTGTACCTCCAATTTCAAAGGCTTCCTCTGTATGTACTCTTTCTTATAGCTGCTGTATTGTGCCGTTTGCTCTGCCTGTCAGTGATTGCTGTCCAATTCAAATTCATACATGTGGGGCATATGTGTGCTGCTTGTGCTTGTGAAATCTGGAGGTAGCAGCGTTTATGGATCTTTAGGTCTGCAAAGTAAGGGCCCAAGAGGACTTTTTGGAAAAAGAGGTGTGGTGCAGAATGGGATACAAAGCTTGTAGAAAGAATATGGAGAGGGACTCTAAGAGTGGCTTGTCTTTGGCTATAGGGAAGGGAGTCTAGAGATGGTCTATTTGTGACTCATAATGAAAGAGACTGGGACAGATAGAGGAGAAGAGAAGAAGGGCTGTAGCATGGTACGCTGAGCAGGGAAAAAGAGTGTCCAAATGTGAGAGTCCAAGTTTTGGTCAATGATTGGGAAAACAGCCCAGACTGACCCTCACAGCTTTGTGTGCAGGACAAATGCTAGGAAACACCCATTTAATGAGATAAATGTGTCCAAGTTTAGATTTAACTTGTTAATTCTTTCTTATGTACTGCAGAGGGGAGGCTTGACCAAAACAATGAGAACATTTCTGTACATTCATATCTCTTCATGAATTAGAGGATTCTTAAGCAGTTCTTTCTGTTTGGTGTTTATTTTGCAGGAGTAGGAGATGAAGACAAATCTACTGATGTGGAATTCAGTGTACTTAGCTACAGATTGCAACACTTGATGTTGCGGGGTCCATTTAAGTTTACAAGGGGTAGTTGCACAATCTGATTAAAAGCTAGACTAGGGCAGCAATTTACCTGATAAGTCCAGTTGTTTAACAGCCTCTGGAAGTCTTTTTCTGCCCTCCTACCAACCCCTGCAGCTGCTATTGGTGATCTCCAGGGAGCAGTGATGGATGGAGATGAGGAAAACATTAAAAAAAAAAAGGGGGGGAGGTGGGAAACAACAAACAAACCAAAATAAAGAAAGCAAAGGTCTCACTAGCTAGCTAACCTGTAACATTTGCTCTGTGTTTCCAATTAGTCTGCTGTATGTTCATTCTTACATTACCAACTGACTGTCAGATAGGAATCTGCAGCGGGCCCCAGTTGGGCTTTACACAAATGCAAGAGACAAAAGCCATGACAGAAACAGACAACTCTGGGTGGGACTATGACTAGCAAAATCTAGCAAAATTCTTCTAACAGCCTGGCCATGGAACACAAATGCAATGTAGTGTTGTCCTTATGGACCTGCCAACACTTGGAGACTAAGACTAGCTGCATGGAAATCTCACAGCTCAGAAAAGCCTTCAGAAATATTTTTGGTCATGTTCATTTCTCTGAACTCTGAAAGAAATAGCTTTGTTTATTTTAGTATATCACTGTGGTTTAACACACAGCTTGACACTGAAATCTTGTAAAAGGAAAAATGCCTCTTTTTTGTGTGTGTGAGTTTTTGTTTTGGGTTGTAGTTTTGTTTGTTTGTTTTTTCCTTGAGAGTCATCATTTGAAAATTCAAAGAATAAAGTCCAAATATTGCATTCTTTCCTTTTTTTTAAAACTCTTCTGAGTGGGAGCCCATGAATAATCCATAAGAATTTGTTGTGGTTAAGCTGGTTATGTTGACTGGTGTCAACAGCTGAATACAAGGTTTTCAGAAAACTGTGTACCCCTTTTTTGGAAAGGTAGTGTTGAGGGGAATGCACTTGCATTAATATCCCATCTGCTTAGCCAGGAACAAATATCTTAGCGTCTTTCTGCCATAGTTGCTCATGCGTAAAGTGAGAGTAGTGTCTCTTTCTGCTTCCCATGCTTAATAGGTCTTGCAAGTGTAAGCTCATCTGTCAAGGACTGTCTCTTAAAGTATACTTGGGCTAGCCTTTGCTTGGGGGCTGAGTGGACTCAAGTAATAATAATGATGATGATGACCTCCAGGACCTGAACTGAAATAAGAAATGTTAAGTTATAAGTGGAAGTGAGATTGTCAATTTGTTTTGCCTCTGTTGCTTGTCCATCAGATATCAGCTGGAAGTTTCTGCCTGAGGAAGACCTACTCCTTAAATGCAAAGGATGCTCTAGATCAGTGATAAGCGTATGAGCAGTCTTCCTGATGGCGGTCTTCCTGACACAAGCATCCTACCCATCAAATTCACCAACAAAATTTTCACAAGTAAAAGCATACCTATATTATATATCTACTTGCAAAAGAGTAAATATTAAAGCTCTTAAAAGCTTGAAGCAGGCAGCAATTGACAGCTCTAAATTGACAGTTCCCAGACTAAATTTGCAACACAAATGCAGAAGGCAGGTAGTGCTGGTGGATCAGATGGCAATCTCAGCCTACTAGCTGCAGGTTTTAGGTTTGCACTTGCTCAGAGCATTAAGTATCCAAAGCATTTTTAAAGGGTTATACTTGCAAACACATGACCTTTGCTGCTACTGGATAGGCCCTACTATTGCATCTTTTTTTAAGCATTAAGGTTGTATCTGAGGGAGTAACATAAAGATGGGAAGAGTCAGGATCTGTTTCGGAACAGTTACTTGCATCTGCTTCATTAAAATGAATCTTGTCTGACGTCCCTGCATGAAGTGATGAAGAGTGGAAATATGCCCAGTGTAGCATGTTGTCACAGTTTAGGGTCAGGGCGGCCCCTCAGACCAATAACAGATGTTCTCTGTTAACCCCCCTCCTCCCCAAAGGGGAAGAGAAAGGGAATGAGGGAGAGAGACTGAGTGATTAGAAAAGGAAACTAGAACAGCTTTGATGAGAATAATAATAATAGAAATAGAGTATATACAGATATATACAAACGCAGTATGGAACCCAACCCCCCTGATGGTAATTACATCACCATCACCACTGATGCTGTGGAGCAGGCACTGGGAGAGTCCCAGACCAGGCTCCACAGCAGACAGGAGCTGTGTTCAGGAGCTGGATTCTGGTACTGGGTTCAGGAACATGATGACTGGGATTGAAGGCAAAATGGTCAGAGTCCTCCTTGGATGCTCCAAGGGAAGAACCGAAAGAGGACCTGAGCCAAGCCAAGCAAAGCTGGCAAAGCAGTCCAAGAGCTGCACAAATAAGCTACACAAATGAGACGGGGAAACACCTACACCTTGGTTTTAATGTGGGTTGTTCAGTGCCAGTTCAGGAAGCTCATAGACAGCAAGTCCTCTGCTTGGCTTTATATTCCTGTTCTAAGTATACTATCCCACCACAGACACCTGTCAGCAAATTGAAGTAGTCTGTTGAAGTTAAAAAAAAATCCAAATGAAAACAAATACATGGGGCATTTGCTGGTTGAATAGGCTCAGTGTACAGAATAATTAAAAGCCTGAATATTCAGTTTAGTAGCATTAGCGAAGGATGATGCCATAGTTTGATGCATACTCAAATGGCATAAGCACAGCTTGTACCTTCTGTGTTCTCCTTCTACCTTATATATACCAGGATAGATTTCTATCAGCATAAGAAGATAGATAAAATGCACTTGTCTAATTTATACCATCTCATGGTTTCCTGATGAACTCTGACTTTCTGATCTCTGGAAGAGAGTTCTTGCAAATGTTTTGTGAATGTCATATCTCTGTGCTGCAGCCTGTGAGCATGGGGAGGATGATCTAATTCAAGGCAAAATGGAAATGATAGAATGTGTCTTTTGAGCAGGTGTAGTTTGGTGGAAAATATCATTTAATTTCGAAACCCTGTTTATATTTTATGCAATATATACCCAGCCCACAGGTTTCATCCCGCTCTCTATTCTGAAAAGTATGCAGACAGAAAAGATGGGATGGTTTTTGCTTGATTAAGTATTTTTTTTGAAAAAAAATCTTACATTGCAACAAGGAGATAAAAAGTAAATAACAAATCAGCAGCTCTAAGTTTGATGTAATAAGAACGTCCAAGAAGCACTTTTTTTGTTGCACAAACTTAGTGGGGTTTGCTCCTATTTTTCTTTTTTTGGAGGCTTATTTTAAGTTAAGGACCAAACCAGCCAACCAGTGAATCAACAAATGGCCTGATCCTGTTCACTTTTGCCAGTGGTGGGAGATACAGGCCTTTGGAGATGTGGTAGTCATCTGCAGCAAATGCCATTTTGAAATATTTTGATTTTCTCAGTAGGAGAAGCTGCAAGAACTGTGTTGGTGGATATCAGAAAACACTTCATATTTTATTTTAATGTTGTCCATCATTCCATTAGAGCAGAAAGTTCGTTCTTACATTTAATCATTGAGAGTACAGTAGCCAAAACTACTAAACTAGCAGTGCAGAAAATGGACCTTTTAGACAGGAAAATGTGATATGGTACCCATACATGAAAACAAAAAAACTATCCATATGTTGAGAAATGTCTAAGTGGTTTTGTTTGTTCGTTTGTTTGTTTTGTTTGTTTGTTTGTTTTAAATCTGACAGTCTGTACAGCAGAAGAAGGCAAAGACCTATGTTCAAATACTTAGTATTTTGGTTGCTTTAAAAACTGTGCAATCATAAATACACATATATGCATTAATTTGTGTAAACACAATGTAAGAATGTCCATATTTTTTCAAGTCAAAGGTCTTTCCAACTTTTTATTCTTTCATTGAGGCTGAGTATCTTATGTAGTGAGTCTGTTATAGCAGAGCAAAATAAGGCTAGGAAAAAATTATGTTAATATCGTGCTTAAGGGCCAGGGTACAGTTGTTGTAGGTATTGTAATTATTTCAAGCTGTTACTTTATCAATCAGTTAAGCTGTTGTCAAGGTGATAGCTCCAAACTCACGTTCAAAGTCCAAAATTCAATCTTAAGTTCAAAGTCTGAAATATCACCCCACATTCAAAGATTTCAGTGTAATATTTTGTATACTCTAAATATAACATTTGTATGTGTGAAGATGTGAGCACAGCATTTCTTCTGGGCGATGCAGTGCAGTACTGCAAAGATACATTATAGCTCTGTATCATAGTTTTTCAAAGGGGTTTTTCTGAATTTTCATATGCATTAATTGCATCACGTTATTGATCTGCTTTATGGGCTCAGTGTTGGCTTATAAAACCCTCTTCTTCTTAATAATTAACTTTTGCAGCATTCCTATAGAGAAGGGAAATGCTTTCTCGCTTATTTTCTAAGAAAAAGCAGATTCCAGAGGACACTGTTTTCCAAAGCTCCGTCATAGTGAGACACCAAGCTACTGAAGGAACTGCAGACATGGAGCAAGAATTGCAGGGGAGTGGGGTCCTCTCCAGCATTCTTCCAAGCAAGTCTTTCTGTCTCTATGGTTCCTAAGTATCTTTAGCAGTGTGTGTCCAAGAGATTGATAGATACCTTCAAAGGCATTTTAGTGCCTTGCTCTCACGGAAATAAAGCAGGAGTGAATCAGTGATCTACCATAAAGGATCTGGTCTCAAGTGATGTGCTGAAAATTGCACAGGAAGTCTGTGGCAGAGCCTCGGATTGATTCCATATCTCTTGGTCTCAGCATAGGGCATCCCACAAACCATGTGTGTTAAAGATTTATCAGCTGTTGTTCAGTGTTGCTAAAGACAGGAAGAATGCTCTCCTCTCCAGATGGGTCGGCTTGCTGTTTTTCTTAGCTTGCGGAGCTTTCATGGTAGACATGTGGTGGTATGTTATATTTTATATGGCAATTCTGCAGCTGGCACTTTAGTCTCCTGACTTTGTGAGTCCTGTTTGAACATGTATCTATGTTCAGGCAGTTAGGTACCACGCTGAACTGTACTATAAAAGAGACACTTTCTGCATAATGGCACAGAAAATCTGTTAAGACAACAGAGTTCGTAACATGACCTTGCAGAAATATTTAGGAAATGGGCTTTAACTTAGGCTTGTTGCTGCTGGTACATCATGTCTTCTGTGGGCAGGCAGTTCTGATTTTTCTTATTCTCCAGCAATGGATTGATGTATTTAAACCCTCATACTCTGAGAGAAGACCTGAATGTTCTTCTGGCAATAAGTGTCTTTATCATGCAGCAAGGCAGTTCTTGAGGGCATACGTTTTTGATTGAGCTAAACCTCCTTAACTGTAATCCTTCCATGTTCTTCTGAATTCTAGCTGATGAATCACCCTGCAGAGCTCAGTTGGGACAGTCCATTTTTCTTCTGCTTCTTATTGCCTCTGTCCCAAAGAAGTTGAGTCACCCTCTTGTAATGTTTGGGGGTTTGTTGTGTTTTGTATATTTTGGCTACCTCCAAAAAAGGAGGCCTGCCTGATTTCATTCTGACATTTCTTTCACAACAACATGGTATAGTTGAGCATTTTGCCATGGTCTTCCTATGAATGTTTTTAATGGCACAGATTTCTTGTAACCCGTTCAGATTTCAGCATCATGGACTGGATGCACATGATGAAGGGATAAACCTTCCATGTAGTGGCATTTTTATAAGTCTATCTCTTGGGTAAAGCCCCTAAATCTTGGCAATCTCTTTAGAGCCTACACCCTGCTGTTAAACACAAGCTCTTTGCTCCCCAGAGTGGACTGCAGTCTGTATGGTTGGGTAGGTAATAAGATACTGCTGATATATTTCAGAGCAAGGTGCACTTTTACTTTATTTATGAAGATAGACATGCTGGTCGAGGGCTTAATCACAGATGATAAATCATTTTAAGAAAGCCTATTAGAAACATATGCCGGTTCTTTGTATTAATATGGTGTGTCTGTTTCTAGTCTAATAAGGCAGGGTCTCTTCCCCCTGCCTGGTGTGTGAACTATTTATCTGTTTAAGTGATATCACTTGCTTGGGGGCATACCTCTTTAAGAGGTATCATTAATAAAGCCAGGTAAACAGAGAAGGGAGAGATTCTCGCTCTCCAGCACAAGTGAAGCTGCATGGTTTTGGTCACCTTTGTTGAGATGGAATTGCAAAACAAAACTCTGAAAGCTGAGACAAGGAAACCTATCGGTTAAAGACTGGAGAACCACAGCATGTCCGTCATGGCAGCATAAGGTTGTCATTTTGGCCCAGGTGGTTACAATCCTGGAGCCTGAGAGCTGCAAGGGGGTGGGTGCACTGACATTTCAGTTACCTCACCTTTCCCTCACTCAGAGAGGGCTGCTGCGGGAACAGGTTCCACGGCCATCTAATGAGATCCACATTGGTGAAATTATTCTGTGCCAAGTCCTATTTATCATTAATTTGTGGGTTTGCTTACAGATCTTTCCTATTATTTGCTGATTATACCCCTACACGTTTTATTATCTTGCCAAAATTCAAATACTAATAATTTCTTGATTTATTGTTTGTTTATAACTCTGTCTACTGCCTAAATGGATGTAGTTAGAAGATTTCAAAACAGCAACAGCTTTTATGCTGACTGGGTTTCTTTCACGTTTTGCACATGGCAGTCGTCTATTTATAAACCTCCGTAGGGACTCCTAAACCTTTGCAGTTGGGTTCCTCCCACCACTTCAACCCCTTTTCTCCCTTGCTCCCCCAAGGCAAGTTTTGTTTTTTTGGCATAAAGACAATGATGGTGATTGTTATGTGAAGAAAATGTCCACAAGCTAGGAACCCTGGGTAAGGGGTTTTAATTTGTACCTCACGCAAAATAAATTGGAAATTAGAGACATCCAGGAGAGTAAGAGTATTTTGACCTTAAGGCAGGTGATTCTGATCTGAATTGCTGGTATATCTTACAAAATGTGAATCTGAAAACCTGAAAATTTACTTTACACCAGTTGTGTGCACTCTATAGCATGACCTTTTTCCAGTACTGTATGAAATTACTGTATTTCCAAAAGTGCCCAAACTTGACTGTTAATTCTGAAGTACTTCAGAGTAACAAAGGGAACAGTGGATAAAAGAAGACGGAACAACTGAGCATATGGCATGACAGTTAATGTATGCTACAGTTGGATGTATCATCTCTGGGGCAGTTTCATTGACTTTAATGGAATTTTTTTTTTTTTGCCTATTACGGCTAGGCAAAGCTCTGAGGGGAGAAAAGCCTTTGCCCAGAGACTAGGAAGAAACCCCTGTGGTCATGAAGTGATGTGAAGTATCTGGGTACTTGTTGATGTCCTGATAATATGTAAAAATAGGGCCCTTTAAAAACCATACCAGGGAGGGGGGGGCGGAAAAAGTACATTTGAACTGTTTTTTTATTATAGGTTCTCTCTCACATGTGTCCCTCTAGAAGCTGCCAGGTCCATTTTTATCAAATAAATAATCAGCCTTCTTTCTGCCCTGAAATGCGAGTAAAGTGTGCGTGGCTCAGCCCCTCCCCGGGAGGGGACCAGACACCGGTTCACCATGTGAATGTACATGTCAAAGTGCAGCTCTACCAGCCAGTCTGGGGCTGGGTGGGGAGAGGCGCAGGGAGAATGAACTCAGTGTTACAAACCATCTCTTTTGAATTTCTACAACCTATTAGTCACAGCAAGCTGCCCTTATTGATTTTGGTAAGAGAGGTCACTTTTAATCCTCTAAAGTGGAGAGAGCTGCATGCACTCTCCATAGCATGACATTAAAATTGACACAGCTCTGCATCAGTTCTATGAAAATGCCCTAAACCTAGACGGATTATTGCCTCGCTTTTCAATGGATACAAGCTGCTAACCAGAGCACACTAACCTAGATTAGGTGTAAAAGCTTTAAAATACTTGGTAAGGAAATCACAGTCAAAAGAAGCTAGAAAATAATTGAGCATGCTAAAAAAGCTGCCCCTGAAGAAATAGGACATTAGTCTTAAGAAATTTTGTTTTCTCCTTTCTAAAAATTAAAAAGTCAACACGGAGGAGTTGTCATTATCATATAAAAGAAGAAACAAAAGCTGACTTTACTCTATGATTATGAGGAAAGCTTTATTCTGGCTGATGGCCCTTGCTAGTTTTGTTTGTGTTCTTTAGAGAACTAAATCTTCGAATAAAATTAGAATAGTCCTACTTGAATCTGAAGTGTTCCTCAAAATAAATAGCAGAGGTGAACTCTCAGCAGTTTTCTTTTCATCTTTGTTATCCTTGCCCTGACCCATTTTTCCTGCCTAATGATCGTTTGTGGCATACTGTTATTAAGAGAAGTCTTGATGGAAAAATGCACTTAATGGGATAGGAAAAGTGTTGTAAGTCTGGAGAATTTCATTCTCTCTTTCTTCCTTTCTTTTGTTCGTNTCACCCCCCCTCTCTAGCAAAGGACACTGCTGCTCATTTTTATTTCATTCTAGTTTTCATAAGGGAATTTTTTTTTGAAGGTTTCACTGATTTTTTCTGTGAATCTCAGTAAAAAAGTACAATGTAGTATTTAGGGGCATTTGTTGGCTTGTCATCTAAGCCTTGTGTTCGCTGTTCTCATTAGTTGTAGCTTGCTCCGGTATTTCTATTAAAGGTTAGAAATTCTCTTTCTAAATAAGAGACATCTGCAAAAGGAACCACAGTAAAAACCCATTAAGATACAATGGTAAACTGTAAACTGTGGAGCCTGTGAGTGATATTAGAGGTGCTTGACATCCATACCACAGCACCTTTTAATAAGCTAAAAGTACTCTTTGGTTGTTAGTTGAGTAGGTCTCTTAGCTCCTTCTCAACAGAGATGACAGTATGTGTGTGTCTGTGTGGGCATCGTGTCTTCCTCTCCTACACTGAGTTATTTACTCTTCTTCACCTTCCTCCCTCACCTGAGGTGGGGTTGGTAATTTCTCCCTGTTTGTGGAGTTATCAAGGCACAGGGAAATTCAAAGCAGGCACAGAAAGGCAGCTGGCTTCTGGCTTCATCACTGCCACTGAAAATGTCACCTGGAAGAAAAGGTAAAAGCTGTCCCATCTGCAGATTTTCTGGACTTGGATTTTTGCCCCAGTCCTACCTTTTTTTTTCCTGTCAAGGGAGAAATTTAAAAAAAAAGGTATATTGGCAGTCCCGTTTCAGTTCTGTCAGAAGATCTCCCCCATATCCTAACACTGTATGGGATAGAGGAGTCAGAAAGAAGGAAGGTGGGAAAGTATCAGTTGATGAAGGGGAGAAAGGAATGAAAGGAAGAAAAGTACCTTTAATTTTTACTTATATAAAGGACTTATTCCTACCTCAGGTCAGACTTGGTGGGGAAAATGAAAATTCACACAGAGGAAAAGTAATATTACTCAGACATGAAGAAAGCTGAGGGGGGCTACCACGAGGCTGTACATTTGAGAGAGAGATTAAGTGAAAGAAAGAACAGCACTTAAGATGAGACAGACATTAAGAAGGTAGTTCTTTGTTTTCTGAAAAGTGGGGAATTAAAATATTCCTGTGATATACTTGTTAGCAGAATTGGATAAGAAAAGATAGAGGAGTGTGAAAAGTATAATTTCCCTTTCTCACTACCACTACCACCCCCTAACACAACAAAACTGAGTTAGTTTCTCCACTTTATGTTGAATTGAGATGTCAAGGGATGTGGCTGTACAAGAGAAGAGGATACATGAAGATGCTATGTTTATATTGGGTAATAGAATAGTTTTTCCATGAAAAAGAGGAAAAGAGAGACAGCCTGGATGCTGCTATTTCTGCTTTCAGTGCTTTTTAGAAATTATTTTTTCTCTCATCACACTCCTGTCTTATATCTGAGGTCTATGTGTATGTCCCTTAGTTTGTATACATCTTTGTAAGGTCTGTTTCTCTAATTGCAAAGTTACCATAGTTCTCTTCCATTTACGCTATTTTTTTTTTTTTGTTCCACTAAACTCATGCAAGTGTAAATGCCAACATTCATGTTTCAGGAAAACCAGGAAAGCTATTAAGTGTATTACACCTCTGCACATAAGTTCTTATTTTGTGGATTATTGTTTGTCTGGAATCTTTTTCAGGTACAGATCTCTTATCCTGGTTTCTTTTCTTTGCTTCATCCATCTCAGCCAGTTAAATGTGTATAAAACTGATTTTCTGAAATGAGGCCAAAGTCCATGTACTTCAATAACTCTTAAACATGTGGTTAACTTCAAGCATGTGTGTAGGGGTTTGCTGAATAGATAGTTTGCTGAATCAGGACTTCCCAGCACTAAGATTTTAAATTGTAAACAATCCTCTATTGTAATGGATTTTAACTACTACCTCCCATAGACCATAGGTAAGTATTGTTACTTAAGTTCTGCAGGGGAGGAAAGTTGAAGTTGGTTGAACAATAATTTAAGAGTAAAAACAATTTTTCTGAAAACCTGCTGTGACAACTATTTTTTTTTTACTTCCTCCTAATAAATAACTTAATTATGTTACATGAAAGGCAAAGGTGATTGGAATTGCATGTTATGATTAAAAACTTCTTTTTCTGGAGGAATAAAAAAGATCTGCTACTTAAAAAAAACCAAAACCTAATCATTATAGCTTTCTTTTTNAAAACCTAATCATTATAGCTTTTTTTTTCAGTGTTTTTTTTTTTTTTTTAATGAGATTTCTGTATTTTCTAAAAAAATAACATGGTACTATAGTGGTAGTATATGTATGCCATTATTGACAAAATAAACATGAGGCACCTATCCAGTCTTCTGGATACATAAATTTGTGTAACTTCTTAAGAAAGTGCTTCTGAAAAAATCAATAGAAGTGTGTGTTTGTCTGTATGTATATATATAAAAAAAACTGTGAAAACCCCTACTTCAAAACAAACAAATGCCAAAGGGCACAAAAAGCCCCAAACAAACAAAGCAAAGCAAAACCACAAATAAAACCAAAACAATCAAAAAGAAAGACTAAAAAAGGAAAGCCACAACAAAAATCCAGTTGCTTTTTTCATTCACTTGCATCCTTCCATGTGCAGGGATCAATGAGATGGGGCTGTCTGCCTTAGTTGTTTTGGTTTTCTGCACCCTAGATCACAGGTAGGGTTGGGTGGAAAGTAATTTCCACAGAGCAAACTCATCCGTTGGAAGGTGCAGGCAAGGGGAAAAAGGCAGTGAAGGAAATGTTCCTTTCAAAATACTTCTTAATATGCTTTTAGTGACGCAGTGCTCAAATTGCCACCTTGATGTGTCTGGTAAGAAAACCCCATATTTTAATATTGTAGTGGATACACTTAATGCAATGTTTTAAAACAAAGTGCTTTTCCCTTGGTTTTATGTAAGATGGTAAGGCTTAAAATATAATTAGGCTTTCCCCTTCTTTTCTTACTACTATTCAATATTTGTTTCCTCACATTCCATCTTCAAACCAACTAATCTGTATCCCCTTCTTCTTGCACAGCATTATCCTGACAACAGAGCAGTGAAAAGAGCCGAGACTGCAGGACTTCTAACAATGTTAGAGGGCCCCAGGAATAGGAATGCCCTGAAAAAAAAAAAAGTGCTTCCATCCAACTGCCCTTCATATTGTTGCCTCCCTATCCAATTTACTAGAGAATTTCCCACTGGCTCTTGGCTCGTTTCCAAATGAGAATGTAATCTTTTAAAGATTACACTGCATAATGGAGGGACAAGGAGCTCTTTATTAACTGGGATGGGGAGTCACTTGCTATTAGGCAAGGGAGAGGGATGGGTTGTAGTAGTGTTTTGTGAAGTCTGCTTTCTGCCCCTTCCTGTCTCCTCAGCAGTAGGATGGTGGGTTGGGAGTGGGAAACCATTGCAGCTGCACTGTAGCAAAAGAAATAATTGAATGTAGGTTATGATTATGGAAATTACTTTTATAATGTGGAAGATTATACCATAACTATTATATTGCCAACAAGATTAAATTACTAACCTAATACCACAGCATGTTTTCCAAGAAAATAAAAAAATCTCTGCTTGTTCCAGATTTGATGCATTCAAAGACTATTAATACAGTGTGAAAGAGATGAGCAGCTAAGGAACCTAATGTGCTGTCTATACAGATGTTATCTGGATCAGATCCCTGTCACTTCAACTTCCATGAGCAGTGCCAGCTTGACACCCTCACCCCTTTTGGGGTGTAAAGCAATGTGGTACTCTTACAATTTTAAATGTTCCTTCTCTCTCCTGTGAAGCAGAGAAGCTTCTGCCAGTAGCTATGCTTTCAATGGGGAAATTAAAAAAAACTTCACAAATGGACCAGATTTGCTCATGCAAACCCACTGGAAGGCTTCAGTTTCAAAATACTTTCATCCTGTGCTCTCCATTTACTACATCTTCTAAAAATGTTGCTTAATACAGAGGATATATGTATGTAAAAAGAGGTAATCTTAGGTCACTTCTAGTACCAAGTGAGTTTTGACGAATTTATTACGAAGTTATTAGGAGTCTGCAGCGTTGTG
>VWZY01005190.1:18176-28779 GCA_013399075.1 Chloroceryle aenea | reverse complement strand
ATTCTGTGATTCTGTGATCTACTCCCTATGGTGTTATTCACGGGGAGAATACCTTTCTTTTCATTCACTATATATAGCTTAAACGAAATAAACAGTAGAATTTCTCACAATTTGTCATTTTAAATAAGAAATTCAAAATGAACAAAAAAAATGTAACAGCCAATGCATGGAATTGTAGATATCCTTAGATTACTGAGCAAGATACTTTAGCAGGAAGAACTAAACTGCTAATCCCACACAATTTTACTTCAGTAATGGAGGTAGAATAGCTTTAACTTACGCTGAAATTTGATGTAAAAATTCCATGAACAACTAAAACTGGCACATGGAACATGCAGAAAACTGGACTGTATGCCAAAGGCAATGCTGCTCTTGTGTGATAGAGATTTTTTTTTTAAAAAAAGAAAAAAGTATGTGTGCATAGGTCTGCTAGGAAAGAAAGCTTGCATTTTTGGTGGGCTGATTATTATGACTATGTCATACTCTAGAGACCAATAATAAACTATTTTAAAACTTCTGTTGACTTAGTTAATAAAAGTAGTATACACCCAAGGAGATTGTGGTAGAGGTTATGTTCCACCTGTTGCCACCTAAACATATCCAATTTCACGGTTCTTGTCATCCACAGATAAAACAGGAGTCCTTCTTCAACATATAACCTATTCCTACTACTAAAATCCTGTGCCAAGTCTAATAAGCCTTATTCTATTGGATGATTGAAAGTCTTCATAGGAAAATAATTTTCTAACTTAGAAGAATTAATAAGTTCAGTTATCAACTGTATCTCCATTGAGCTGCAACCATGTACAAAAGATTTGTTTTAATATTCATAGAACTGTATTAAACCAGTAGACTATCTTAATTTATACAATTCCCTGTCTATAAGGGAAGGCTGTTTATAGTGTTCGTAACTGCTATAGTAAGGCATTACCGTCTTTATATTCTCCATAATTTTTTAATACTCAAAGGTTACATTATTCATCCTGAAATACTGTAAAAGTTTTTGGTTTAATTAACATTACCAGTGTTTTCTGCAAATATATGCTGAAATTACCAGACTTCACACAGTTTGAATCTGGACAAAGTCAATATGTTCCTTTTAGGTGTTTTCACAGAATAGTCCTCAGGAAGAAATCACAAGTTCTGTTTCAGCTAGTGATTATACCTGCAAAAAACTCTGAAACCATTTTGGGACTCATCTTAAGATTTAATACTGATTCTGAGTAAGTGACAGGTAAAGAGGTTTTCACACGGCCTAGCAAATTATAATCTTAAAAGACAACCATGAGACAACCAGGTTTTCAGATACTAAGGCTGAAAAGACAGAGGAAGAAAAGTATGGTTTTGACAACTGGCCTTCTTCCTGTACCTTCTGCAACACCAGCACCATGATAAGAATTCATGAAAGTAAGCTTTTAACCTTGGATAAACCATATCTCTCCCACCATCCAAGAAAGTACTCAAAAATGGGAATACACCTGCAAAGACTACAGACAAGAGAACTCTGCTCTTCATAACTCTCCCATAGGTATAAAACCCCTCACTTGGATTGCTGTTCACTAGGAGTAGCCAGGGCCAAATTAAAAAGCCAGAAGTATCACAAATGAGCCCTATCACATCAGTGGAATTATTCTGGATTTATACAGCTGTAATTGACATCAAGCAGTTGAATATCAGCAAGTACTTTTATGACAATTAAAGGCTTTCTCCTTTTAACATTTCTATCAACCACCAGTCCTAATCTGACAGAAAAGCTTTCTAATTAATTTCATACTTTGTTGCATGTATGATTATTACAGGGTGAGAATTCTCCATCAAAGACAACATTCAACATTAAGGAAAAAGAGTAAGCAAGAATGCATGATATCACAACAACAGAACCACAACAAAAATCAACACACACACATAAACGAACCAAACAAAAAAGCCAACAAAACAACAAACATCTGAAATACAATATTCCACCATTTGCAGAAAAGCATTATCAATTACCACTGCCACGTCTACCCCATAGGTTATTTTTTCTACTTGAGAGCAAATGCAGTCTGACACAAACACCTTACTGTGTAGAAATATGACACCGAACAGTGCAAAATAATCCTGCCTTTTAGCTCAGCTCTTCAAATAGGAAAAAATCTTATTTATAAACATAAAATGGAACATTGATTTAAAGCAATAAGATTTCAAGATGGCAACCTGTATGAGATGAAATGCAGAATGCTACACAGTTTGAAAGGAACTTTTTAATGATACACTTTTTTATACCAATGGTCTATCACCATTTTTCACATTCTCTTTTGGCAAACAGTCCATTTCATTACACAGGAGACATGCTGTTGCCCCTTTTGTTTCTGATCAATGCCTCTAGGCTGGAAGGAGATGTCTGGGGATTTTGCTAGTTTTTTTGAGCTTCCTCTTTGCCCTCAATGCTTTTCTCCAGACAGGTTCACAGTGAGCACTACAGAAGTCTCCCTCAGAAGAAGTGATTCAGTTTAGTTGTAATTCCCAGGGCACACCCCAGTCTTCTACAACAACCAAGTGAAGCCAAAGCCTTCTACAGGGATCATGCAGGTACTCTACCTTCATGAAGGCTATGGAAAGATGCTCAACTTCCAACCTTTACCCAAGACTGTTTTATTCCTCTTATTTTATATGAGCAAGTTCAAGAAGACCATGACTTACTCCCATGGGATTACATAATGTCAGAAGCATGTATGAATGGTGTTCAGCCCTTGCAATAGGGGAACACAATGTCTGACATAAAGCTCCCTGGAGATAATGAGTTCTCCCAGGAGAAGTCTAACCTGTGAGAAGCAACAATTGTTCGCGGTCCTTAGGCAAGGCTCTTTCCTGCTCCTTCTCCCATAGAATTAGGCTGAATGCAGTCTTGCGTGAGCAAGCCTGATGAAGGCTGTCGGGTGAAGGAGGTATTATTTCTGTACCTTGTTTAATCCCTGTTGTGGTTTAAGGATGAACAGGCCAATTTTTGGGGATAGATGGTAACCCCAGGACCATGAGGAGCGTGAGGGAAGCTGCTATTCCCTCCCCTTCCCTGCCACATTCCACAGAACAAGGAGACACAAAGTCTGGGGGGACTCTTCCTTCCCAGGTTCTGGGAGCTGTGACAGCATCTCAGCATGGCTGGGCCTGGCTCCACCTGCGCTGTGCAATGCATCGCCACCCGACAGCTGGTTTGGGATAGAGTTGGGTATCCTTCTGCCCTTAATGTTCCCTTTTCTGTTCTCCTGTTATGTGTTAAATTTGTTATACTCTTAATTTCCAATCTTGGGTGAAGCATTTTTCTTTTTTTCACCTTATTCCCTTTTTTATCCACCTCTGGGAGGGAACAGGAAAGGGGCTAATCCTTCTCTGTGTTTCATGTCTTGCCCTGAACAATAGAGTCAGTGCCTCCTTTTTTTTCAGTGAGATTTTCTAGGTGCTGCTGTAAAGGATAGCAGGCTTATCTTTATGAGTCAATTATACCATGTTGTAAGGAGATCCATTAGCTCAGATGAGGCCAGTTCAACAGAACACCTGTAAAAATCTTCACTCTCTTCTAGCAGGGACAAAATTAATACTTAAGAGCTGTTCTCTTAAATCGGATTTATTTAATGCCAGGGCAGAATTATACATAGGAATTTTTCTAGATTTACTCATATTTCACCCCTTTCTTAGTTTCAGTGGTAAATATAGTGAACTCTCCCAACAGTTTAAAATTTACTTTCCCTCTAGGTGCTGAAGTTTATTAAAGTAAGTATTTTGACTCTGAGTGATTAGATTCTGATTCAAATGAGAATTTATATTCTACATAGTAAGTAAATCATGGGGAAAAATATACCAACAGTATCTTCAGCTCTTTATTTATGAGCAATGAAAAATATGGGAAATTATTAGAGACTAACAGGAAAAGCCAAAAATGACATTAGTACCAATATGGAGAAAAATTATCTAAATTAATTTTCATCAGAGTGAACTCTGCTTTCAAATTTTTTTGTCTTACCACATTAACACTTTAACAATAACAACCTACAGGTCTTATTTTAGGTACTTAATATGTTAAAATATGTGACAAAAGCAAGGAAAAAAGTTACTGAAAATGTTTCCTGTAGAGACACTCCAGCACTCTTCCCAACTCTGTGCTCGTGAACTGTTAAAGCTGTGCACATACATTAGTACTACAAAAACAGCTGCATAAAGTCTGTGATGCTTTTTAAAAGTGCTAAGCAACACACAGTAATACTGACACCACTACACTGTGTGGGAGTTTGGCACTTCTGAAAACCAGACCATTTATTTAAGTGCCTAAATCCACATTTTTTCTCACTGAAAGGTAGATGTTCACAATTTGAATGTATTGTTCTTATCATAAATACAGTATGCAGCTGAAAGACGACAACCACTTACTTCAGCAAACCAGTTAAGAGATCTTCACAGGACCATACTCTCCCTGAATTATGTGATTTTTACAAGATGCAGTGATGGAGACTAGGTTAATTTCAGACAGAGCAATGCAACAAGGATCTGTGAGGCACAGTATCATCAAAAAAGGTGACCTCAGTAAGATCATGAGTAGAACGGTCCTGATCTTGTTATTCACAAAATCTCAACATTGCACTTAATTACTTCTTTACTTCTAGATCTCTTTTTACATTGAATTATTTCTTAATCATACCTACTGAATTTTTTATAGTATGTATCAAAATAGTATCTATAGGAATGTAGGGGTAGTTTTCATGTATGTACTACGCACTACCAATATTAGAAGGTAGTATAAAGTCAGAATATGTATATTACCATTAATTCACATAGTGGAAAATCATTGTCTTAAAGAGAAATTTCAAAACAGAAACTTAATACCTGACACAAAATTGTTCTTTAAAAGCACCCACAGCTATACTGAACATCATTTCATCTACAGAATATTTAATGAAGAAATGAAAATCACAATGCCATGTCCTATCTAAACCAGATTTCTATCTTGTATCACAGATTTCTGTCCCAGGAAATGGTGCAGTCCCAGAAAAAATGTTAAGATATATTTGAAAGGTAAGTTAAACTTGAAAGAGGAAGTACAATCTTCCAGATTATTTTTAAGTAGCAATAAACAGACAGCTATGTGTAAGCTGTGTATCTCATTTTCATTCCTTCCTTACTCTCTTACTGTAGTAGAAGCAGATCTTAGGAATGTAATTACATAGTTAATAACCTGAACACAGAGTTAAGCACAGCCAGCAGCAACAGAAGATGAACTGTACTTGCACTAGCCCTTTCAAAGCCCTATATAAAACCAATTCCAGCTAAACTAAAAACATTCAGAGCAATGCTTTCCATAAAAATTGTCTTTCTGTCTTTTTAAGCCATGCTTTCTTGGACACTTTGATCTTACATAAGCCACCACTGCTTCCAAAAAGAATGCTGCAAGCTTATGTTCTCAAACCTCGAAAAAACACTGCCATGCAATTAACCTCACAGAGGAGCTAGGTTAAATAATGTCTCCAAAAAATAGACTGGTCTTAAACTATATCATTCTGGAAGGGAAAGAAAAAATGAAATCGTTCAAGAAGGAGTTCCATTTTGATATTTTCTGATGGACATAATTTTATGCTTCAGTTCAAAAAAAGCTTTTCAGAGTTGTCTCTCCTTTTTTTGCTAGATTTCTTACAAATTGAACATAAATTTTAAGATAAAACCACACATCAATTAGCTTCAAACCATTCTTATTCACAGCTTTCTTTTGTACTTACAGCATTATCAGGGTGACTGCAGAATTTCACCAAATGGAATCTCTCATTTAGGCAGTTTTATTAAATTCATATAAGCAGCAGTAGGGCATACTATTAAAGGGGATAAAAAAGATATCTATATCTACTTATCATCAACAGATTCAAACACCTGGTGGACATAATGTGCTAGGACTTTAGACGGTAGTTTAGTCTCTAAGTATAGAAAGCCATGAGCAATTCAGTTACTCTTTCAATGGCACAGCTCCCCAGAGGTAAAACATTTCAGTGCTACAGTGAGGTGGGAATAAATTATTCAGTTTACAGGTTTACAGGAGTACTTCTAATACTACAATATTAAATACTATGTATAACCTTTTGAACAGGAAAAAAAAAAAGCAGCCAAGTAATCCCTATCAAAACAGTCTATGTTAAAAATCTGTCATTATTTTAAGCAAAAATAAACAATTACTTCAGGCCAAAATTAACTTTCCTTGCTTCAGTACTGCAATGGTTATAATCATTGTGCTAAAGCAGGGAAAGCAGAACACAACAGTACACTGTGCAAATAGGAGATAAGAATTTTGCTGACAAAATGAATCTGTGTTCAGTTCTNAAAAGAGAAGGTGACATGTTCACACTTTAATACCATTTTTAGGTCCTACAGTAAAAATTATAAAAATCCAGCTACTTCTGATATTCTGTCAGATTAGTTAAAGAATAGTAAATCTTGCACAATCACAGAACACCACACTTTATAAGAATTCTATCACCCTACTTACTGCTTTCTGACAACTAAATTAAAAATTTTTAAATTGATAAATAATTTGTCCCATTTTTAGTGCTCACATTAGGTACTGATGTGGGCTTCACTAATCAATTGTTAATTACAACCTTCACAAACAAGGAATCATCTCCCAAGTACCAAACAATTCTAATAATTTTGAAGTGTAAATATGGGGCGCTTTAATAAAAATAAATAAATAAACCCCCCCAGACTACAGTGACATTTAGCTGAACTACATAACTAAAGAATTATTGATAAGTGACACAATACTAATATGTTTGTACTTACAGAGATTCCTCCCTTCTAACTTTACACGAAAAAATCTGTAAGTACAGAATCTCCTTGAAGAGTATTTATGCCCATCTAGTCACCATTTACGCACAGATTATTTACATCATATAATAACTTAATATCACCTAAAGGTCAAATGCTGGAACAGGTCTCTATGTAGAATAAAAACATACTAACTGTCCATTGGTTTCCCTGGAACCTCTATACTTTAACAAAAGCTAAGTCATGCCTTCAGGGTTTGGTTCAGCACTTTACTGTGGGAATACCAGTTAACTCCACTGAAGTGATGGTAAATGTGCTCCAGATCAGGCCTAGCTATTTGGATTGTTCTGCAGCATTGTTCTGTACTACCTCAATGTTTGAATAGTGCTAATATAGGAAGAGGCTGTGCAATCAACCCAAGCAACAGGGGAAAATCAGATGAAGTCAGAAAAGCCAGCCCCAAGAAGAAAAATCTCACACAGATAAACTTAAGAGTTTAAAGAATGAATGCAAATAAACCTGAGGTCCTCATAACAACTGAAACAATGCTCGTACATTGACTGCCATGGACTTAGACTCATTTACTGAGAATCTGGCTTTGGGTTCATGAATTAAGACCACTGATAATCAGACTTCATGGGCACTAGAGACAATTACAGTATGCAGACAAAAACCTCATGTGATGTTTTACTTGCTAGTACTGTCACCTGCCTTTATACAAGTGTAAGACAAAGGATGTTCCTTCTCAAGCAGGAAACATGTTGCCTGCTTTCAGCTGGTTTTACTCTTGTATCTAACCACTATGGCTAAAACAAATCCATACTACACGTTGACCAAAAGAGACATATAGAAGTAACACATGAAGAAGACTTAGTTCCAAGCATGGCTAATGAGTGCTAAAGTACTGTCATCCTCCTTATGCACCATTTCTACTCTTACTCATTTAAATCTGTTTCTCGGTTTGAATGCCCATTCAGTGATGTTCAAGCCATGCCTTTGCCCATTACTCCAAAGCTTGTGTTCATGATAGCTTGAAAAACAAAGTAAGCAGGCTGAATATCTGAAGTAACTGGACAATTCCTGTCAGCTGATACTCAAGCCTACGATCACGAACTAACAAAGATCTTGTAACTTAGGGACAACTCCTGAGTGCAATAGTAAAAAAATGGGGTAACCACTTTTGAATTCCACAGCTGCAGCAGTGGCACTAAAAGAAAGATCATGGCCAAATGCAGGAAAAAGATCCTTAGATAGCCTTGTCTTCTGCTAAACTATTACCACATACAACTCACTATTGTTGGCCCTGTACGGGAGACTTGCCTGAATGCTGCACACAGTGAAGTAGAGTTGTTGCTCACTGAAACCACTAGCTCATCTTCGATGTGAGAAACTGAAGTTTGGCTCTGAATAGTCAAAGATTTGGGTTTTCATTTTACATACTTCACAGGAGAGCTTACTAATGTAAATGGGCCACTTAGTGCATCACTGTACACAAAGAATGTTGTAAATCATCTTTCTAAATCATAATACAAGCAAGCAAAGAACTGGAAATCCTTATATTAAAGGATGCTTTTTAAATGTCCTTAAAATATGAAAAGTGAAATTTGAGTGTTCTCTAAACAACTCACTTCCACCAGTTTCTGTAAACATAATATTTGTTTCTCAATTCAATCTGAATTTTCAAGGTTCTGAGATTAATTTCCAGTCAATAATACAGTNCAAACTCTTTTCACTTGTGCCTTGTGACAGGACAAGGGGCAATGGATTCAAGCTTGAATTGAGTACACAGAGTTCCACCTCAACATAAGGAAGAATTTTACTGTAAGGGTTACAGAGCACTGGAACCCTAGAGAGATTGTGGAGTCTCCTTCTCTGGAGACTTTCAAGACCTGTCTGGATGCATTGCTGAGTGATGTGCTCTAGTTCTGTCCTGCTTTGGCAGGGGGGTTGGACTTGACCTTTGGAGATTTCTTACAACCCCTAACATTCTGTGATTCTGTGATTAGTTTCCTAAGCAAATACTGACCCAGTTAAAATTCAAGGCTGGGGAATGTAAGGCCCTCTTCCATCTCTCGCTGCAGAAGTGACAAAGTTTTATTTCAACACTTATAAAACAGTTTTCTTTCCCATCAGTTACGCCTTTAAGCTTTTTACTTGGAAAATTGAAACAACAGACAAGTTTCTGCAATATTTGGTTTAGAAAACAGTGCAGAATTAACTTTCAAATTCATTATTATAATTACATGATAAATTTCTTTTAGATAATTTTTACTGCATCACGACACTTAAAATTGTGTTTTAAAACAAGACCAGAATAAAAGATATACCAAAACCCGAAATGAAAGAGTATACTATAAGCAACCTAAAAATGCACTGATTCTCAGCTACAGGGTGAACTATTCTACTCCACTGAAAATGACAGTTGTCTTTTCCTTTTAGTAAGAAGAGGCAGGGTAAAAAAGAAGGTGGGAAAGAAATCTCACAGCCTGGGGAGCTACTGGGTGCCTGGTCCTGCAGCCAGGCCCCGAAGCATGCACAGCAGAGAACTGATGGCTATGGGAGTGCTGCTTGAACTGAAAGGTTCACTTGCAAATAATACAGTAATTTAACCTGATGTATCCCAGGAATGACAAAGAATTGCCGAAGATGCCAGATTAACTGAGTAAAAACAACACTGAAATGGAAAAAAGTAAATGCAAGGGTTCTTGCCAAGTCTAGTTAAATTCAGCTAAAAAAATAAGACAACAATGTAGCATACATGGTTAACACCTTACTAAGTAAAAGGTAAGTAACAGTCAGGGAAATGAAAAGGATCTGAGGTCAAGCTTTTATATATATTTCCTTTAGAAAACAGACAAACACAACAAATGCTGAAATAAAATTTTAAAATGTGTACATGCACAATCCAGTTTATAACCAAGATCTAAGAACCACTTAGAAATAATATTTAAACTAACAGTCAATAAAAACATTTCTTAGCCTTATAAACTATACTGACATTTCACTTAATTTCTTGGGAATTTGTCTTGGTCATTTGCAGACTGTCTCGGATATGTTGTGGGACTAAATATGGCTCTCACGCAAGAGATGGGAAATTTGGCCTATTTGCTATTAAAATCATAAGTTTTCCCAATTTTTAACAGTAACTAACTTTAATATCGTATGCTGATGCTTTTGCTGTGTTTTTATTGTTTACATACAGCAGAAATTCTACATATCCACATAAATTAAAAAAAAGAGAAACAAGGAAGCTTCACACAGCAGCACTAGGACGAACGATCCCCTGACAGCTAGGATCACCTTTCTGATCACCAACCTTGACACCTCCTCCTCAGTTTGTTTGTGTGAAGGCATATGATTTATACTAATCTTCCTGCCAAAAGGAAAGGAAACACAAAAAACAAACAAACAAACAAACAAACCCACCCCTGCCACGGCCCCGAACCACTGCACCTCAAGGCCTGCAGGAAATGGAGTAATTTCGGAAAAAAAAAATATATACCTTTTGGAGCCTCCAATATAGCTGAAGGTAAAGGTGGAGTCTGAGTACCTGAAATCTGAAAGACAAAGAGCTGCATTATTATAACTTGTCTTTATTTTTGACAAAACAGACTAGGTTTCACAGACCACCATTCAGCTACCGACGCGGGGGTGGCTGGAGAGGCGGGTTAGGGCGAATCAACGGAAATGCAGCATCCCCCCCAGCCCCTCGCAACAAGTGCCCGGTGCTATGGCAACGGCAGGGATTTCCATTGTCAGAAACGGCAACAGGCAGCCACCAGCGGGGCTCCTGCGACAGCTCGTCACGGCAGCCACGGACAAG
>VWZY01005190.1:7108-17112 GCA_013399075.1 Chloroceryle aenea | reverse complement strand
GATCCTGCGCCTAGCCTTTCCCCGGGCACGAAAACCTGGTAGCCCACCCTTAGCAGAGTGCCACCCCCTGCCTGCCTCCGCATTCGTCCTATCGACAGTAGAGACAATATGAAGAGAATTAACAGTGTGTACAGTCCTCCTCTGACCACCGCGGCTTTTAAACGCGCTGCGCTCCCTCTCAAGCAAACCAGCCTCTCCATCCTAGAGGCTCCGGGAAGGGACTCGGGCAGTCGGTACAGTGCTAATCCAGGCGAGAGGCTTTGGTCACCAATGCAATGCAAGAAATAAATGTAATATAACTCGGAAGTAATGCTCAAGTCTGCAAACCCAAAGATTTTGCATCAGTGTAAAATAATTAATAAAAACGGGTGTGAATTAATAAAGACTGATTTGATTTTAAAAAATCAATATTGACAGAATTCTTTTTTTACATATTCACCCAGCTCTAAACAGGTCCTATAGATTATTCATTATTGAGTTCAATTGCTTGAGTGTTTTTTTTTATTAAGCAAGCCTGTATTAATCATATATTGTTGATTTCAAATGAAGGGGACAAACACAATCATTATTTTCTTATTTGTTCTTTAGTGGGAATAGCAAAAAAAGTGAGGTTAATAATTATTTTCTATTTATTTCTGTCTTCATTGGATTGTGTCTGAATGAGAGAATGGAAGGGAAAATCACAGGAGCAGGTAGTATTTAAGGAGAACAAAAATCCATCATATGTTAGGACTCTTGGTCTCTAAGAAAATAATTTATCTTTTAAAGGAGATTTCCAGATGACTTTTCAGTGCTGTTCACTAAATTCTCTTCTACTGCAGTAAGATGTCTCCAAGGCAGGATACAGAACTTGTCACTGTAGTCAGAAATACAGAGTAATATTGTAAGACTCTCTCATACTTGTCAAGTTGGTTAGTGAGTGATGCTTTTGTAGTGGTGTTTTTTTGTAGCAATTCAAGCTAGGACATCGGTGGCCATGTTTGCTGCCTTCCTCTTAATCAAAGCTAGAAGATGTAATCAGAACTTGATTTGAGCTGGTGGGATTTTTGGTCCTAAATCTTGTAGAGAAAGGTTTCTGTTTTCCCTCCCATGTGGATCAGGAAGCGGGGAGGTTATTAGATAGTTACAGGATGTTTACACTGACAGTTCTGCTCACATCATGTTCTGACCACAGGGTTCTTCCTCTCAGTATCAGTTAACAAAATTCTTGACAGCCGTTTTAAGCTTCAGACTCTTTTCATAGGCTTGGTAACACTGAGTTGAAAAGTCATCCATAAGGAAACACCACTGTCTTCAAGAAAGCTAATATGGCTGGAGTCTGGTTTCACAACATCAAGAGAATGGAACAAGTCTGGAAATATGGTTAGTTCTTATTTATTTTAACCACCTCTTACATTTCTAGATTCATAGCCAATTTGGCCCTTGATTCACCAGATGACTTCTAGTACTGCTACAGCAGGAATCATTGCTTTCAGTGATTATCTATTGAGGTCATTCCATTGATTAAAATACTGAAAATGGAATTCTCAAAAAAGTAAAATGAATATTTAGAGTCGATCCCTAAATTTGTAGAGATTGACAAGCTGCTGACATCCAGGTACCCTAAGTGTTACTGCAACAATATCTGTATGCATGTTGTAATCCCTATAATGATGTATGTTATATCACCCTGTTGAAGAAGCTTCCTGAAGAACTTTATAAGGAATTTCATGAACAATAGGACAGTAGGTCTTGTAAGTAATGGACTTGGCTCAAGGGAATTCAACGTTTTTCCAGTTGATTTTTCAGTCTTGCAAATTGGTTCGTGACATTTCTACTTTTGTCTCAAGTAGATTGTACTGATTTTATTACCACAATTAAGTAAAAAAGATCTACAAGTAACTCCTATGTTTGTATTCCTCAGATCCTGAAAATATTTAGAGAGGTAAATAAGGTAAAAAGAAATTGAAAATTGTGGAGCTACATGATTATAAACTTTTATGTGAAAAGATTGGCTTAAAATATAAGTGGGGTAATTATGTAAAGAGTGAGAAAAAACACAGCAAATGTATTTCAATAATGTGTAGGTATTGACAAAGTTATTAAGGAAATGCGCAGGTCAGTCAATTTCTGCTCATGATGGGTTCTGCTTCTTTAGACTAAGCAGGCTTTTTTCATTTTATGCTAGAAAAAAAGGTTTTCCAGCAATTAGTAAAGCTCTTAGAAATGTTTCATTAAGCCTTAGGACACCCAATTTTGTGCCAAAGTATATTACTTATTTTACTAAACATGTTCCTGTTACATATAAACCCATCTTAGAGGTCCTCAGAAAAATAAAACTGTGTACTTGCCATTGTAGGTAATAAACAGAACCTAGGGCAATGTGATATGGCATCTGTCCAGTATTTCTGATGTAGAAGAGAGATCGAATGGGCAGAGACGAGGAAAAGAATCCCAAAACCTCCAAATGACAAAATTGCCATCAGCAACAGTAGGTGGAATGTTTAAAAGTTCAACATCATTCCACTCTTGTAGCATAAAACACAATGCTACCCTTCCAGTAAGTTTCCTCAAAATGACATATTCATTTCTAAATGACACTATATCATTGAAAGTCTGAAAACAGGCACTAAGCTGTGAGAAATGTAGGAACAACACCTAGCTGTTCCCACCAACAGAGAAGTGACACAAAGCGAAAAAAAAAAGTTTAAGCTTTAGTGTAAATTTCACTAGAACTCTCATTAGCAGTTACAATCGAATAACCTGATGCAACAGTCAAGTAAATACTGAGTTTATAGTTCATTTTCTATAAACCTGTTCTCATTTTAGACAGATAACGAGTACGCTGTCCTTTACACCATTGCTCTCTATTGTCCATCTAAGTAGTCGTTGCCATTCTATGTAGCCACAAGTCCTTAGCTAAAAGAGCCTGCAACAGAATAAAAAGGCACTCAAATTATGGAGAAGTTCTAAATAGACTGTCTTCTTTGGTTCATCACTGTCTGTGATACCTTGGATTGAAAACACACTAGCATGGTGAACCTATCATGATTTTAGAGTGAAGTTCACTGTGAGTAAAGCAGTGTCTAATTTCTGGGGGGGGTTAGCACTGGTCCATTGATTAAACAATTTTTCAAAAAGAATGGCAGTTAAAATTGAATTAATAACATGACCTAAAATACTGCTTAATTCTTAATAAAACCTTTACATATTTTTTGCATTATAAAAACTGAAGTAGTTACTTAAATACAGTATGAAACAAAAGCTTAAACTGTTTAATCGTTAAGGTTTTAAAAATTATTTTAAGCTGTCTCATCTAGTCTAGGGGGTGAAGAAACCTTCAGCTAACATTTTAACCTTACGTATTTTTTTTGCTTTTCTTGAACAGCAATGGAGGAAAATAAAAATATAGAAGCATTGAAGTGATGTACTGGAGGACTGAAGTGTATCTTTTTCAATTCAGCATTGAAATTTCCAAAGTAAATGTATTTTTTTCTTAAAAGTGTTAAGCAGTGGCAATAGTCACTTCAAACAAAACAAAAGCATGTACAGCTGCTACAAAAAAATGTGTGGATTGCTATGACAGTGATCTCTTAACTTTCCATTAAAAGTCAAGTACTCATCCTTCCAGATGTCACAGAGGCCCACAATAGCAAAGTCTATGGCTGCTGGAATGATAAATGTTCATTAAATCATGCAATCAGAGTCCCAAATTACAACACAGTTTGTTGTGACTCATGACATTACACTTCCTAGTGATGGTTTTAACTTGTTTTTCCACTTTTACTAATGTCATCTAATCTTTCAGTCTCTGCATGTTAGCCTCATTTCTCCTATTCTTTTTTCTTTTCTTCACAAACTCATACACCATTAAGACCTTTTTCCAGTCCACTTCATTATTCCCTTTTCAGCTCTTTATCCCATCCATTCCTTTCCCTTCTTTCACCTCACTACTGGCAGCTCACTTAATAAAGAAGAGGCCTAAAATGGAGCTTTTTCTGCAGAAACTGGAGTTATGTAAGAGAGGCAAGCAGAAGTATTTCTAAACCGTTTTACCATGACTTTCTGTTGTCAGTCACAAACAAACCTAGAAAGGGAACCCTATGTTTCCTGCCAGCTCCCAAAGTGAGTTGCCTGTTGCCAGCATCCTCATTATTTCCATGAATCATGGACATTTCTGCCTGTGCTGTGGCAATGCTCAGTAAGGCAAGTAATGGGACCTCCATTTTGATTATGCTGCAGCCTGCTGTCTCAATTTTTTCTCTTCAAATGGAGAGTTGTGAGTCAATATTTGTAGGTTGACATCAAGCTGATGCTTACTGTCTCTGCAGCTGTCTCTTAAAAAGAGTTGCACCCTAAGGCCAAGCTGTGGTTGGTGATGAAGGTACATCGTCTTACTAGAGCATAGCTAACGCCTTCCCAGTCAGCCTGAAGCCTTTCACATGTGGTGCTGATAAGCACCTCAGCCCAGATGAGAGGCAGAATTTCAGCTCCATTGCTTACTTGGCCATGGGTTGTGATCCCGTTAGAACTATTCTAAATCTCCTTCCCAAGAGCTTTACTGCACCTGTTCATTGCACAGGGAACCTGGATGTCTTAACTGTGCCCATGGAATAGCTGCATTTACAGCCCATGAAGAGCATGTTAGCACTACTTCACCCAATTCACATTGTACCAGAAGATAATGATTAGTGAATGGCTCAAGGATATACAGACTACTTTTGAAAACAGTAGTATTACTGGTGTCATTTAACTCAGCTGAACTTATTACCTGGCAAATTTCTCAATTCCTGAGCAAATACACGTTTGAAAAGCCTTAAAATAAAACTCCTCTGTTGCCTATATCCAGATTGCAATTTCATAATTGCCAATAGTTATGCCAGAAAGTACTCAAACTGTAAAAATACTTACCTTGCTAAAAATATTCCATTTAGTCCATTTTCTGCAACAGTAAATATGATTCACCATGTTACCATCTGTTATCAGGTACTGATGCTTTCCTGCTATAACAACCTCCATTGCAGCCAAGCTGTGCCTGATGTTAACTAAGAATTTGAAACCCTGCATTAAAAGGAATTATTAGGTACCCTCAGTTTAGCTGAAACTGATAGTGTGGGAAGCACTTGTCACATTGTAAGATTAGCCTGTAGAAACTGAGGACTAATTCCATCAGTAGACCATATCTCATTTATTCTGCAAGCTGTGGGATACTGTTTTGATCTCTGACCACAACTGAAACTAGGTCATTATTACTGAATTCAAAATGTAAACTTTAGTAACTTTATATTTTTTATATAGCATTTTCAATCAGATGCTTTCTTTTCTTTCTTTCAAAATGGTGAAAACCATGAGGCTAAAACGTAAATCTTTCAAAATACTTGAAAGAGTGAAAAATATTCTGAAAGGGTGAAATACTTTCTTTGAATGTTTTCTTTGAAAAGAAATATTTTAAAAGGGTGATATTTCCAGTAAAATAATCAGTTGATAATATTTCAGCAAACATTTCTTTATACATTTGCCATTCTCTGAAATCAATTACTAATATGTCCGCATTGTCTTTAAACTACTTCAGTTTTATAAAGATGCTCCATGAGGTTTTGGTGTGCCAAGGAGTGTTAGAATGTTACATAAGGAGTTGTATCTTAGTTCTTGTGTCTTGGAGATTTTTTTAATTTTTATGCAACTATGGACAGTTCTATTTTATTTTCTTCTTAAATTAATTTTTCATCTTCCTACATAATTATCTAAATTCTGTAACTACACAGATACAGCTTTTGGCACAATATTTCATATCGACAAGAGAATGCCTAAAGAGAAATACAGCTGGATAGTCTCCTAAAATACTCAGCACTGATTTATGCATTTCAGTAAACTCGGCCATAAGAGCAGAGCTGGGTAAATAGTGGGAAAAATTATTCATGGAGACATTATTTTTTACATTACAATTTTGCTATTTTCACCCCCCTTATACTTGTATTATAAAATATTAAACAGGATTGTTTTATTGGATGATGTCAGTAGGCAGCCATGATAATTCCAGTAACAGTATTAGTATTTACATTTGAACCAGAAAACTATTCTCATCCGTTTACATGGTCAAAAATCACACAATATTATATAACATAATCCTAACACGTATCATAGATAAAGTACTGTAAATTATTAAAAATACTAGTATCAATAGTTTTCAAGCAATACAATACTTGATAGCTGTTCACATAAAGGTGTTTAAATAATGGAAAAGTGATACATATGTTCATAAAAACAGCCAGGCAAGGGCCTTCAGCATTCTGAGGCCCTTTCAACTGGGACTTAGACTGCTGAATCATAGAAAAAGGAAAATCATATTTGGTTTATATCAAGCTAAACTATTTTTGTCATCTCTTTTTTGTGATTGAAATAGGAAATAGAGAAGTTCTGGTCCACTTAACACAAAATTGAACTTTTCAGCCTGAAACATAAAGTTTCATTTTGGGACAGTCATTTCAGGAAAACCAAGAAGTTGTAAATCTTCACTATGAAGAAATATTATTTTATTCTGTAGATTACAAGGCCTGAGGAGACCTCATGCTGATGCCGCACATCTTAGTCTCTCAACAGTTAATGAAGTGTTGTATAGAGAGAGAAACAAGAGCACCCCACTCTACAAAATTTCCTCATCTCCTAGCTAGATTACTTGGCAGGAGACAGGTTTGGTTTCATTCCCACCATTATTGGAACAGAGAAGTAATGAACCTTCAACTCCATTGTTTGAACAGTCACTCAGGAGGATTCCAGACCCTTACTCAATGTACTTTGAGTTTAGAGAAACAGCTTTACAAGCACAGAGCAAAACCACTCGTCTGAGAGATGGGCATTTATGGCTCTCTGTTTAGAAGCATAAGATCTGTCTCCTGAAGAGGAAGGAACTTAGTTCAACTTTCCTGTATCTGGAGTGAATGCACTAGTCACATTATTCAGTGAAGGAGAGAATTATTTTCTGCTGGGGAAAAAAAAGTCTATCCACACAATTAATCAGAATAAATTATTCAAGATCTCCCTGAGGAGGCATTTTTGTTACTTGATATAAAGAGTAATTTTCCATGTATTACTCTGATACTCTCCTAAGAAGGAAGAAGGAATAAGTAAGAGGAATGTCCAGGAAAATCAGGTATAGTTTGAGTACCTGTCCTGCTTTGGTTGCTTCTGTCTGCTGCAGGACCCAGTCTGGGACCCCCAGTGCCTGCTCTACAACATCAGTGGTGATGGTGATGTAATTACCATTGGGGGGGTTGGTTTTGATACTGGTTTTGTATATATCTGTACATTTTCTATTTTATTATTATTATTAATCATAATTAAAGCTGTTGCAGTTTTCTTTTCTAATCACTAAGTCTCTCTCCCTTATGCCCTTTCTCTTCCCCTTTGGGGAGGGAGGGGGGTTAACAGAGAGTGTCTGTTAGGTCTAAGGGGCCGCCCTGACCCTAAATCGTGACAGTACCCCTGGAGTTTGGAAATCCTTAACTCTCAGAAAAAATATTTGATTGACATTGCTTATTAGTGTTCTCTAGGGCCAGATTTCTCAAATGGTCAAAATATGATCAATGACAATGGCTGTAAAAGAGAACATTATTAAGCATACACACAAGCAGGGTAACAAAACATAAAAGACGATAAAGGGAATAGAAAAAAAACCCCAGACTAAAAGTGAATTTATCTGTGAATGCAAACAACACCACTGCAATATGTTGTACAAAGTACTTCCTTCATTCCCTTCCCCAAAACGATGATTAAATTTCACAGATTATGTTCAGGCTTCCACAATCCATTTACCTTCTACCTTTTAAGCCCTTTTACTAGACTAGCACTGTTGTCTGTGCAAACCCATAGTGAGCTAGTGTGGGGAATGAAATAAAAAACTCAGGTAATATGTAAAAAGCAATTTTCAACGAAATCAGCTCTTGAAGTGGCTTATTACAAAATAATATGTTAAACAACATGCTGATTCAGAAGCAACAGAACCACAGCAAATCCCATTGATAGGCTGTAGCTATTCTGAGAGGTTTTCCAAATCCAGATCTGATCTCACATTCACTGATTACAGTCATCTACTTACCCCTTGCACAGACAAGACCATAAGTCTTAGACTTTAAAACATAAACTTTCTACTGAAATACAGAATATGCCACTTCACATCAGGGATCCTAAAAAATGCTTGCTATACTACACAAAATACTTGGTGTGAGAAGAGCATAACAACTCATCATGAAGTGGAGTTTTAGGAAAGAGAAGGTTTTCAGATGACATAATGCAAGTATCTCAGTTACTTCATTATCGCAGAGGTGACAAGCACAGCTCAGATCTGGAGAATGAGAAGCTGCCAAGTGGGTAAGGACATGAACAAACCAGGAAGGAATGCTCACCGTGATAAGGTAAACTTCAATCTCAAAAACAATTTAGAGGTAGTCTGGGAACCAATTCATGGATTCCAGTTTATGAGGGCACAGAGCCCTGAGTCAAGCCTCACAGCCTGGAATAACAAATGTCATAGTTCTATTTAAATAGACTCAAGCATATTTGACGAGGTGAGCTTCCCCACTGTGTGATCCATAGAAGCAATCCTTGTTAAGACCATCCCTTACTTCTGTCCTCCTACCCAGGGAATAGTGTCAATACTATCCCTTAAAATATTTTAAACACCACTTGTGAGGAATAGAATTCAGAAAAAACATTGCAGGAAAAAAAGGCATAGTTGCTCTCCATACAATCATTTGATCGCAAGTTCAGAAACTAATTTCCTTTAGTAGCATATGGCCCATTACATTCTTCCACATTTTAAAATATTTATTTTCCTATGGACATACTACGTTTTAAAAAAGTAATGTAGCATTTCTAATTCTTCAGGAATAAATTAGTGTGGAGACCTATACTTGTACTCATTGTCTGTTGTAGTATTCAGCTTTAGGTTTTAGTCGATTTACCTAGGTTATCCTGAAATACTTTGTACTAGTAAAAACAGTGTATTGGAATAAAACTTATCCCAGTGAGTCCAAAGGATAAAGCATTTTATGTAGCCTTTTGCAGCTTTCTTTAAATATTCATGTAATCGCAGAATCATAGAATTATAGAATCATAGAGTATTTTAGATTGGAAGGGACCTTTAAAGGCCATCTAGTCCAACCTCCCCTGAAAGGACATCAACTAGATCAGGCTGCTCAAAGCCCTGCCAAACCAGACCTTGAATGTTTCCAGGGATGGGGCATCTACCACCTCTCTGGGCAACCGGTGTTTCACCACTCTCATTGTAAAGAATTTCTTCCTATTGTAAATTTACCCTCTTTTAGTTTAAAACTCTTACCCCTTGTCCTATCTCACAGACCCTGATAGAAAGATTGTCCGCATCTTTCTCATAGCCCCCCTTTAAGAACCGAAAGGCCACAAGAAGGTCTCCATGGAGACTTCTCCAGGCTGAACAGCCCCAACTCTCTCAGCTATTCTCATATGAGAGGTGTTCCAGCCCTCCTCTGGACTACTCCAAGAGATCCATATCCTTGTGCATGCTGAGGATGCCAGCGAAGGACACAGTACTCTTGGTGGGATCTCACCAGAGCAGAGTAGAGGGGGAAAATCACCTCCCTTGCCCCACAGGCCATGCTGGTTTTGATGCAGCACAGGATATGTTTGGCTTTCTGAATGCATGTTGCTGGCTCGTGTCCAGCTTTTCATCCACCAGTACCCCTAAGTCCTTCTGCACAGGGCTGCTCTTAATAAATAGTCTGTGTGTTTACATTCTGACTTACATCCTGAAATAGCAGTGAGAGAAGGAGTAAGTTTATGCTTCATAACATCATTTGAAGTGATGGGAGTTGCTAAATCCCACCTTGATACCTATTTGTCTCTGATATCACAGTAAATAAAAGAAATCCAAGTGAGAAGTGAACAGTGGAAAGTGTCTACCACTACCCTCTATGTGTATAAAATCACAACTATTAAGTTAGACATCTAAGGCCTTGTATATTCTGTATTTTTAAAAGCTAGCAATTGTC
>VWZY01005189.1:171160-189509 GCA_013399075.1 Chloroceryle aenea | reverse complement strand
GAATTAGACCTATACACATGGTAAAGAAGAAAGCAAAACTAAACAAAAAAAAAACACCAAAACAATATATTGGGAAAGAAAAAAATACTCTGACAACAACTCTTCAGATATTCTGCACTTGAATATTACATCCTAGCACTCAGATTTAATTCACTGTAACTAAATTTGTGTTTTCCTAGTGTACACTAGAGGAAAAATCAGGACCTTGGAGACAATCTAAAGCTAATCAATCAATATTTGCAACTTTATAAGTCCTCAAATGCATTCTGTGAACTTAATTTTCTTCTATAAAGCCTCTCTTGGCATAATTTCCAGCATATCTTTCTAACTACTGATACATTATGTTGCTGGCATGGATCTGTAATTTTTTATTAGCTAGTGATTCAATATTCCCAGTTTTCTTTACACCAAAATAGAAGGGATATTCTTCAGTTATTATGCTGGAAAATGCTCTTGGGTATACTGTACCTAAAGGGAAAAAAAATCATTATGTAGAAGAATAGTATAAGACTGCAGTTATTTCAAGCTGACAATTATATTTTGAGATGTTCTATTTTGCTTTTTTGATGATGACTCTAGTTTTATTTTTAACAGATGGATCAAAGTGAAAAAATTTATAATAGCATGGAAGACAATTCACATTCCTTATTTGTACTGATTTTACAGTGAGTCTTCAAAGGAGATAAAATGTAATAAAAGGAAGATGTTAAACAATGTTAAAGTTCATACTAGTACTGAATATTTGCCAACTGTGATTCCAGAATGCTAATATTTTTAATAGAAAATTGTCTTTTTTCCTCTAAAATAGAATTTTATACAAACTGTAACAGGTGTATACTGGGATCATCATGTGTTTTACTAGGGATAGGAACAGAAGGGATCAAAAACATCAAAGTGAATCTGAAATTTTTTAAAATTGCTAGAGAAGAATGTATATGTTCATAAATATGTATATACACACATATATGTGTATCAGGTAACTGGAGACTGATGCTATGCTGGTATTCATGTTCAAGCCATTATGAACTGTACAGGTGTCACAGGCCTCTGTTTCTGGTACTCATCCGTTGGTCTTAAAGAAAACAGCTCATATAAGCCATTGCAGCTAAGTAGCAGCTAAGATTAGCATCCTATAACCGAATGCCGAGTGCTAGAGACAACAGACAAAAAATATGTGTCTGATAAAATGTGTCTGTTTTCTTTCCCATCAGCATTTGACTACCTGGTATAAAAGTACCTTCAAATGCATGCAGATAGTCATGCTGTGGCTTCTAAATTTAAGGGAAAACTGCCTCTCCTGATGTAGCTGTTGTGGTTTGGTTTGTTGTTTTTGGTTTGTTTTTTTTTTGTTTGTTTGTTTGTTTGTTTGTTTGTTTTGGTGACTATTGTATTTGTAAGTGACCATTATCTATTTGCTTAGATAGTATGTAAGAATAACCTTATGCAGGCTGGTGGTATGGCTTTCACTTGAGAAATACACCTGGGGTGTAGGCCCTAAAAGGAAGGAAAGCCCTCGTCTGTAGCAGCTACTGAGTAGGGTACTCTTTCTGAAGGTAAAACTCTGCAGCTCAGTCACAGTTCTGAACAAGATAATAGTGAAATTTGAATCTGAACTATCTGCAGCCCAGCAAGTGTCTAAGCATTAAACTCTAACGTATACAGAGAAATCTCTGCTTTATCAATAGCAGTTAAGTCAATAAGTATTCATTGCACTTCAAGAATCTGAATCGTTATTTGGTTTTCCACCAATTACTCAACAGATTTTTTCAGTGAATGAATTGAACTTGGTGACTATCACTGTCACATTATACTATATTTTTTTCTGTTTATTTTGTTTGTATACCTCAGGCTAGCATAACTTTACAATTGCTTAGAATCTTTTTCCCCCCTGCAGCAAGAAGCTCAAGATGCATTTGAACAGATATTTTTTTTTCAATTTCCTTTTCAGCTGGTGACAAACTAAGTGGAAGAACTAGTCCAAAGGACTGTGTGTGGTATATAATTTTCCAGGTGCAAAGGTCAATGTCACAGAAAGTTTTCTCTTCACTTATCTCGATCTCATTATTTATTTTCTTTTGCCTCTGCTGTATTAGATTATTCAGGAGGTACATTTGTCAAGAAAAGAGGTACAGTATTAACCTCAGTTAAGTGTATGTGAATTCAACCGGGTGTTTTCATCTAGACCTTGGTGATTACCTCAATCTTTAACATATCATGCTCTTAACTTTCTAGTATGGACTTTAGTAATTTATAACAACTATACATCTTCTCTACTATTCATTTATATTCTGTTTTTTTTCAGTATCTCAGGTACAGATAGGTAAGAAAATAGCTACATTCAAGGGAAAACTTGAAATTTATTTTTGTGGTTTGCTTCTAGTAAAATGAAGGGCCATCTAGTCTATAGTGTCAGATGTTTTTACTACAGAAGTTTGAGCATATAGCATAGGAGCTGTTTCACAACATAACTGTATTTTGCTTTGCCTAGTCTTTATCACTGTAGCTGTATTTGAAATCAGAATATTCTCTTCTTACATTTTGGTGCATATTGTTCTTAAGACTGTACATGCAATTGTTTTTCCTTGCAATGCTGTTAAGTTAATGCAATCAACTCTCATCTACTCTAGATTAACATTCACCTTTTTTCTTCAGGATGAGATGAGCATACTCATCTTGTGGAACATACTGAATATATATAGCTATTTATGTTTGCATGATAAAATATATACAAGTATATAAAGCAAAATATGGAGTAGCAGAGGTGATGCAGGAAACAATCATGTTATTTAAGGAATATTGCCTATTCATTTATCTCTAGTATACCGGATTTAATTCAGTGATGTATAATTTCATTCATGTCAATATTTAATATAATTATAAGAGAAACTGTACTTTATTTCATCATAATTGGTAACTTGTGGGAAGAATAGAATAGTGAAGAATTGAAACTTCAGAAAGCTATGAACAGTGTCAGAAAGAAAGATTAACTGCCTTAGAAATAAAGACTAAGAGAAAAGAAACAGAAAAGATATATGTAATAGACTGATTTTTAAATTTTTCTGTAAGGCATCATTAGCAGTGCTCTCCTTCAAAAAAGTATGCAAATGACTGCATTCTAAACCTCCCTGACATGATGTAATGTCATTAAATAGATAAAATCCCGTTCATAGGTGTGATTTGCATGATAATACATGTAAATTATGATTCAACTCATAACTCAGCAAATGAAAGAATACAGTGTTTACAGTTCATTGTGTGTCATGCTACTGCAACTTGATAATAGAGTTGATTAAGTTTAGGTCAGCTCCTATGGTCATATGGATTATGCTACTGAAGTTTCTGTGATTAATTAACCTGAGAAGCCTAGTTACTGTCAGCTGAGGATCTTAAAGTCAAGAGTAAGAAGAAAAAATGGTTGAATTAGAAAATGTCTGAAGTTCCATAAGTATTCTGAATAACACTTGTCTTTTCATATTTAATCCAGTGTAAACCCTTTCTGTGCTGCAGCTTTTAACTATACAATTGAACAATACTGAGAAATATGGCTTATTCTTCATGCAAAAATGTCTTGCTAAAATACTGTTATCTACTGTGTACTTAGTATCACTGGCCCTGTTAGAAGGTCCATAAAAAGACCTGATAAAAAAAATACTGACATGACAATTTCACGGCAAATCCCATGGAGATTCACAAGTTATATCTTGCCCTGAAAAGAAAGAGAAAAAAAAACCCTTTAGTGTTAGCTCATTTACCCATTAGGGAGATTTAGGCTCCAGTAATTTCTCCAATGAAAATTTATGTACCGTTTATAAAAAGTCAAGCATCTCAACAGAAAAGATTAAGGACAGCAGAATACCATATAGTTTTATAGCGAAAGAATGATTGGGGAAGCATAGCTAAGTGTTTTCAGGCAAAACTTCTGTATATTGAGAAGATAGAGCAATCACTGTGTTACTGGCGTGCTTCTGTCACTTCTTTCCCTATTCCACCATTTTAAGGAAAAGGGCTGGCTACTGTACATCATTTGAGGAAACTTCTTGATAGTTATTCTTCACTGGAAAAGGAATCTTCTCGATCTCCATGGCTAATGTCACAGCCACAGGCAAATGATTGGCCCATTAACTATACCTTGTCTTGAAGTTAAGCTAAGAGTGGAAAATTACTGGACGTGACGTGAGAAGTAGCTGACAAAACTTAAAGGTATCTCAAGAAAAGGCAGCTAAATCTCAAAGACAGTGCAGGATTTATATGAGAAACAGCTAAACTGCACAGGCAGTTATTTTGGAAGGGAGTATTAGGAACTTTTAGGGGAGCAGAGTCTTGCAAGGCCCGCAACACCAATGTAACCATATCAGTAAAGCCATGTATATCCTATAGTACACAATAATGCCATATGAAGCTATGGATTTCATAAATCTGGGGCCAAGAGAGGAAATTTAATTAGAGATAGGTCATTTACTAGGGAGAAGACCGGGGCTAAGAAAGGAAAGTAAAAGGATGTAAAGAAGGACAGACAGATAATGCAATCTTGTGGCCAGTGTCGTCATGGGGTACGAGTCAAGCAACCTTGTGCTAATTTATTGCAGCTAGAAGAGGTCAATAAACCATAAGCCTGAGCCTGCTTGCTATTTTTTTTGTTTTTTTATAACTGGGATACAGATGGTGAGTGGGGGTTTGCTGGCCCTTACTAACAAGTTTACACCCAGACAGGAGCAAGCACCTTGGTATCACCATTCTGATGCTTGTTTCACCTACCACTTCATAAGTTAAGCATATTTCTGTGAGATGGAAGTTAAATGGCATCATCTCCTCAGCATATCCTGCTGCATCATTTAGGCACCTCCCAGCTATGCATAAATGCAGCAACTTCTGGAAAATCATTTGGAAATTAATTGTGACTCGGGGTAGTCCTCAAAGTTACTACGAGCATCCTTTGTAAAACAGTGTAAATTACTGTGAGAGGGTTCTGTAAAGAACATGGGTATATGACAATGCAGTTAGATTTTTCCACATCCAATCCTATTTATTTTTTTTCTGGACAGGTGTGAGTCTTGTCAAGAATTATGTGCTTTATTATCTTCAGGTAAGACTGTTCTTACCAGAGGCATAAAAATAGTCTACTGGCTTTTCTATGAAAATGAAAACAAAATATCTCCTCAAATAAATCAGAAAATCTGGGTACTTCTTGTTTTTGAAGGTCCTAATCCAATAAAAAATGAGAATATAATTCTACATGCCAGACTATTGTTCAGTTGTTGATATACACATAGGTTCACTGCCTGACCAAAATGAAAACAAATATGAGCACATGTTTTGCTGTTCCCTTACATACTTTACTTCTTGTAGGAAAGTACCAAACTTACAGAAGTCTATCATATTGTGATTTTCTGAATGAATATCCTTTCATAGGATTCAGTTCCATTTGGCTGAACTTTGAATCAGGCTTTAAAAATACGTGCATAATTTATTTGTGTACTGATTGGACAGTGGTTTTTAATTCTTTTGTTATGGACACAGTAAATCTCATTGTTAGCTCTAGTTCTTTTTCTTCCTGAGAATTTATGCAACTTCCAAATTTATTTTTTAGATATATGAAGTAAAAACATTGGCTTGGAAAAATTTATATTTACTGTAATATATTTGCAATATAAGTTTATTTAGTACACCTACACAGAATATCTGTGTCAAATAGCTCCATCTGCTGAAATGCCATTCTAAGATCTTTAATAAACTATACTGAACGAATATCTAAAAAGAGATAAAACATGATGGAAGGAAAATATGTCCTGCATACTGTTGGCTCCTTTTCCTTATGCAGAAGATATCTACCAAAACTGTTGTAATGAACATTATAGAAAATCAGTTGTTATTACCAAATTATCCACTCATACTATCATAACTTTTGGTGTAGTAATATATCGTTGTGGTCACCAGATATGGTTAGCTGCCAAGAAGAAGCTGCAATTAGAAACTACAGGATAGTCTGCTACACTAAAATGTACAATACAAAGCACAGCTTTCTTTAAAGACTTTGGTTGAATGGTTTTTCTACTGCAAAATGTGGAAGTGAGGTTAGTGAGTTAAGGGCACTGCATCAAGAGCTGATTAATAGCCTCTGAGTGAGTGAATATGTGCCTGCCATCCTACAGCAAAGGCCATATGTTACACTATCACTTTTATTCCAAACCACATCTTAGCCTGGTGACAAGAATAATTTCTGACAAGCAAGGAATTCATCTAATACAAGAGATACCATAATTTGCAACAGCAGAATTGCTGAACGACCTATGGACCTAAGACTTACTCTTAGGCAACATACTAAGGCTTCATCTAATAGTGCCAGTGTTTGTCATCTCTAAAAGGAGCTGAAGAAAATGTCATTTAAAGTCAGTACTTCAGAGTGCTGATTGCAAGATGTAAATTAATGTAGCTTCTACTAGATCAAATAAGCTTATGGTAGATATTTAAGAGTTGCAATAAACTATGAAAATTGCTTTCACTGCAGATATAATAACGTGTTAGAGAAAGCGTTAGCAGCAGTATTACTTTTAGAACTAAACTACAACATCTAAGATGTGAATATGCTGTTTGAAGCAAGTAAGGTCTATTTACCCTATTATACATAGAAACTGTTTTGCTTTTAAATCATACCAGTTAAAATAATGAATTTATTTTCCTAATGCACAGTTCTTCAGATAAGTTACTTTGTTACCATATTGCTTTTTTCCCAAGTGACATAATAAATTTCACAAATCCAATAGAATTAATATTTTTATACTTTTAAAACATTAATAACTGGAAACTGTATAATGAAGCTCAAGTTCTTCTTATTGCAGTCAGTGTAGTCACTATATTCACTGAAACAATATCTGAAATTGGAAAAATAGGAAAAATACTATTTTGTGAACTGGTGTTTGGCTAAAATTATGTAATTTGTGAATTCTAAAGCATTTGCATTCAGTTAACTCAATAGTTTGTTTCTGGTAGTCTTGTAACATCATTGTCTTTGGTATCTCTTTCAGACTTCTATGGAAACACAGGCGTTAAAAATACTTGAGAACTAATCAGATTTTCTATAAGCTGCTAGCCTGTATTATATATGTCTCAGCATGTATTTTACGTAGGCTAGCTGGTTCCGACATTAGTGAAAATGGCATCATTAGAACAGGACTTTTTATAAGAATAAGGACCACTTCTGAAAAACTTCTGTTTGTAACCATTTTGGCATACATACATGATGGATGATTTCCCCAAAGCATGTTTTAAGAGCTGAACTTCATATGTATTCCAATTCAACTCCCATCTGTAAAACAGAAAGTAACACTTCTCTGTTTAGCTCACAGACCATTCTTAGGATAAATTAAGCATTGTAATTCATGTTGCAATCAAAAGAAAAGTGTTTCAGTGCCAATCAATAAAGGCTGAATAAAACAAAATCTATAGCCCCTGAATTCATTGATAACACAGTGCTTAGGGAATGTTAAATGCTTAGAGAGTACAGGACTAACGTTTCAAGCAAGAGGCCAATTGCAATATCTCTCAGAAAAAAATGTGTAGGCAAAAAATGTCTTGAATTTTGCCTGTCCCTGTATTCCTTTGTGCTTTTTCTGCAGTATACACATAGGATTGAGAAAACAGCTTCTACATGGAGTACTTGCCTTAAAAGCAGGAGCCATGATACTTCTAAATCAAGTATTTTACCTGCAAGGCCCCAGCCTCAAGAGATCAGCAATCTGACTGTCAGACTTAGGGTGTTCAGCCTAACCAGTGGAAAATTTGTATTATTAACCAACATTGCTGCAAGGAGATATACATAAAAAGCTTTTGGAAATGAAACCTTTCCCTAGTCTTTGTCCTAGGAAGATGGCAATCATGGTCACCTTAATTCTGCAAGATGGCTTCCGACCCCTTCATATTTTTTACTATTAAGGCTCCTGCAGAACACATATTGGCTTGTGGGTCACATTTACATTTTAGATCTTTAACAGCCTGAATTAAATTCACAATAGTGATGGCATATTTCTAGCCTGTAGAAGAAATATCCAAAAATGCTTCTGCTGTTTGAATACCTGCCATCAGACTTCATGAATGCAGCAGAATGCATAGAAAAAAATATATATTTGAAAAATGGAGTAAAAAAGAGCCTTTATATTTATATTTCTATCATAGATATGCCTAATGAAGCAGCATGAAAGGATCTTATTACTATACCAAAATAAAGAATTTCCTAAGAGAGTTCTCTAATTTCATATTACCTTATTCCCCATCTGAAACACAGTGATTACTGCACCAAGTGATACCTAAAAATGGAAAAAACAGCAGACTTCATAATTTTCAAAGGAATCAGCACTGCTGGTGTTCCAAACTGGAAAAATAAGTGTCAGCAATGACACTGAGTAGGATAGGAAAAGTATATATTTTATATGTACCCTATATTTATGTACTTCACAAATTCTTTTCAGATCATTTGTATTTTCTTTGAATAAAAAGATTTATTTTTTTTAATTTTGTGTTCAAAAAACAGCCTGTAGTTAGTTTTGATCTCATCTGTAATTCTGAGCTTCAGTGCCATCAGCTAAAGTAATAAACATTTCTGCCTGAAAGTATATTTTAAAGACAATCTTCTCAAAATTCATGCTTTTAATTTGGCAAAGCATTGTTGAGGGTCTAAATAAATCATTCCTGGATTTGAGTGGTAGTTGTATGGATGAATTCACAAACAAGTAAAAAGAGAAAAAAAAAAAGATATATGTAAAGCAGATACATTTCTTGAAACTGGAAACTTACCTTCTCCCCAAGGCATAGCAAACATTATTTTAAAGCTCATTTGTTCACTGTTTTCCAAGACACAGAATAAACAAAATGGTTATATTTAAGGAAGTTCATTTAAGTCTATTCTGATGAATCAAACATCTGCAAGAAAAAAATATCTTTCACTCGCCTGGAACAAAGTTATTTTAGTAGAGATAAGTAGAAATCAGAATTTCTGCATGATTTTCTTGTTTTACTTCAAATCAGGGTAAAATGTTGAACTATTAAGAAGTTGAAAAACAAAACCACAAATATTTTGCCTTATTTATGGCTACTGTGATGCACTATACATTTTAGTCAGAATTCTTTAGATCATATGAAATATAGTATGTCTTGACAGCAGTGAATGGGAGTATTTGGTATCTGCATGCTCCAACTTTTGTTTAGGTGACACCTCTAAACAAATCTATTTAATTGAGGAGAAAAATTAAAAACCAAACAAACATCTGAGCAATATAGTTTGGAGAATATTTATTTTTATTCAGCTACATGCAATAGGAATATGCCTATGTTACATTGTGGTAAACTGAAAAAGAATGTGTTCAAATTATTACCTTTCATTGTATTTGATTTGCTTAAGTCAGCTATTTTAGTGGGAGATTTTGCCATCCTGTTTTAAGGTGTATTTTCCTAATAAAAGTATGTTCCTTTTCAATTCATATGGTGGATGAAGTAGCATTCCCTAAGTCATGATAACTTTAAAGGAAGCTACTCTACATCACATTAAAAGAAATTAGGTGTAAGCACTCATCATCTACAATCAGCCTACAGTTGGTAAACTCAGTTGGAGAACAGATATATATCTGGAAACATCTTTAACTGCTCTGAATGTCCTAAATCGCTCCTATCACAAGCAGGAGTAACTGCATAGGACTTTTGCTTAAATAAAATAAGGTAATATAATAAAACAATTGAAATGCATGTGCTCAGACAAGTAAAACGTCAAGAATGAGTGTGTATATCGCTGAGGTTTCAGGTGGAAACTAGTAGGAATTTACTGTGACATTTCTCACAGAAATATTTTATTTTCAGTATTTTGACTACTTATATTTGTTATGGAGGTGTTTTTAATATTAAACATGGTGGCTTTTTTCAAGAAAACTGTCAATATAAAGTATTCCAAGTACAAATAATTAGCCAATGACTGGAACTGTGGAACCAATCACAGAAATTGTATGTCTTAATTACTTGGACCACATGTTCTGTCTTAATTATTTCTTACTATAATATATAGAGACATTATGGTTTTGATGGAAATGAAGAAACAGAATAAAACTGGAAACAATCCTGATGTTACCACCAGAATCATAATGACATATCAGATGCATCAGAGCAACAAAGATTTACATTTCTTTTGACCTTAAACAATCTAACCAAACAGGAAAAGCTACCATTTNAAACCAAAACAAAACATTCACTCTTCTAAGACAGTCTTAAAGGCACAGAACATGATATCCAGCAATAATAGCATACACAAATGGGGATACAAACATCACCCTAGGACATCTATCTATGAATGGAATATAAAAATAAAATATGTCATTAAATAGTTATACCTGTAAGGTAAGCTTCAATTCATGTAGTTATCATCCATAATTTTCCTTTTCAGGGTCATAAAATACTATTTATTCCATTAAACTCTTACAAGTAATTAAAATTGTAGTGATTTGTTATATTTTTACATATATTATTCTTATATTTGCATTTTGTAAAATGGGAAGTATGAAATGTAAGAATATATTTATCTGTTTATTACATGGAGAAGTTTAAAAATTAAGGTAGAAAACTATCAATCCCATTCCATAATGGAAGCAGTAAGAAACAAAAAAGATGAAATGAAAGAACCATGAGCAAGAACTATGTTCATACTAGATTTTTTACCTCTACAAATCGTTGATAGCTTTAATGTTTCAGGTACAGAAGTGTCCTTCCAAGTTCACCATTTCTTTACTTATTTGAACATACATTTCAAAAATACAATACTAAAACTAAACTGGTATAATCTGGTACCATTGGAAAGAACTTGACCTTCATATCTTATCATTGTAGAGGCATTCTTGCAAAATGAGTTAGAAATAGAAAGAAATTATATTTCCGTTTTAAGTAAGATATGAAAGCACAAAACTACACTGATTACATTCCCCAACGGGAATAGAAATGTTTGTTATTTGCCCCTTTATAACAGTGAGTAGAAAATAAATGTAAAATGTTATGAATTCCAAACAGAAGACTAAATTCTGAAACTGACAGTCTTCATTTAGGCAACATTATCCAAGAACGTAATTCCCATAACTTATCTGTTCTTCTAAGAACTACTAAGTAGTTTAAGACTTCATTTTAAATCCATGAGTCTTTCCGATCTCAAAGATCTGCTTCAGCTCAATAACAATTTTAGCTTTGATATGTATTAAAGTTGCATTAAACTAAGTGCTTTTCATATAAATTCTCTAACAAGTTTGATTTGGTAGGGATGAACATAGCTCACTTAATATCAGTAGCAGAAATGAGTTTCACAAAAACCAGAAGCCAAGGGAGCACTTTTTTAGAAAAAGAGCTGTAGGAGAACACTGCATGTTCTTTTGGAGGAACCTTTTGGACAGTAGAGCAAACTTGGAAGGACACTTAAGAATGTGATAACGTCCAGTTCTGTCATGAGTTCCACAGTTCCACATGTTAGGAATGATACAAGATGGTTTGTATATATCATGTTTCATTATGCTTACTCAAAATGAGCTGTAACTGGGTAGTTTGCACTATAAACTATCTATAACATGTTACAGCTGATAAGATATGCTCAACAAGTAGGATAATTGTACAAATACATGTTATGACACATCATCTTTATTAACTTTGGCTACTTCATTTTAAAATAAATGCAAATGGTTTATTTGATGCTAAATATGGGACTTGGTTCTGTTATACTCATCTAACTGGATCCAAGGTCATCAACAGGATTTCTTGGATAGTGGAAATGAGGAGGTTTTTAGGCATATACTACAAAAAGTCTGTTGGTTTTTTTTTTTAATCATGTGGTGTGTTTCTAAAGTGATCTCACCTTAACACCTCTTCTGAAAATTTGGATATGGCAATTATGATTTATCATTTATTTAGACCTCTGATGTCAGAGGGATTGAAGGCCATACAGCTTCTTACAAAGTAACTTCTTTACTGGCATACAGCATAAGACCTATGTGAGACCTGTGTTTTAACAGAGCCATGCCCTGTGCTTGCCTGTCACTGTTAATGATATGTAATTTATGGAAATAGTAGATAGCAATTCTTAATCATCAAAGCTGCAGCTATTAATGCTGTACTGTATCATATAGAATTGATGTTAGATTTATTAAAAAATTAATTGACAAGTAAATTTCCTCCTATCAACAACTGTAAGACCTTGCTTTAGAAAAGCATACAGCCTCTTCAGTAACATATTTAAAAGATTGGCTTAAATATTATTATGTTTATTAATTATTTATTAATAAAGGGCAGTCTAATAGTTCTTGAACAAAGAAACATTCAACAAATGAATGTTTTGCATTATAATTTAATGTTTTTAAATTTATGTTTTAATATTTTAATTCTTAGTGTATGAGCTAAGATTCAACATAAAGTAAATTCTTATATGGAGTATTTGGAAAAAAAAAATTATCCGGGTTTTTTTTACTTGTGATTTGGACTTTTATTATGATCTAGTCTAATCATGTCAGTGAACCCCCCACCCCCAAAAAAAAAACCCAAAACATTGTTCTTTGCACTCTACAGCTTTTCTGTGAAGATTCTATCGATAGAAGTAATTTTTTGAAATCACAAGAATAAGTTTCTGCATTCTCACTGATTTTATTCATTAGGATACATAAAATCAATATGTGCACACAAAGTTATGAGCTTCACTATGCAATATCTTTTGCTCTTCTATGTTATCAGGTTTTCTGGGTTGAGTGTCACTGTTTTATGACAAAGCTAAAGTATTTAGGAAACATAATGTTTTGACATGAAAAGCTTGATTCAACTGCTCTTACTTCTTCAAGGTAAAAAGTTTCTTATTGAACTCAAAATTCTAATCTTCATTTCCTTAATTTTCCTTCCTTCACCAACTTTATCATAAAAATCATAGTACCATCCTAGGGGCAGGAGGTAAGAAAGATTATTTTCTTCTCTGCAGTATATGTTGGATAGATGAAGTTAATACCTTAAACACGTCTCATTCTGAATTTGACCACAGTATAGAAATGACTAGGAATACAGAGAATTCACCAAACAGACTTTTTTGTTGTGTATACTAAATGTTTTTTATTTACCAATTTCCATATATGCTCGTGTATAGTTTGAAATTTGTTTTACAAATCTGCTTGGAAAAATGCTGAAGTAAAACTCACTTATAGCTTATTATAAATCCTTAAATTAGATGATGTCTATCACATTATAAAAATTCAGTACTGACATATATACCCAACCTGTTCAAAATATGGTAAATATTTAAAATAAATCATGATAGTCATTATCATTTTGAGCTGCACTGAGAAGAAGACAAATGTCTTCAGTGATGACAGTGGAATAGACAAAATATGGCACTGATGGAGTGCAGCAGATTGCTCAAGCAGCTTGACTGATTGACCATATCAGGTATCACTAATCTGGAAAAATCTACAGAACCAACACCATCTGAAAGCAATTTCAATATTTGTCTGGTTTCTGTAGAACTCATCCAGTTCATGACTGAAAATGTGAAGCTTTTGAAAGTTTAGAGAGAGAGTGATATACATAATGACCTATATATATATGTGTGTGTTAAGATGAAAGAAAACCACAAAATCTTTGGTATGTTTTTGTTGTTCCTGGTCCTGTTCACTTGCTTTTTGGAAAAATTAATTGCCTTCAGAACCAAGCATGAAGAGATGGGGAGATTCTCAGGAAGTCGAAGTTGCATTCCTTTTGAACAACATGCTTTTGGCACAATATAGGGCTACACTGGAGAGTGTTCTAGGGCTTGTAATATTGCATCTAGAAAAATAATGTAATATCCCTGAAATTTAGAATCATAGAATAATTCAGGTTGGAAAGGACCTTAAAGATCATCTAGTTCCAACCCTCCTGCCATGGGCAGGGACACCTCCCACTAGACCAGGTTGCTCAAAGCCCCATCCAACCTGGTCTTGAACTTCCAGGGAGGGGGTATCCACAGCTTCTCTGTGCAACCTGTTCCAGTGTCTCATCACTCTCATTGTAAAATATTTCTTCCTAATTTCTAACCTAAATCTAACCTTTTCCAGTTTGAAGCCATTACCCCTCATCCTATCACTACAAGCCCTTGTAAAAAGTCCCTTCTCATCTTTCTTATAGGCCCCCTTCAGTTATTGGGAGGCCTCAATAAAGTCTCCCCAAAGCCTCCTCTTCTCCAGGATGAACAACTCCAAGTCTCTCAGCCTGTTCTCATAGGAGAGATGTTCCAGACCTCTTTCTTTCTTTTTCTTTCTTTTTTTTTATTAGCTCCTGAAGCTTACAGAATTAAGGTACTCTCTGGAAAAGTGTAGGGTTTTAAAAAACAGTGCTAATCTTAAATATAGTGGAGTTTAAAAACAACAAAACAAACACACAAAACTTTAGAATTAAAAAGTAAAACAAGGATCGATTGTTCATCTTCACTTTGTTCTTGAACAACAAGAATCAGCACATTACACCTTGAAAAGCTGACAGCTTCAGAAACTAATTTTCAAGCCTTCTGAATATCAGGAACCGGTATTGTGACACTTATCACTTGTCTATCTGGTATTTGAAAGGGTAGCACACACAGCAGCTTTGATGCAAGGTTTTGACAGGACTTAAGTACTGGTAGATTTGCACAGCAGAGACTCCAAATGCCAACAGCGGATACTTCAGTACTCTTACTAGCCTTAGTCACTTTGCATGTGTTCACACAAACTGAGATGGAGCTGAACCACTTTCAGCTCATCTTGCATGAACAAAACATAATTTTCTATTGAAACAGAAGTTTTTTAAACAAGGAAATAGTTATTTATATAAAACTTAAACTCCATATTAGCTTTTCACTTAATACATGTGATGTTCAGTTGTATATTAAAATAGGGTGACAGAGGATATGTTGCAACCCTGCAACTAGCTCTCTCTTGCAGTACCTCTAAGCATTAAAAAAGGCTTTTAACCCACTTGTAAGTATGCACTATTCTTGACTTCATCTCTGTGGTGCTTCAAATCTCTACCATGTGATGTTAATTTTTTTTTTTTTTCTTTTAAGTTAAAATCTCAGGGGGAACAAATTTAGCAGCCTTTAATCTTTGTTCCATTTTTCTGGCAAAAGGAACCACTGGTGCTTTGGGAGAAATCCAGTCCTGTACATCTCCCCCTGGAAAACATGGGGCGTCCAAATCTTCTGTAGGCTCTCTGTCTCTGGCTGAAATGGTACTGTGCACATTATTATTATACTGATGATGAAAAGGGGTTGGTTGTTTTTTTTTTTCCCCCTCTATTTTTACAAAGAGCATTAGAGACACAAAAAAGGCATGTACAAGCAAGTGTTAGAGCTAGAATAGTAAGACATTACTGACATCTTCCAAACACTACCAAGAAACAGCAGAAACAAGAACTGTATGTCTAAGACTTCTGAGAATCTGCCTTTTGCCTCCCTCCCTTCCTTCCTGTGCCTTGCTGACTTCCAGCAATGAATTGTGCTGTGATCTTTCCCTGGATCATGACTTTGCAAATCTTACAGGGTTTTTTCCTGCCACTGCCTCTGGTAGTGGTAGTCCTAATTAAACAGTGTCTGTTAAAATCCACTAGGTCAGTGGATTTGAACCTTCTTTAATGTAGAAGGTTTAAGGTCNTTTATATTTGTTTTTTTTGGTGTAGGAAACTTTCTAGTCCTTTTGTGGACTTCCCAGGCTCTCAGTGAACCATGTTCCAGCCCAAGACAGGACCCTTTTTATCCTAGCATATTAAAGTGTTTATTACTTCACAAGGACAGGAAGGTAAGTTTTATTTCTGAGCATGGTTGCATTTCTGTTTAGTTATTTGTGGTATTTACTTAAACCCTTCTTTCTTCATACAGTTCTATCTCTGAGTTCTTGTGTGTTTTCACACTGTCCAAGAGCCATGAAGGAAAGAGGCCATAACTTACATTTAAGTCCTCTGAGCCCATGCTTAGATTTTTGATGTGGTATTCATTGGGACAAATGGAAGCCTAATTAGCAGGAATGCAACCTAAATCTCTCACATTAGTAAATCATTCTTTCTTCTCTCCTGCTAACATCACATTCAAAATCTATATTGATATAGGAAATGTAGATAGTTAGCATATTATTCTTGGTCTGTACCAAAATCAATAGAAACTTGTTAACTTGAATGCAAAGCATCAAGTTTGCAATGAATATTTCTAAAAGCTTAAAAAAAACCCTTTAGCCTTTATTACAGAATCTCTAGTTTAAAATGCATGCTGAAAGACAAAAATCATACTAATTTTTATAGACCAGTAATCTTCTGTAGGTCTCCAGATGAACAGAAAACTGTACTAGTGAAAGGCAGTTTACAGGGGAGGAATAAGAGGTCACTAATTAGCAGTGGTGTAGATCAAAGCATAAAGAAGCATCAGGTACAAGAATGTGTCTAACATGCTGTCTTTTTCCAAGGATTTAGTAGGAGATTACATTGTCTAAGAGACAACTACAGGCAGTAAATTTATCTTGAAGGTAGATAAAATATATATGAAGCCTACAATAGTGGTACTCCATTTTACACAATGGCCTGGTGACTAGAACATTCACCTAGAAATGGAAAATCCAGGTTCAGCTCCCATTCTAGCAGAAGGGAGTTCAAAACAAACAAGCCCTGCTTTCTTAATAAAAATCCTAACTTATAAAGTGTTTGGAAAAGAAGGACTTGCATGGTTAAGCAACATAAAAAAAAGGATCAGGACTTCAGTTTTGGATTTTATGTATCAATTTCCTATTTCAATAACAATTTAGATAATTAATTCCTTCACTGACTCAATTCTTTAGGGCCTAATTTCATATACTCACACAATGTATGCCAAAACTGCTAGTTAACATATTTTGTTCTGAGCTAATACTAACTCCCAGTTTTATATCTGGGAATGCTTTATTTTCCCTGAAGCTGAAGAAGAATAGAATTATTCCAGTAGATCATAATGCTTGGGAATACCTCAGTTTCTGAGCTCTGATTTATACTAGGTTTTATCTAGTGCCCACCTTCAGAAGGATATATCTACAGCTTTACTGTTTTTTAATATCTGCCAAATAGCAAATGACAGATGTGTCTTCTGTGCAGTAAGCCATCAATCAAGAAGTGTAGTGCTGTTGAAGCTGTAATAGACTAGGGATATAAGCAAGGTAAGTTTCCAGAGGGAGATAATATCTTTAATAGAATGATGTGGAAATAGATTTTTTGAGGAAAAAAGTCATACAATGCTTTCGTCTCCAAGTGAGTAACTGCCTGTTTCTGCCTTTTTTTCACAAGGCCAAGTATTTTATCACCTCTTCTCTTCTCTTGCTATTATCCTCCAATAACTACCCTGTTTTCTAAAACTGGCTAGTTTCTTAACCAAATCCAATTGAAAGTGTTTATTCCAATGTACTTTGGTTGGAATTGTTTGAGTCTATTTTAGACCTCTGCTAAGAATTTGTACCTTTTTTTCCTACTGTACTAGCTGGTCCAATAAATTTTACTACTTCTACCTAAAAGATCAAAAGTGTAACTGCTTATTAACCAAACAGATTTGTAAGTGATTTCTCTACTCTTTGTGTGAAGGAATTAATATCTCATTTATAGTTTTTACTGTACTGAAGCTAAGGCACTTTGTGAGCTTCTGTACTCAGAAGGATAGGATGACCTTTACGCAAAAGAATTAGTCAAACTTGAGATTCAATTTGTTCTTCTTTTCTCAGTAGTAAGTCTTTGAAGCTATAGAAACTTCACCTACCTCAAATTACACTTAGACAGTTCATGATTTAACTAACAAGAATGGGATAGCAGTGTACAAAGGGCATTGGTGTTTAGTATGCAAAATCATTATCTTACCTTTCAATAACCTTGTTAATATGTAACCTATCTACAATTATACAGGTAGTGCACTCTGGGACATTCTTTTTCATGGTTTTGTGATCTGTGATGGATTTTCATTATACAAACTGTTAATAAAATTTAGTGAAAACCGTACTAATATGTTAGTACAATTGAACATATATGCTGTTAACACAGATAGGTGATAGTCATTAAATGGCCTGTGCACAAGTTTGTAGAATCATGGCTGTCTTAAGAAAGCCATTCATTGTTCTAACCTATTTTTTAATTCAAATGTAAAAGAGCTTTACTGGGCACTGATACTAATGACTTTGAAATACCTTTTAATACAAACAGATATGTGCAAAGATACTTTGCATGTATTTGTAACATTAGTTACTAGACTTTTTGTGCATTGCTTAGAATTAATCAGAAGAAAGTATTCTTTTAGAAGATTTTTTTTTTTTAGTATAGCTCCCCGGGCCAATTGCTAACTGTGCCAGTGCAA
>VWZY01005189.1:131407-169086 GCA_013399075.1 Chloroceryle aenea | reverse complement strand
TTTCTCTACTCTTTGTGTGAAGGAATTAATATCTCATTTATAGTTTTTACTGTACTGAAGCTAAGGCACTTTGTGAGCTTCTGTACTCAGAAGGATAGGATGACCTTTACGCAAAAGAATTAGTCAAACTTGAGATTCAATTTGTTCTTCTTTTCTCAGTAGTAAGTCTTTGAAGCTATAGAAACTTCACCTACCTCAAATTACACTTAGACAGTTCATGATTTAACTAACAAGAATGGGATAGCAGTGTACAAAGGGCATTGGTGTTTAGTATGCAAAATCATTATCTTACCTTTCAATAACCTTGTTAATATGTAACCTATCTACAATTATACAGGTAGTGCACTCTGGGACATTCTTTTTCATGGTTTTGTGATCTGTGATGGATTTTCATTATACAAACTGTTAATAAAATTTAGTGAAAACCGTACTAATATGTTAGTACAATTGAACATATATGCTGTTAACACAGATAGGTGATAGTCATTAAATGGCCTGTGCACAAGTTTGTAGAATCATGGCTGTCTTAAGAAAGCCATTCATTGTTCTAACCTATTTTTTAATTCAAATGTAAAAGAGCTTTACTGGGCACTGATACTAATGACTTTGAAATACCTTTTAATACAAACAGATATGTGCAAAGATACTTTGCATGTATTTGTAACATTAGTTACTAGACTTTTTGTGCATTGCTTAGAATTAATCAGAAGAAAGTATTCTTTTAGAAGATTTTTTTTTTTTAGTATAGCTCACCAGGCCAATTGCTAACTGTGCCAGTGCTAGGACTGATACACAGTCATAGAGAAGCCTATGAGCAGCCTCAGGGGGTTTAGTATGAAACAATCATTTCAGATATGACAGATTATGGTCAGATGTCCTACAGAACTGAGTATAGGGTGTAAATGAAAAGACCTGCATTTATACTGGCATAAGAATGAGATTAGAGAAGGAAGAACCCAAGATAACTTTGATTATTCTTTGTAGCTTAGTTGTGGCACAGTGCAGTGGGGAGAATGGCTTCCATGGACCTTGGACTGCTGAATTAAAGAGGGACAAGGAGTCATCAGACCATTCTGCTCCCAGCCTCTTATACTGATGCTATTGAAAAACACGTGACTTTCAAAGACAAAGAGGACTGGGGCATTTGAAAATACCATTCACTCAAGGAAGACCATAACACTGAAAATGTTTAAAAACTGCATTACATTAGAAAGTTATTTCAAAGGTACGTGTAGCATTAATAGCAGCTGTATAAGCAGTTAAAACAGCAAGGCTATCAAAAAGGGAATGGTTATATTTCTAATGAAGTTATTTCAGGGATTATTTGAAAGTTATTTTGGAAACACCATGCTTGTTCAATAAAGCAGTATTGCTTTGTCAGGCGGTAATCCAGCTCCTTGGTGAATAAACCTGAAGACAATTACCTATTATGAAAGGATTATTGCCTTATGAAAAAATACTGTGATGCTCTTCATATAGCAAATATTTGTGTTCCTAACTTTTCCTGCTGCTTGAAGAAGGTCTGTAAAGATCTACTTAGAAGTCAAAAAGTCTTTGTCATTATAAAAACTGAGCTGAGAAACTACCTGGGAGAAACAGCATAGTCTGGGGGGACTAAACATCTGTTCTGGAGTTCCGTCTGTTCACAGTGTGGAAGACTTCAAAATACTACAAGGAAAAATAAAATGATACTTCAAAGCTGAGTTTTGTATAAGTACACATAAATGTTTATGCAGAAAAAAAAATTCAGTGTGTTTGTTTAGAGACTGTTACTCAACATCCTGTGGACCGCAAATAAAATCATGCTGTGAGTTGATTTCCATGTTCTTTCTTTTCTGTAAAGCCCCAGGGCTCAAAATTCCTCAAACACCCTAATTCTGACAATCCCTGTGAGCAATTGTACAAGCAACAACTTATTTGAATATTTTATAAAATAAGTAAATTAAAATATTAGCAAAATCACATTATTTTGGGTCACAGTAACATTTATCACAAGTTTAGAAGCATGGAAATGTCAGTCTCAGTGTAAAACAATCCCAACTACATCTCTGACAAGAACAGCCACTGTTGCAATTAAGTGTTCTTTTAGAAAGTGTGACACAGTTCATAACCCAGTTCTGTAGTGGTCCAGAACTTCTGACATGTTTACTTATTGCCAGGCATAGATTTCAGGCCTACACAGATCTAGAGTAATCTCTCTCCTTGCCTCTCTAGATGTGTTACTTTGTACAGCCTTCTTTTTGCAAGTGCCATCTCACTGTTGTTCTGTAAGGCCCAGCTTTATGTCCTGAGCAAATATTTCTGCTTGCAACTAGACTTATAGATAGGAATAAGATCCCAGTTCCCATCCAGATAACAAAGAAATTGAAGATAAAGCATTGCTCCTGTGCGGTCCACGATGATATCCTCAGCTTGTGCCATGTTTAGAATCACTATTAGCAATGACTTTTGTTTTTCCCTTTTACTTTTCTGTATTTTGGAACATCATCCTTGATTCTGTAAAGCAGGCAACCTCTTTTCTCTTTTAAATATTATTCTTCAAATCTTGTTCAGTCAGCCTTAGAGTGTTGATCTCTGTACCGTTTATGCTTCAATCTTACTGCAGTCCCATGACTAGTGCTATGCTTGTAGCTTTTTAGAAAGGGGTTAAAAGGTGATTTACATGCCAGGTTGCAAGTTCACAAGCTTTCTCACCTACTGCTCAAAAGTATTGTGTTTTGGTTTGACAGCAGATGTCTAGTTAGAAGCCTATGTCAGCCAATAGGTTGAGGAATGTTGCTTCCTAGAAAAACAAAAACAAACCAAAGGGGAGTTTTGCCACAGTAGTTATCTGGTTCACCAGAGAGGTAACTGGGTGAAATTAAAGGACCAGTGCCTCCAGGAGAGACAGGCTTACGATGCTTATTTTAATAATTTTAATTTTACCTTTTTTCTTTATTATCTTTGAGGAATTCCTAGAACTCATCATTATAGAGAATAATTGACCTTGGCACCCTATACATGTCTCACAAGAACATATGCCAGAGAAGAATTAGGAACTCTAAAACATCAGGAGACTGACTTCTGTCTTGGAAAATTCCCTTGTGTATGAAGACGGCAAACAGTCCTTTCTTTCTCTTGACATGTCATGAACTTTATTGTCTCTGTTAAGCTTGTCCTCTGCTGTGCTGTCAAGAGGGACATAAAACTGCTATCTGCAGCCTGGGTCATAACACAAGGTGAAGTGCATAATATTTTATAAAAGGTTTCTGCTATATACAAAACTCCCCCATACACTAAAACATTCAAGTTCAAAGAAAATGCTTGATTCAGCATTGTCCTTTACTGTAACAATCCACTTCTCTTGAATTAACATATTCTAGGCAGTGTTTAAATCCTGATATGTGTTTACACCTATTTCTAATTCCTTCTGTAAATGTCACTGAGACTCACTTTTCGGGCTGGTGCACATGTCTACATTTTCGTCACAATCTGGGGATGAGCTAGTTTCTATAGCACTGGTAAAGGAAACAGATAAGGAGGAAAATGTTAACTAATGAAATCTCAGGTGAAATATGGATAAAAGTCTAAGGAATTAACAGTATGGTAATTAAAAAGGCCAAGCACAAGCAAAATCACATGGATATAATTTTAACTCGGTTATTTCCAGGGATAGCATTTAAGGCCAGCTTGAGATAGAAGAATACCAGTGCTAAAATTTATATTCAAAAGATATTTTTGGTTACTAATATTTTCAAGATGAGATTGCACCCATAAATATAGAACAGATAAAATAAGTTTTTCCAGAACTCATGTGCTTTAGGGTTGATGAATTGGCAACAATTAATACTCAAACACACTGTAATAAAATGTTTGTGAAGTTTATTATTTGCCATTCTTATCAACTAATTAAAAACATCTTCAGGGGCGGTTGTGTAATAAATGGGTTGGAGAGAAGGGTAGAATGGATATAAACAAATTTTCTTCCATTGCATATCACAGTGACTGTTGACTTGCAGCACATTAATTCATGCTACAGACAGTATAGAAAAGGCTATATATTATTATATGAACTTCAGGTATATTAGGCAGTCTGGCTGTAAGCTAAATTTATACGTTGAGATATAGTTAATGTGCTGAATTATAATTCTAATGTGGAGTCCATGTGAAACTACTTGCTGTCATTGGCTAGCAATGAAAAGTGAGAGCTTATTCATCTTCCTCTCAGCTTTGCTGAATAGAATACAATCTATTACCTTTCCTATTTGTGTAATAAACTAGTGGGCTCAGAGATCGATCGATTGATCGATCGATCTATCTATCCACAGAGCCTTGATCATATCTTTAGGAGCTACTTTCTATTGTGGCTCTTGCCAAGTAAAATATCTATTTTGAGAGCAAGCTTTCCAGTGATCTTTAGAGCAAATAGAAAGAAATGTGCAAGATGGAACAGAAAATAAAACCTGAATGAGCACAACATATGTTAGCTCATCTTATCACTACAAGGCAAAGTATGTGTATATATTCCCTTGATATTTTTTTCCTTTTTTGAAACAAACATCTCATGAACTTTGGGAGCTGAATGTGGGTCAGGAAATAAAAGTCAGTTATCTATTAAGTTATACCAGTCTATGTGTGTCAGGGTGGGGTTGATACTAGTGAAATACTAGTGGGGGTGGTGTTGATACTAGCAAATCGACTGTTTATACAGAATTATTATCCAAAATGCTTATAACTATTTTGCTTCTTTTTGAAAATGAAGTGATTTCTTTTTGATAATTAGAATATTTGTCAAAAATCATGGTTAGCAAAGAAATGTAAGTTTGATGTAATATGACAGTATGAATCAAAGTACTTTTTTTTAAAGTGATCTGATACAGAGAAGAATGTTTTCATGTAGTAACTAATAGGGTTAAAATACTTAGAAAATAAATATGTAAATGGAGGAGATAGAAAGTTCATTTTGGGGAATAACTTTTAAAAATACTCCCAAAGTTATGTTTCTCTTTTGCCTTGCTTCCAAAGAACTGAAGGGCAGGTTTTGATTTTAAAAATAAAAACATTATTTTTACTTTTCAATTAATGATTAAATGAACTTGAGTCATTTTGTAATAATTTTAGTGAGACTTGTGAGAAACAACTGAACAGTAGTAACTGTTATCAGACACCCATTTTATCTGAATTCTATAAGCAGCATGGTTACAGACAACAGGTTACAACCTATTTCTAGAAGGTCATAGAGTCTTCCTTTTTACTCTTGTGTTAGGGAAAAGGTTTCAAGCAGACCTCTGATGTACTTGTTACACAATGCATTTTATATGTCTTATTTCTGTCTCAAATGTGAGAGGAATAGTGGGTGGGAATGGAAAGACAGGCTTATATACATGACACATAGCACATTAAGGATTACAAACCCCAATCCCACTATCCAAAGTAAAGTCTGATGTCATATCCTGAGATGATTGGGCTGCACTGGATTATCACTGCTCATGCTTTTCCTGCTAATGAAAGCAGGCACAAAGAAGATGTAATTAAGCTCTAAGGGCAATAAATTATGCTGATGGTAAATATAAAAGCATAGGCAATCCAAAATACTTCTCAAGCAGGTTAAATGTATATGTTTTAATGAAGATAAATCTAGATACTAAGGACTTTGAGATTAATACTTTAATTCTACATTTTAGTAGTAGAAAAATAATCTTTTACTGGAACTAGTCCACTAGTTACAAAAGAATGTGAGTATAAAAAGCATTATAAGGCCAAAATATTATTTTAATATTTTTAATCCATTTTATTTAAAAACATTTATATAAAGAATGTCCTTTATTAGACAAACTGGTATGGGCAAACCTGGGGAACATAAGAAACTCTACGGATGAGATTGAGGATCAGTAAAACTCCCAGTATTTACTTAAGACAACATTTAAGGTTTCAGCTCACACCTGTAAACTATCCAGATAAGAGAATATATGTCTCATGTTTAGCAGCAAAGGCATGATCATTCCACAACATGTTATGCAAGACAGGAACAATTGTTGGTTTTTATACTGCCATCATCAACATATGTGCTTTGCTTTATTGGCAAACTCAGAGGATACTGTGATAGACTCCAAGATTTTTAAAGCTGTCTACAAAGTCTGTCTCTGAAGAGCTGCACATGCAGTCAGAATCACTGTGTCTATTGTCTTTAATAATAAGATAATGGCCAAGAGGTTTTAATTATGTAGCTCATATAATGACAGCTGCTTTCAGTGATAAGAAAAAAGCTTTTTCTCCTCTTTAACTCTTCCTGCTCTGGTTTTCTCATTTTAATGACTCAATCATTCTGTAACTCCCTGGAACAATGAAATGAGTAAGTTAGGTTCCCACACTTGCCACCTGCTAGGTCAGGTATAAACAAAAAACTCCACTCATCTGTCTTGTTTGATGAGACATTTTATTGAATAGAAGGTAATGAAATAGCACTGAACAGAACATAAAAGAGACTCCTTCATGAAAAGCTCTTTGCAAGAACACTAATGAAAATAATACATCCTTTCTTTTAAGTAATACCAATCATGACTTTGATAAAAAATGATCTAGAAGTGTTTTTGTGTATTTCTCTTGCAATATATCTAGAAGACTATGCATATGCAAACTAAAAGATGTTTTCTCTGTATAGTTCTACTTACATTTTTCATGGAAATCTATTTTATAGAATTATAAAGAGTATAGAATCATAAAGAATATAGAATTATTATATCTAACTGTATGTTTGCCTGTTTCAGCTTCTGTCTGTTGAGTCTTATTATAACATTGTGACCCACTGAGAAAAGTCTGTCTCTGTCTTTTCCATAGCCTTTAAGCAAGGTAGCATATGGACCAAGGTCTTCTTTGAGCTCTCCCTTCTCTAGCCTGAACATGTGGGTGGCCTTGGTATAGCATAATAATATCTTTCTTACATTGGGAAGCTCAAAACTGGACACGGTATTCCAGATGCAATCTCACAAGTGCCAAAAATGGGATTATTTTCCTGGGCCTCTTGGTTAGTTTTTATTAATACATTCCATAACACAGTTGGAATCTTATTTGAAACATGGATTTAATTTTTTTGTAAAGTCAATATTCAACAGAAAAATGGAACAATGTAAATTGTTACTGGCTGCACTTGAAATCAGTTAATGAGGTACCTTTCTGAAACTATCCAGCTAAACTCTATATCCACAAAAAGTCTCTGAAGCCTGCAATTTAAATTCTCAAAATTCTTAGTCTATCCCTGGAGTTACAAAAATAATCTAACATTGAAAATACCATGTAATCTTAAAATAATCTCCAAGGTTTTCAGAAATAGTGTGCATTGGAGTATGCCAAGCATGGAACACTGATCCTTTCAAGCTTCTGTTTACAGGGTCACTTCCCAGCCTCAGGAGTGCTTACAACACAGTAGGCAGTATTGCAGCTGATTCTTCTTCCTCTGCCCTTCAGCAGAACCAGTTCTGGCGTGATGTGATCTGCTAGTAGAATTCCACTGTTGTCCATCAGCAGCATTTTCAGAGCGTTCAGTCATGACAAGCCACCATTTATCAAACTGGCATACAGAATTTGAGGTGTGAGTTCTGCAACTTGACAACTGCATGGATAAGTATCTCACTCTCTGTATTTTGCACCTGATAGTTCCTCTCATGCTGGATCACAGGTATCACAGGTATAACAGGGTGTTAGAGGCTGGAAGGGACCTTGGAGATCTTCAAGTCCAACCCCCCTGCCAGAGCAGGATCATATAATATGTATGAGCAGGATCATTCCTGAAATCTGGAACATTACTGGCAGAGGTGCTCAGAACAACAGTGAAAACAATTATCAGAAAGTCACTGTGTAACTACGAATAGAGACAGGGGGCTGGGATCTGCACTGATGCAGTCACTGTGGAAATCTTGCAGGGTGAGAAAGGGCCAGCAAGTATGGTCAATGGAAGCAGTTACTGTCCATATGCTGGATCAGAACAGATTTTGCTTCTGTAGCCTAAGTTATCTCACAGATCTCCAGATGACAGTCTGCTAATTAAAATGTTATCTGAAAATGAACTTTAGCATTCAAACTAATGGATCTTATTATACATGCTTATGGCAGGGTTATCACAGTGGTATATAGATTGTGAGTCCCCAGCTTTGTTCTTATATCAGCCCAGGGTCCCAGAGAATCAGTATATATCAAATTGACATAGACTCTGCCAATCCCTGCAGAAGGTCCTTCCCTGTTACTGTAAAGTCTATCCATAGGGAAGCGGAGGATTGTAAACATAACTGTGTCTAGACTCAATCCCAGGATCTGGAGATTTTCTGCTGTGTGTAGTTCAGTTACAGGTGCAGATGTTTTCTCTAGCCTGCAATTAAGTTAGAGAAATCTGAAGACTGCTATAATGTTCATGTCTGACTTGAAATCACTACAGAGGCTTGTATTACTGAAAGGCTATTCATCTTGGAATTTTACAACTCCTTGGTTCTCTGATTTTCTTTGTGATGTTTAAGAAAGGCTGCTTTTTTAGCAGAGTTTCTTCAGTGGGCATCTGACAAGGGCTGTCTTTCACTAAGAAAATTTCCATTGTTTTTCAAATCCACACGTATCAGAATGAGAAGCCTCTTCAATATGTTTATTTTAAGATCTATAAATAAATTAATTTTCTATGTTGGAACAAACACAAAATAATGTTAATTAACAAATTGCAGTGCTAAAATTTGCAATGGCGCATATTGAGATGCATTGCTTGTGTACTTGTTAGTATCAGTGATGATCATATATGAAAAGGGAAAAGAAACTATCCAATCTAATGATTCTGCAAGAAAATAATTTTTAAGTAGAACAAGTCTAAAATAATTACAAAAATTACTTTTGACTAGAAGAAAATTTACTAATATCTGGTGAACAAGATGTGATGAAAAATTACAAATGCTGTAAATTGGACATTTTGAATGAGACCACTAGTGAAATACCAACTGGATACAGTGTTACTGAATTGTTCTATCATAAGCACAGCTGATTTAAAAATTCATTTTTTTTTCTCAGAGACTGGATCTAAATGTAAATTAGAATATGGAATGTCTCTTTGGTCAGTTGGGGTCAGCTGTCCCAGCTGTGTCCCCTCTGAACTTCTTGTGCACACTCACTGGTGGGGTGATGTGAGAAGTAGAAAAGGCCTTGGCACTGTGTAAGCACTGCTCAGCAATGGCTAAAACATCCCTGTGTTATCAACACCATTCTCAGAACATATCTAAAACATAGCCCCACAGTATGAAGAAAATTTACTGTATCCCAGCCAAAACAAGCACATATGTAACATAATGTAATATGATAGTTCTTGTACTTACTGACTTCACCAGAAGTATTGTTTACTTATATATATTTTTAAAATTAGTCTTTCAACTGTCTTCTGATTGAAATCTTACTGATTTGGAGAAAAATGCATTGTTGGATGCCTCACTTTCATTGTTGTATTAAATCAAACCACTATTATCTCTACATCTCTAACACATGCACTATCGCATCACAGCCTAGAATATAAAAATTGGAGTTCACAGTAAGTGGGTTGTTTAGCAGCAGCAAAGCAAGAACGGTTAGAAAGTCAGGGACATATTGCAATATGCACTGACTTGAAGTATTTCCTCTTCAACCCATGTCACTTCTGAAATTTATAGGAAAATTGTTTTCTTTAGTTTTTAAGTGGTAAAACAAATGATGAAATATTTCTCTCTAACATGCATTTGCGCTCCCTTAGTACGTCTCTGACTGCTGCAATATCAAGCTTTCCTGTTCTGCTGCTGACAGAAAATACTGGGTAGTCCTTCACTCTTTCCTATAATAATTCTCTGAAAATCAATCTTCACAGCCTAAATGGACTGTGCAATTTACTGAAAAAAACCCTATAAAATTTTTAAATCTGTATGTGTTGGCCTAAAAATCTGCCTACACACTGAATAGATTTCTTTCAGCAATTCTTTTGCCAAAGAAACAAAATACCAAATCTTTTTCCAGTAATATTTGGTTTTCCTTACCTCAGACTCACTATTTTCCATATTCAGTGGTATGCCTATTATCCTATTAGGCTAATTAGGCACTGCAAAATTATTCCTTTAGATCTAAGAAAGAGATCTGCTTCTCCCCAAATTAAAAGTGTTGCAATTATGGACTTGTTAGTAGGTGATGTAATTTATTATTAGCCAATTGACTTTCCTTTCAGTTTTTCAAAATTCATCTGAAAGATTTTGGAGGGCAGGGATGAATTCACATTTTTTATCAGTTCTATTTTGTCGTGTGGGATTTATCATTGGAGGATGTATAACCAATTGGAAATCTAGTTGCAGGTTTGGAGCCTTCAGCATTTTTACTGTGGGTAGTTTTTGAGTCCAGTGAATAACTGATGATGTATGTATTTTAGTGTATATGTGAGCAACGGAGCTAGGGTTATGGCCACATGCACAAGTTACAGTATGGTGAACTAGAATACAGAGTAATAATGCATATTCATTACCTTGAAATATTTGTTCACAGGTATAAACGTGTTTGCCACAGCTGCCACTGGGATATAAACTACCATTTAACATAGGCTAGAAACATGAATTTGTTAATATAGACCTGAGAACACATACTGAAGAATCAACCTTAGGGTTAAGTATTGAAAATGGATGACATTGAAGAACACTTATATCAGTAGCACTTAAAAGTATTACAAAAGCATTCAAAGATATTTTTTATATTAAAAAAAATAATTGATCCGGAATTGTCAGTAAAATGTGTATGTATAGTATTTGAGAGGGCTTTTTCATAGAAAAGGTTGTTGAAGTTACAACCCAAATAATGAAAAGATTGGGTCTGGCCTCTTTTTAAAAGCTAAAGAAAAAAATTCTACACTTCCAGAATTGTTCTTTCAAACTAAAAAAACTAGCCAAAACCTGCATGTTCAACAAAGTTTCCCCTTATAGTAAAACAAAGCTCTCTGACACACTCTACCAGAACAAAAGACTGTTTAATCTCTGCCAGTTTCTCCAGGGAAGAGATAGTTTCAGTAGTGATTCTGTTCAAGCTGTTTTTTGAAGAAAGTCTAGCTTTAGAAGAAAAGAAAAAAAAAAAAGGAAAGAAAGTGAAAACCAAAAAACCTACAGAAATACTGAATTTTCTGGAAGCAAATAGTCCCTGACTGTTCAGGCCTAGTACAGCTAGGATATAGATGACACTAAGAAAGATGGCTAGGTCAGCATACCACAAGTTCTTTCCTTGATAAAACTAGCAATACAAACTAACAAAAATTTGGTCCTCTTGACAAGTTGTTACTGTATGTGTCACATATATAAGAGCACCAGAAGGTAGTGCTGTATCAAGTCTCAGGTCCAGTTAGTTCAGTATCTTGTCCTGGATACAACCAAAAGCGGATATTCAGAGAAGTGTATATAGAAAGGAGGAAGAATGTACAAAACATTCACGTTTTTCTCTGCTAGCTGTCAGTTCTTTCAAGATCAGGAAACACCTGAGACTCAGGTGTACTTTGAGTTCAGAAAACCTCAGTCACTCTCCCTTCAATGGACATGTCTAGTCTCTGATTTTTAGAATCCATATCAGGTGCTTCCAGTGAGGTTTCCTGAAGCAAGGACACAGTGCAATGCTGTCATGTATTCAAAAAGTAAGCAATATCACCGTTAGGCAATGATGGATAAGATAATATATACAACATATAATGGTTTCCACCAAAAGTGGTGCCCAGTACCAGAAAATTGCACACTACTGCTGTATTATTATTTTATTTTATTCATTATCATAATTTGGAAATGTAAAGTATTTACATGTAATAGTTGTTAGTTTATTAACAACCATATACGTGAATGTAGAATACTGCATTTACAAAAGCTTATGTCTATATATATTAATAGTAATTTCCATTTAGTTCAGAGTTCCATGCATTAACTACTTCAGTATGAAAGGTTTCAGGGTCCCTATTTTTTACAGTAAGCAACAAAAGTTTTGCTTGCACCCTGGAACAAACATTACAGTTTTATTGTCTCCTATCATTTTCATTGGGTACTGCATCATTAACTTCTTATCAGTCTTTAAACTGAACTGAAGTAAAAGACTTGCCTTCAGTGCCAACAAGTCTGCAATAGCACATTTGTCATTATGGGTAAAAAACCCTTTTTTGCTATTCATTTAAATTTTCTCTGTAAAGTCTGACTTAAATTTATTCTGTGCTCTAATTTTTCTACACTGCCTAATCTTTAACATGCAGAATATACCTGTTAACTAATTTTATTTCCATCCTTCTTGGCTTCTTTTCTCACATTAAATATGCTGTTTATGGAAGGGGATTATAGATCCAACAAAATCCTTCCTGACCATATCACCCCCTCTTATAAGGAATTAAAGTCCCAGATATTATTTGCACATTCTGTCTTTAATTCAGGTGTGACGGATTCATAATAGGGTTTTTTTTTGTTTCAAAGTTAGTCTTTCCAAAATACCAGTTTTTATTACTGATCAGTATTTTATTCTTCCTGCAGTTTAGCAGGATCCGAGTCTGTTCCTGGCTTCATGGTCCAACATTATTTTTTACTATGTGCATTTTTGCCATATTTTTGCTATTTCGATTCTGCAGGTTTCTAAATTTTTAGGTGCACCATGTCCATTATGACTTGGGACATCTGAGGCATCTCAGGAACATTATTTCTAATTCATATGTAGTAAAAAATGTGCACTAAATGTGCAAAGTATGTGATAAATAGCAATTTGATGTTTTTTCAACAGATTTTTCAATCTACTTACAGATTAATTTATCTGGTTTAAAATAGTTCTATGTTAAATTGAAGGTGGGTAGGAGGGATGACACACTTATCTGATACTCTTCAAGGAATCTTGCCACATTATACAGAAAACAGATATGATTCTTTCCAGTAGTTAACTTGTCAACTTACAATGCAAATTACCTTATGAAGAAGTCAGTAGATTGGCCATGTCAATTTATTTGTAGCATCAGACCTCATTTTTTTCATGTTTCCAAAACGCTAAGTCATAACTCATTCATTATTACATTGCTGTCAGTATCTATATATATAAAAATCTACATTATGTATGTAAATGTCTTGCTAAGTGCAATCTCTGTATTTGATGTTTTAAAGAAAGACTGTAGGCATCTATCACCAAGAAAAGATTTTAAGCCCAGTAAGGCACACAAATGTGAGGAATCTGAGTATGTGATAAGTCTGAGCAGGGCACATACACAGTAATTCCTAACATGGTAACTGCTGAATGCTACAGGGGGTCAGAATTTAAGACACATTACTTTTGACTAGCTCTGACAGTTCCCCATTACAGAATACTATCTTGCATCCCTAGGAATATTAAATGCCTTATTGAAAGACAAAAGCTGAATCATTTGGGAGAGTTGAGGAGTCATAAAGTAAAGAAACTAACTCAGTTTTAGTGCCCTGTTGTAACCTGAAGGAGCTGATGAGATGTAGAAACGTGCAAAAAAGGCGATAGTAAATATGAATGGAGTAACTTTACCACTTTATACAAGTCTGGAGAGAACAATATTAGGATAGCCATCTGAACAAATACAATGAGGAAAACTACTGGCTGGATATTAATTTTAAAGAAAAAAGCTTCAGAACCTACTGTGAATTTTAAGGTGAAAATGAGTGAAGGTCTGTGCTGTTGTAGAAATCAGGTGTTACTGTAAGGGATAACAAGTCTGTGAAGTAATCCTTATGCTCTGTTCAGCATTAGGAAGGTCTTATCTGGCATATTTTTAGTTAGAAGATTTACTTTCTAGTGGTAAAGATAGTTAAGCATTAGAGCAGATTGCCTAGAGAGATTATAAACTCTCCAGTGGTGAAACTTCTTAAAAGCAAGTTAGATAAACCCGAATCAAGAATGTGTATACCTGATCCTGCCCTGGAGTAGTGGATGAATTGTATGACTTTGCCTAGTAACCTCACAGTCCTAGTTTGTATTAATACTATGAATTTTACAATTATGTGAATAAAACAAATACTTCTGTTAGGATGTTGAAACATAAGAGAAACTATAGAAGTACAGAAAAATTGAAAAACTTGTGTTGAAAAAGCCGTGTTTTAGTATGACATTTAAAAAAAAAAGCTCAGGTTACTTTTCTGAAGAAGTTGCAAAGCATCTTGATTATTCTGTGGAAGATGAAAAGTCATTGTAAGGGGAATGATAACTCTGAAGCCATCCTTAGGTAAGCAGAGAAACATAACAAACACATCACTGTCTAGAAGCTAGACACGACTGGAAATAACGCCAAGGTGTTAACAAGATGTTTCCACTAAAGCAAACTAGCAAAAGCCCACACCAGGATTTGAGGATGAGACCTTTCTGAAAATTGTGTTTTGAGGAAGGTTCATTTCAGTAAAGATGCAATATTTAAGTACAGATAATGTGTACATTTTGGTATGTAGGAGATCAGATTAGAGTATATTATGTAATGGTCTCTTCCAACTTTATATGATAATTAACCTATGCAGTACTTCTCTGAACTGCCTTAGTGTATTCAAAATTTGATTTCCAATTTTCTGAAAACCTTTTAAAACTATGGCAGTATCAACACCACCTCAAGCACTAACTTTCTATTAGGAACAGGGAAAAAAAGGCTGAAAAAGCTTTTTGCCAGAAGTGCAACATGTCTGATGTTTCTGGTTTGTAGTGATCTAATATCTTAATCCTAATTTATAGATAATAAAATAACGGTTTGCAGGATATGGAACAATGCCTCAAGTTTTGGGAAGAAAAAAAGTCCATATGCTTGCAAGGCAAAGTATGCAACCTCTGTTGAAATTGCCAATATTTAGCAGACTATATCTGAACTTTTAGTTTTTATCTCAGCATGGGTCCCATCATAGGGAAGATGAAATTGGGCCTAGAGGGAAAAAAAATAAATAAGTAAATCCCTTATTATTGGCATTGTTTTCACTGGCATTGCATGTTTTAAGTGTTTCTCAGGATCAGGTGCCTATATTTCATGTTCATCTTCCTGAAAATATCTTTGTAAGTCTAATTAGTCTTTAACAAAAAAGAAACGAGCTTGCATCTCTTTTGCTCTTCCTACTAACAGAGCTCTGTGCTTACCAGGAATAAAAATAAATTATTCATTTCATGCTGTCAAAAAATAAAAATAAAAAATAAATTGCTGTTTCAGTGCATCACAAATAAGATTACTTGCCTAGAAGATACTAGAATTTTTTAGCAACAGAAATTCCAGTAGGATGGCTAACCCCCATGATATATTTTCTGGTTCTATTGTCATAAACTATATCCATATGCAATTTTCTCACCTTTTGCATTTTAGTCAGTTTACATTTTTCTTCACCTTTCACATGTGGGCACAATTGAAGGTATGTTCTTTCAAACCAGATGTTGTACTATAGTAAACAGCAGGGAGACAGATAATCTTTAAATGAAAGTTTGACACAAAAAAACCCTGATGAATATATTCATAAAGTCAATATTCCTATAGATTCTCCAACCTTCAAAAAAAATCTGAATATTGTAGATTAGGAATTCAGTGGACATTTATGGAAATAACGTCATTGTCATTCCAACCTTGTTATGTAATACAAGAGAAATAGAGACATTGGGCAGAGGAGGAACAATTCTTATGAGCAGAAAGAAAACACATACAGAGGCAACATTTGATAAAGGAGAGATGATAAGAATGCTTATGGAAGACACCTGCTGCCATTACATACAGGAAATAAATAACTAAAAAAAACATTTGCAGATTCTCAAGGGAATGAATAATAATTCTTAGCTTCACAGGTTTTGACAAATAAAGGCCAGTATTTACCTATTCTGGAAAACCCACTACTACCTTCACAGGTTAACAAATTTATGTCAGCCCTAATTAATCTGCAGAGAGTATATCTTTCTTTACTGTGTAGTATTTTTGGTTCCAATGACAACTTCACTATTTCTATAGGCCTATAGAAAACATCATCACATAGACTTGCCATGATAGATTATTTACTCTGATATTCCTTAAAAAGCATGTCAAGTCTGATGAAATTGCATACAAGCATTTGACTCAGAAGTCTTTCCCCACGAACAGGAAGCAACTGTTTCTGCTAATTTAGAAGCAATATAACTATTGTAAACCCAGAATAAATATTTAAATTTCTCTGTAGAGCCTGATATACATTTTTTTCACTCAAGAAAAGGATACAAGACTGTGACTGACCAGTGAAGCCCTACAATGGAAGAATGCTTAGAGGAGATGAGCGAGAGACTGGAGCCCCTGAAGCTTACGGAATAATGCGTGCTGTGATTGCCTATAGATGTTGCAAAGAGGCTGATTGCAGCTCAACACAAAGGGGATCGGAGGGTGGCCTTTGTTTTCACTAAACAGCTATCAGCAGTGGAGTGGATCTACAGGTGGTGCAACTATTTCTCCCTGAGCTCATTAAAGGTGAATGTCTCCCTGAGTTAGCTAGAGCGGGGTGGAGGAAAGGAAGGGAATGAATAGTGGTTCCGCTTAACATAGACCAGGAAAACCTAACGGCTAGTAAAAGTATTTCGAAGAAAGCAATGAGCATGAGCCGGCTTCAGTCCACGTATTCCTGCCTGCCGGTGGCATCCGACATCGTAACAGTGACGGTGTTGCAGAGACCGGCAGCGGAATTACGGCGGTGCGGTGACTGAACTGTGTATTGTGTCGCTATACGTTTGCTAAGTGGAACTCTCATTTGTAATTGTGATTTCATCACTATTTCATATTACTCGGCTAAATTAGATATCCCGTGAAACATTAACTGGCTCGCAATAAGTAAATTTGTTAGTACGCCCTCCATGCATGGAGCATCTAAAAGAATTGGGTCAGAGTATTGGACTCTGACATGGGGCTCTGAAGTGTTTCACAGCATGAGAGATTGTGAAATGTATTGACCTTGGGACTATTTATTCTACACTATGTCGTGGCGTATTTTCATTTTTCTATACATAGGTGAAAGAGCTTATATGAATATTATGTGTTAATGTATACATAAATTCTGTATTTCGTTAAATATATTGATAGAAAGTTATATATTATATATATTTTAGAGCAATGAAAACGTATCAGTGTATAGTCTGTTTCCTTCACCTGCTGTAGGAGCATGTGAATGGTAGCCAAAAGTCTGCCACATCACCGTATTAAAAATGCGTTAATCAGCATATCATTAACACTGGCTTGCCTTGAACTTGACTACTGGCGTGCTAAAGGAGAGTAACCAGAGGGCGTAAGCACTCTGCAACATTCTATGCAGCAGGGAAGGCTTTTTGCACAAGCCTGGGGGCGATATGATGACCAAAGGGCAAACGGGTGGGAGGCAGGATCAGGGCCAGCACAGGGGCTTCGGGCTGGCGGGACGCCCTGCACACACAGGACAAGGGACAGGGAAGCTCCATGAGGAAGCAGGGGAGGGGGGGGGCAACAGCCTGGAAAGGGCAGGCATAAGCAAGGAAACCCAGAGCAGGGAGGCGAAGAAGAGGGAAGCTCTCAGTTCCTACTGCTGCGCTTGCGTGTTCCTGCTGATTCACCTGCCAGGCATCTGCAGCCAGCGGGGCCTCCGTGGGACTGCCTGCTCGCCGAGGGGGTAAAGGAAGAGACTTGTATTTGTATTGATGGTGCTTAATATTGTGTAGGAATCTGCCATCGGCAGTGAGTGTCAGGGAGGAATTTTGTAAAGATTAAAGTTCAAATGTGTCTTAATTTGTCACACACATATGTATATATATACTTTTAACCTGATATATATGTCCATATGCTCATGTTTTATGTGTTCTAACAGATGCTTTGTAGACAGTTTGGAATAGAGCTCCAAGTGCTGCTGTTACATTTTTATGTTTTTCAGAATTGTTGCATGTGTTTATTTGAACCCTTAACAAGATGTCCTGGTTTTGCTGCATTAGGATAAATTTTCTATTGAGAAAGGCACCCAATTTAGTGAGAAAATGGGACTGTTTTCATTCATGGCCAGCCATGGTATGTGGATCTCCATAGTGATAAAGACTATAGTGATAAAGATTTTCGAGTCAGCCAGGTGCTAATGGTAGGAGGAGCAAAAGCCAGGGCAGCAGACCCAAGCTAGCCAACAGAGGCATTCCATACTACAATCATCACACTCACTGTAAATTGGAAAGTTTGGAAGTTGGGGTCTCACCCATCATTCTGCTCCCAAGGTCAACTTTCCTGCTTGCTGTGACCATCGCACTTTTGCTGGAGCTGTGGTGCTGGCAGTGCCTGATGTCTAGCATTGGCTGCTGGGATTGCAAAGCTGCTGACCCTTACATGGTCTGAGTATAACTTTGTGTGCTTTACATTAGCATTAATATTATTTTTAATTTTATTATGACTTTATTAAAACCGTTGTCATTTCAACCGGTGGGTCTCCTTTCCTTTTTCCGATTCCCCTTCTCGGGAGTGTGCGTGTCATTGGGTGATAGAACAGTTAACTAAATGAAGACAAGAGAGCCTTCAGTCAGCCACAGAGTTAAAAAATCTTTTCAGAAATCTCTTGTTAATAGATTGCCATAATCTACAGTCCTCCTCCTTTAGTGGCCTAAGCTTTGTCCATTATAAAGAAGAAAACTGCAGTGAGAGCAATGAATCTTCAGCTGGACAAATAAGCCGGGGCTGGGGTAAGATGCCAGGAGCATTTTGTTAGTTTAGGTAGCCCTGTATTGTTTAATTCTTATTGTTTCACCTGAGAGTTTGTCACCAAGGCCTGGATTTCCTGCTTTTTTTTTTTACTGAAGTGAAATCTCAGAGTAAACGGAGAATGAAAGGTCTGTCCAGGTGAGTTGAACATGAAAGGAGGCACTTGAGACTGCCTGGGCTTACAAACAGGGTTGTTTTCATTTTCTTTCTGAGAGTATCAGGCCTGCCTTCCCAAAGTGCCTGGGTACAGGAGGAGTTGGAGAGGAAACTCAGTAACATGATATAAAACCGAGAAAAAATTTTAGGGAGGCCCCGGATTCCAAACTCTTGCCATTGGCAGTTAGCCCCTCAGAGTTCTTCAAAGGCCTGCCATAGCCTTATGTTTTCTGCCTGGGACACAAAATGATTCCTTCAAGGCTGGAATCCCTGCAGAACTGAGACATGACTGAAGTGCCTGGGTAGGCAGTAAGCAGTATTATTCCTAGGGGACTAAGGCCATCTCGCCGGGGGACTATTGCCTCCGGCATGGCAAGGCCTTGCAGCCCCAGCACCAGCCGCCCCCATATCCTTCCAGTCACTGCTCCTGCGGCCTCCTTGTCCAGCGGGCAGGAACCGGTGCCTCTGGCAGAACTGTCCCCTGCATGCCAAGTGCTGTAATAAAGAATGCCTGCCTTCTAACACTCCAGCATGAGTCTTAGAGGTTCTCTTCACTGTATTGGAATGTTAACACCTTCCTTATAAAGGCTGAGGTAGCATAACATACTGTATTTTTAAATACAAATTGCAGTGGGTAATAGAGTTGTCTCCTTGGTGCAAGTGACAGTATTTGCTGTCCAATAGTTTTCTTGGATTTTCCAAAGTTGAGCTCTAACAGCTGCCATACTGGTAGAGACTGAAGATCTGCTATCTCACATCTTGACTCTGAGTTTGGTATCAATAGATATCCAGCTTTCACAGCTGGAAAAGCACTCAGCTGTTTGGAAATGCAAATTCTAAATAGCAGCAAGAAGAAAGTACGTATTTTTAATTTTATAACTCTTGCATACCACATTTAAAGTTAGAGTTATGTAGTATAAAAATAATGTACACAGTATAACAGAGCTTCATGGGTTTGTGAAAGAGTTGTTTAAATACTGTAAAACTGCATTATCATTAATGAGATACTAAAAACGGTGCTATATTTTTATGTATTGTCCTTTTCTATTAACATGTACTAAAATTCCAATTTAAAGCTTTTGTCTGAAATAATGTGGGCTGAATTTTTATTTTATATAATGCAAATGTATATTTGTGGAATTCGATGGTGAATTGCTCTCTGAAATACACTAAATGTTGCATGAGTTTTATAGACTGTATGCCATTCAGATTTTTAAAAGAAAATTCATGTGGTGTAAGTTTAACAACTTGTAAATGGTCCTTCATAAACTGCACAATTATTGCCTGCTTTAATTTTGGATTACATCCAATAAATACAAAAATTCTAGATGCGCAATAATGAGATTTCAATGAAAACTGGTGGTTTTAGAGCCTCATGGAGATTGGTTTACAGGGGAATTCCTGTTTGGGTGGTTGTGTGTGAGTTTGTTTGTTTGTTTGTTTTGGTGTGTGTATGTTTTTGTGTTTTGTTTGTTTGTTTGTTGTTTGTTTTGTGCTTTGTTTTGTTTTGTTTTGTTTTTAAGGTTGTGATGGGTGGTACTAAAGTATTTAAGGTTTTTTTGTGACCCATTCAGGTGGCACTTCTTGATGTGCCTGTGTTTTGTTGATCTTGAAAGTCCATCAATACTCTTCTGCTGCTGACTCAGAGATACAAGACTAGATTTGATTGATCTTTACCAGATATTAAATACTAAGGCTCATCAATTTCTGCATGATTTAGATGTGGGGAAGAAAAGGCTACCTGCTACATGGGCTGTAGTGCCAGAACTAAAATGCTGTTACTGGAAAGTTAGTTAGGATATGTTTTAATAGGATGACAAACAGAGGTAGGGTTAGCTCTGATATGTAGGAGGAGACTGACATAATCTGGGAAAGTTGTGGATTGACAAAACACTAATTTCTGAGGAAAGTAGTCAGTCATGTCAATGGGGTAATTAGCCATGCTGTAGAGGCATGGCAGTTTGTCAAGATACTTGGTGCCAGCAAGTTTTTCAGACCTTGCATTCCCCTTATGTCTCAGCCTGGGAAAATGTGCAGTTGCAGGTCAAGCTCAGTCATGGTTATTCGGGTAACTTTGAATGGGTAAAGCTTGCTTGTCACCTAGAAATAGCTGATAGTTCTCTAGGAATCTGAAGACTGAAGACAGTAGAGATCATAGCAGAGAAAAGGCAGTAATTCTGCATGAGGAAAGTGTCAGCATGGAGAAGCAGCACCAGTGGTTCAGACTATTCTACTTCCAGTAGGCTGAAGGTGCCCATGTGGCTAAGATGAAGGCAGGGAGACATACAAAGGAGCAGATCGAGGGCATGCATTTCCTCTTAACAGTTCCTGCTTATCTTGCCAGAAGAGCTGGGTCTGGTAACATGGTCCAGGCAACCGCTCCAGCACAATGTTTCCATCTAGGACCACTTGGAGTCTGTATGTGAGCCTTTCCTTCCCTAAGACAGGAAGGAAATTAGCAATGTCAGGCCATTGGCCTCCTTGCTGTGATAACTTCCTCTGTAGTAAGACTTCAGTGTTTTGCCATCTTAGTTTTTCCCACAGTCACGTGCAGTTTCATGTGGGGACAGCTCAGAGCTTTAGGGAATGATAATCCAGTGAGGGATTTCGTAAAGGGATGATGATGATGAGCTGTGAAAGTATCAGTAACCCATGAGATCTCCATGACTGTTAGACAAAGTGAAGTAGGTCAGGCTTAGTACCTACAAGAGGGCTTCTTTCCTTTTACCTGAGAAGGGGGAACTGGAGGCCTGCACATGCCATGAATTATGCTGAAAAGTGGAAAAATCTTTACTGAGCAAGAGAGAGGCTTAAGGCTCAGTAATAAAAGTTGTCACAAAGCAGAAAGCTAGGTAACTGAAATTTGCACTTTGATGAAAACTTAAATATATGATTAATTCTACTTAATCAAGTGAAGAAGTAAAAGTGTGAAGGAAACTTCTTTTTTTCTAAAATTCCTGTTGAAAAACAAAGGATTACTTGTGCTTTTTGAGTGCTCTACTGAGACTGTTCTCACCAAATTGCAGTTGCTGTTAAGAAACACTGCAGAAAACATTATGACCATTCCTGCTTACCCAAAGAAGGTACAACTAAATATTCTACATTAAATCTTGCATTAAAGAAATAAAGGCACAGGTGATGGATTAGTTACCTGTTTCTGTCATATCTATACTCTTGGTGAACATTCATGATTTCAACATCAGTGCCATTCTAAAAGTAAAAGGATTGTTATCTCTGCTACATAAAGCTCAAAAGTACAATGGGCGTGTTAAAATAATTTTAGAGTATTTGGAAAAAAATTCTGAGAGTGATTCACACAAGAGTGCTCAGGGGAGGAAGTCACAGAGGTGGGAAGTGCTGGTTTAGAAACCTTTATTTGTACCCTCTAAAACTACTTAACGTTACTTGCAGTAAGTCTAGGAGCTGGTACCACCATGCTTTAAAATTGTATTCAAATGTAACACAGCAGATTGAGAAAATACTCGTATTCCAGTGTAGATTCAGATGAAGAAAAGCTGTGTGTATTCCTTTGAGCTGGGGTGAAAGAATGCTCCTCCCATTTGGCATTTTAAAGTTTGTTATTTCAACTCCATAGGCAAATGTCTCTGCCGACATCGCATTTGAGTAAGAATATATATGACCACTGGTGTTCTCCGATAAATTGTGTAGCACCACAGCAGTGCGAAGAATCAGGATGTGATGTGTGCTGATTTCTCAAGGATACCTGGTCTGACTTCTAGTGATTTGAAAGCCATAGCTCTACAGTGATAGTTTTATTTACAGAACCTGTAAAAGCTCTTTAGTGACCTCTGTGAAGATCTCAGCTTTTGTGAAATTAAGGGAGTATTCCAGCTTTCAGCTTAACTGCCTACAGCCTAATTTTGAACAAACAACATGATGTCAACAGTGAGTAGAAAAATCTTAAATTCATAATTTGGACAAATCCTACCATTGTTTTTGCCACCACATTGTTGTCCACATCCTGACTGTCACCATTGCTAGCACCAAGGTGTTTCACTTCTCCATTGTCTTGTAAGAAAACGTACAGCTGTCTTCAAAGTAGTAACCACGCTTCAGGGTTAGAAGTTGGAATTTATCCACTAATATGTTGGCTTTTTCCTATTGCTGTCTAGGGCTTCCTAGGCATATAAACATCTGGGGTTTGTCAGGGGTATGGGCACAATGTAGTGAAGGGTTGCTTCACAATTACAGCTTGACCCACGGGTGTCTGTAGTTGGAACTGGTCTCTTTTATCATCTGGTATAGGGTCATTTAAGGTCATAACATGCCTGTTAATGATTCCATATGGCAGAATGCTCAAATTTTGGTGTTTCCATAATTTCCCCAGTGGATAACAATAAAGACTGCCTGCAGTAACCACGTGTCCTAGTTGTGATACGAGACATCAGCATGTCTTTTAATCAGACCAGTTTGTTCAGCTGTACCCTTGGCCTGAGGATAATATGGTATACAGAACACCCATTTGATAATTTCCTTTTGAGCCCTGTGACCCTTTATCACTTTGAATGCGCTCAGGAGAGGGTAAAATGCTAAATTACTTTCTAAGTGCTTGAATCGTCTGATGTCTGGTGGCAGTGCTAGTGGCTGTAGCCACCAGACATAGTAAGTCTGACACCACCTTTACTCCTACCAAAACTTATTGCTTCCCTTGGGATGGTTTTGAGGGACCGAGTGCTCCAAAGAGCCTTGTCTTGTTTAGTACACTGGGCTGGGACTTGATTTGGGTGGCTGACCTTGAGCTTTATCCAACCATGGACAAGCTTTAAGAAGTGCTTTACATATTTTCATAGACACTGGCCATCCCCAGGACCAACAGTTGTAATAGAGGTTTGTTTTCCCTGAGTCACCGCACTTAATGGCCAATCAGCCAACCATTCTCAGTCTTCCTCTTTGCTATTTACTACCTTAATTTGGGCTAGGTCATCTACCTGTTTCCTTTCTGTGGTGGGCTTTTCATTCCTTGCATGGCCTTTTACCCATCCCACCTTTAGGGGCTGTGATATGCCTCTTTCTAACAGTCACTGCCAGGCTGAAGGTCTCCAGACTTTTGTGCAGCCTGTAGCCTGATTGAATTCCCATTGGCTTATCCACTCCACGGCACCCTTACAGGTTGCAGAGGAATCAGTGTAAATTATGGTGTCGTCATTCTCTGCTGCCAGCAGAAGGGTGCACAATTCCCCCACCGGTGCTCTACCTTCCCCTTCCTCATTTTCCCAGTACCAATTTCCAGTGCTTCTGCTTTATATTGCCACCTGGATCCCACACCATGGGCAGGTGTATCTATGAACCACATCCCTTCTGTATATGAGCCTGTGGTCTGTTTGGGTGCCTTTTTAATCAGTGAAGGTCTATAGGGCTGTCCTAACAAAACAAAGTTTGCAACTTGGAGACAACCAAGCCCTCTTTTAATAGCAGCACCTGTCCTACTCCTTATAGGTGGTCATACCACTTCTGTGCTGTGGCCTTTTGGGTTACTTCCTTGCGAGGGGGTGATCCTTTAAGGATTGAATTTGGCAGAGGGAAAAGATCTTGCACTATAGTATCTTTGAAAAATATAACCTCTCTGCTCCCTTGACAGCCCTGGTAAGTGAGAGAAGTCCTTTCTCACAGACTGAGTATCATTGTTCAGTTTCTTTAAATGAGGTAGATGAAAATAATAAAGGTTTAGCCAGTCCCCTTTGTCCCTTTTGGAATGGAGCATAATAGGAGGCATGTTCTGCAAACCCCCATTCTGCCCTCAGCAGGTCTTGTAGGATGTAGCAGGCCTAGCCTCTGCTAAGCCTTAAACTCATTCATTAGGACATTAAGGGCCTCTGTATGTTGTGGAGTCCAATCCCATGCCCTGTTTTTCCACAGTAGGTTGTACAAAGGCTGGGCAACCACTGAGAACCTGGGAATTTTCTTCCTCCAATAGCCTAATGTATCCAGCAGCTGCTGTAATTCTGTTTTATTGTCCAGAGCTTCCCCCTTCTCAATAGTGGACAGTATATCTATCATCAGGTACTGCACCCGGACCAACTATCCACCAAGGTCCTAGGAATTCAGTCTTTTGTCTAGGGCCTTGGCATTTGGAAGGCAGAACGTCTAACCCAGTATTAGTTAGCAAACCCCAGACAGTCTTGGCTATTCGCCCAACCTGTTCCTTGTTGTCTCTGCCCACCAGAATGTCTTCAGTGCATTGCTATATGTGAATGCCTGATGGTACTCTCCCAGTGTCAAGGAGCACAGCTAAGGCATTGTGGGTCATAGTGGAGGAGAGCTTGTAGCCTTGTTGAAGTTGATTAAGGTGTATTGTGTCCTCTGCTATCTGAAAGTAGATTTGGATTTGTCCTCCTTCCTTAGGGGAATCATAAAAAACATGTCCTTAACATCTAAAGTGGCCATCCTCAAGTGAGCACCTGCCTGTGTTGCTGTTACTATTGAGGTTATACTGAGGATGGCAGTTGTTAACAATGGGGTATTAATCTTCAGTTTTCAATAATCAGTTGTTAAATGCCACCACCTATCAGGCTTACAAACTGGCCAGATGGGAGAATTATAAAGGGAATGGGTGCAGCTTATTATCTGTCACTTCTTCAGGTTGTCAGTCACTTCTGTAATACTATGTTCATCTGTGACTGGTAGAGGGTATTGGGAAACACAGGTCACTTCAGATTGCAGCACTGCAGAAATGAGCTGCAGGGTTCAAATACTGAGCAACTTTCACCCCATGGCTTCTGAAACTCCACATGTGGCTGCTGGGCAGATGCCTGCCTGCTAGTATATCATATATCAACATATTCTCCTTGTAAGGGCTTAGAGCCACCTTCTGGGCTGTCATCCACTTTTCCCCAGGCAGCCAAAACTGAGTTTGAGCCATGAAACATTTTTCTGCTGCACCTGTTCCCCCTGTTATGTTTATAGGTTTATAGTTTTCCTTGGGGGTTTGATTCCTAGCTCCTCAGCTTGTGGCTTATTTAGAACACTAATCTGGTCCCCCGTATCAATTAAAAATTATAAACTTAATAGCTTTGTACCCACAGGAATATGTATGTAAGGTTCCCTGGTAGAGGACCATTGGCAAGAATTCACCATGTGGAGTGAGCTGCTGAGCTCACATTGCAACTTCTGTTTTTTCAACCCTCTTGGTTCCACTCACAGGGGCATGAAAGGGTTAACTGTGCTGTCCTGTGGAGGGGTGGTTGCCTGTGTTTCTCCTGGGCCTCTCTTTTTCTCTCGTTTTTGGATATGGCCAGTGGGCTCCTGCAGCACTGTCCCCAGGGTACCCCCATCTCTATGCTAGTGCTTTTTGAGATGTTCCTTTCTGGATTGTGGGTTTAGGAAGAGACTGCCCATTCCAGGACTCCCTGTTCCAGTTGGTACCGCTGCCTGTCTTGGTCCATCCTATCTTGCTCCTTCAATAGTTATATTGTGTAGTGTCTTTGCCCAAGTCAACATGTTCCTGGTGGGATTCTGAGGTTTTTGCCAGTAACGTTCTGTGGCCCTCTGAATCCTTTCTCTGAGAGCCTGGATGTGCATTTTTAAAGCATCTGGTAGCCATTTAATAAGCAGTCTGAGGTGTTCAGGGTCCAGTACCCCATGCTGCCACCTCTCACACATCACATGGATACAAGCAGCACTTTGAACTCATTCTGACAACTCCAACAACCCTTTTATCTGGATAGTCAAAAGCTCCCCATGGTCTTTGGGGGCCATGCCAGCCCAGTAAGCCACTGTGGGACACCACTGGCTAGTTGCCTGCAGGCCCATTGCTCAGAAACACTCCAGGACCACAAAATCCTGCAGCTTCATCATGTAGCAGTATCTGATGCCACCCCCAGCTCCAGTGAAGAGACTCTCCATAAATAGTTTTGTTTTCATTCATCTTGTCAATCAGGTCTTCAAAAAAGGCAAGAAGGAAGACCCAGGAACCTACAGGCCAATCAACTTCACCTCCATACCCTAGTGGAATGTGATCTGTGGTCCTATATGGTTATGTCGGCTCTTACTGTCCGAGAGCCTCACTCATCATAAAGGTGCAAAAATAAATGCTCGTCAATAAGGTTGCAAAAAAACTCAGCAGCTGTTATGTGGCGATAGCTAGTAAGCCCAGAGTTTAACAGGGCAGGTGTGCCTGCCACTATTATTTTGATTTTTTCTTAGTTCAATTATTAAATTGTTCTTATCTAGGCCCACAATTCTTACTTTTTTTTTTTTTTTTAAATTCTCCTTCCCATTCTACTGTGAAGTGAGAGGAGTAAGTAGCTATGTGGTGCTTTGTTGCTGGTTAGGTTTAAACCACAACAGTCAGGTGTAGAGTGTGGACTAATGTGTGCCTCAGTACTACAGTCATTAGAGACAGGTGAGTCCACTAGCTTAAAAAGCAACTCGTTCTTAAAGCCTAGATGTCTTTGTCCTTTGCTTTATAAAGGAAGATTTTGTAAAACTTTGAGCTTGAGAAGTTTGTTCATCTTCTAATGGAATTTGGGTTCCTGACTTCCAAAGGCATCTCTGAATTGGGTACCAAAAGCATGCTAGAGAAGGTACCATTCTGTTCTTGATGTGAATTCTCCTTGCTTTAGGGACATGTTGGAATTTTTGTGAACACAATTAGTAGTATTAATGCCAGAACACTATTTTTATATAGTAATAAGCAAAAAATATTTTGAAGTTTATTTGTTTTCACCTCCTTTAACAGATCTTGCCATCCAAATATTTGCAGCAGGGATCTGAATCAGGAGATCCTGGTATTTTTAGAAATTGATTTCTAAGATGTTATCTCTGATTCACCAGTCACTTGGTGCATGTTTTTTAGAAGACTGAGTTGACTTAACCTTCTAGCACCTATGTGTCTCCACGTCCTTATTTTTTGTAACAGACCCCTAGTACGTTGCATTCTTTCATCTTGTTCTCAGCATTCTCTTCTCTCCCAAGTCCCCTTAGGAAAATGAGAGAGAAAAACCACAAGCTGGGCACCTTATATTGTTTCTTTCCTATGTCTAAATAATTTGTCTTTTATTTATTTATTTCCCCAAATCTCCCCCACGTAAAACTGTCAGATTTTCAATTTGGTAGCTGGTAGCAGAATGTTGTTGGTCTAGACAAGGGAATGTAACTGTTTTAGAAAGTGGGTAGTTAAGCTGATACTATTTGCAGGAAGTTCAGGTACCTCAGGTTCCCAGTTATAGGATGGTAAATTTGACATAGTCCAGGATTCCCTTTTTGTTCTTGAAACAGTTCTCTTTGATTCCTTAGTTCTCAGTTAAGCTTACACAGCAGTACAGTGGCAGGGAGAAATCCAGGTTGATTTAAGTCTGTGAGAGGGCATCTTTTAAAGTCTATCTAAAGTCTGAAGTCCTATATTCAGACTCCCAAAGGAGAATGCAGTATGAAAGTTTGAGTGTATTACTCTGGATGTGAACTTCCACGGTGTTGAACCAGAATTAATGTTTTCCTAGAACTAGACATATTCCAGGTCTGGAAGCAGTACTAATAGACTTTTCTTGACTATTTCTGATTGTTATGAGCTCTTTCTCTTACTCTAAATAATGGACTTGTGCAACAGTTACTAATTTATTTCAACTAATTCCAAATATATGACAAATTGTCAATTAACTTAGCCAATGTAGGGAGTTTGGGGAGGGATCAATATTTCATTATAAATAACAATTAGGACACACAAAAATCCTACTGATGATAGATGCTAAACCTTAGAAAACATCAATTTTAAACTAATATCTCATTAAGTCTGCTTATTTGATAGGTTTCTATACAAATTCATTCAGTGTTCAAGAACCACGGTTATCTAACTTTAGAGTTGTATTTTTTTCATAAATGAAAGCAACACTGAGCATGGGGGAGGGGGGAAAGGGAGACTTCACTTACTGGGTATGAATCCACTCATGCTTAAGATAGAGGTTAACCATCAACTACTATCCTTGTCTCAGCTGGGCAACCAGCTGTCTGAGGTCATTGAACAGTTTTTTAAGGAAGTTACAGAAGTGTCTGATCTCATATTAAAAAAACGCCAAAACAACACAAACCCAAATAACTTATTTCATACTGGAAATTACCTAAATATATAAGAGTGGAAATAATTTTACTTTGAGGTCATGAATGGGTCTTCTTTATCTGTGCAAAGTCCTGCATAGTACAACCACAATTTATGGACTCCAGAGCAAAGGGTGAGAAGTGTGAGTAGGTGCAGAGCTCTGGATATATATCTGAGTCATGTCAGGGAGAGTAAAAAGACACAATGCCTCTCTCTTCCTCAGCTGTAGTCCCAAGTAGATGTCTCTTAGCGATTAAGAATGTTAAACCTGGTGCATTCCACCAAAATCTCTGCCCATCTCTGAACTTCCAAAGCTTCATTACTCCTAGTAATCTATATTTCTAATTTATATAATCTATACAATTTTCTTAGCAGTCTTTTCTTCTAGACCTTAGTTTACCGTTACTTCCTACAGAGAGTATATGTAGGGCACAGCGTCCCTCAGGATGGAGAATTAGATACAACATGGAAAAGGAAGTAATTCTAAATTTCATCAGTATTTCACCAGTATTTGAAGAATGTTCATCTTGTAATGCTTACCAAAAAGGCAAGAGCAAACTGAATAGTACCTGATTCAATTAAGCAAACATCAGCACTTACTGTATAGAAAATATTTTTGTTATTTTCAGGTGTTGTCAGTATGTGCCTCAGCAACTCTTAAGTGTAATTTTTTTTTTTTTTAAATAAACATACAGAGAGTAAAAAGTCCATTTCATGGATATTTATTGACTTAGGTTTAAATTCCTGTAGACAATGCATAGTTCCGACACAAAAAAACGGAAGCAATGTTTTGTCACTCTTTTGAAGTTGACCTGTATGTGGATGTGCTTTCACAAACACAAATGCTCAGTTTTTTAGTGTAGATAAACCATGTATGAATTCATACTCTAAAATAGAAAATGTTTCTAAATTTCAGTATTTTTCTGCAGTGTGGAAGTTGTTGGAGCTGTTCTAATTTCTACTCAGTGTCAGACAAATCCGTCTCCCTCCAGTAAGTCTAGTCTTTGGAAGAACTCAGCACCTGAAAAAACATTTTGCATAAGATTTGGATAAATGTGGGAGAGTGACTGCTCTGCCTTTAATCACGTAAGCAGCAAGCAAAGCAAAGGTTCATTTACAGGAAAAAAAACCCCGCCCACATGTGTGAAAGGACTTTGACCTTTCTGTGTGGCATTTCAGTGGTTAAAAAAAATATTTCCAATTATATTTTCTGATTACTTAAGTCTTTTTTTTTTTTTACTTTACTTTACAGCTACCACTTCCATATTTATACATTTTAATGATTTGCTCTTCTAAATGATACTTACCAAATCAGCTTATTCCAGAAAAAGAATCCATGAAATAGTCTTGCTCAATCAGCCTTTTTTCTTGAATTACTTCCTTATCAATGAAAATGCAGTTATCACTTTTGATTACCCTTAGATAATTAAATAATGACAAAAGTGCTTAATTTATTAAATTAAGTACCTTTAGCTCATACTGCCTTTTGATGTACAATTTAACTGCCATTAACACAGCTTTTGCTTCAGATATTAAAAGCAAATACCTCTTTTTAATTTCTGTATCATGGACTAGATGCTAAAATGATATAAAGCTTTTAGATTATTAAAATGAATTTTGCAGTCAGCAAATTTTTTAGCTTTTTAAATGAAATGTATACTGACATAGATATACTTAGGTACTAAAACAACTTTTCAATAATACCATTATAATTGTCTTTTTGTTTCATTATGTTGTTGGGGAGAATATGTGAGCTGAGACTGTGCCCTTCATGAAATGTTTGCAAGCTCCAAGTCAGAGAATACTCTTGTAGGAGTACTAGAGTCTGATGTCTCTGACTGAAGTAGGATGTTAATGGGCAGTCCCTGCTCACTGCCCTGTTGCTTGTCAGGGCCTTGCCTTTCCCTCCCTGATCACAGCTTTTGCAACTGAATACAAACTGAGAAGTCAGAAGTTCTTTCTTCACAGATAAATACTTCCTGACAAGTGTATTAGTCTTCAGATGCCCACCTATATTTCTTAGTATTGTCTTACTAATTAATGATTGCAGTTTTTTTAATTGAAGTTATTGGTCTTGCTTGATTTGAAGGATTGAATTCAAACAAAACACTCAGTTTCTTTATGGTTTTGTTTTTGGAAAAAGAAAAGAAGGGGGAAAGAGTGAAATAACTGTGAGGAAAACAAAGAATAAAATCGAGACCTCAGTAAGAAGAGAAAAGGTAATTTAAAAAAAGCTAAGAAGAGAAGATAAAGGAAAGAGAAGTGATTAGATTGAACCCTCCCCAGTATAGCTTTTCTTCTTATTTACATCAATGGAAATGTACTAGAACTCCAATGGATGTTCTTACTTACAAGTGATTTTGAACGACTGTGTGAGCAATGCTCAATCTGTGTATCAGATTTGAGATGTGTGTGGCCCTGAACAGCCATGGGAGGGGAAAGCCTAAAGCCTGAAATCATCCTGTATCTCCTTTTTATTTGAATAAATCAAGTCCTTAAAGACATGAAAGGGAGTACTAACTACAGTTTATATAAAACAGAAATAAGAAGAGTACATGTTTCCTGTCTAATTTATTTTAAATTACTTCTGAGTAATTCTGAGGAATAGAAAACAATGATGTTAGTGAATGGCTGAATATTTATTAGTGTAGACAGTACATACTTATACAAATGTATTGCTGAAGATTTGAAGCTACGAGTGAAATCTGTGAAAATACCACACTGTGAAACTAATATGCTGATGATGAGGCCCAAAGGTTCTCATCTCAGCTTGAATTTTGTTACAGGGAATTTCATCAAACTTGAGCTTATTAAAAACAAACCCACAGTATAGTGATTTTGTTCTTTGCACCAGGATTCCTCTCTTTGGTTACTTCCCAGTTTTCAGAAACTATCCTGTGTGAACAATTTTTTAGCATTTGCTTGCATCTTTTTGACCTTGTTGACCTTTCTACCACATTTATCATGACAGAGCTTATCTGACTTTTTTCCAGTTGCAGCAATTGTTGTGAGACTGTGATACAGTGACTTACTGCATTCTTTTACTTGCACTTTGTTTTCATTACTTCTTTCCTTGAACAGAATCAGGATGGAAAGTCTGTGTGACATTTATGAAAAATGCTCTCTTATGATAAACAATAAAACCAAAGCATTGGAGTCAAGATTTATTAATCAAAAGTGGACAAACATTACATATTAATTGTTCATTAACAACATAAAATTTTGATAACTGCTTTGTAATGGGTGTGAGTGCAGCGGAGATGCCTACAGATAAGTATTCGGTAGACATATCTGAGCTAGCTTTATCTGTATCTGAGATATGCAGATGCTAAACACTGATATATCTGTCACAGCAAAGAGATAATAAGGCCTAAATTATTACCAGTATACCATCTAAATAACACAAATCGAATTCAGAAATTTCTGCTCTGTCCTATAGTCAAAGTAATATAGAACTAGATGACAATGGAGGCTATTGAATTTGATATGGAAAAACGTAGGTGACTGCGTAATGACAGCTGTGAAGAGGACAAGGAAATAAAAGTTGTATAGGTTGCTGTATTTCTGATACATTTGATTTTTTTTTATTTTTGAGCACAAGTTTTTGTATTACTTAACATACAATTAATATAAATCTGTGAAGAGTGTTAGCTACTTATGCTCCCATCAGGGAGTATTTCCCTATTATTATTAATACAGAGAAGAGAGGTGTTCAACATGCTAGACAGATCTAGACATGTTCACACACACACTCAAGAAGGTAAGTGTTACTCTGAAGCAATATGGATTGAACTTGTCTGTCAGATGATTTGTAAGCAAAAGCGTGTGTCTACAAATTATAACATAATTTCCAGTAGTTTTCTCTGAAATTGCCTTAGATTGATTAAGTTACTGCCAGAAAAAAGTACATTTTCCATGCATTAATCATTAGAAATAAACTTATAATTTTAATTTATTTCTAATGAGTAATACATTCTGTTGAATGATTGGTCTTTGTTTATGGATGACTGCTAGAGCAGCTTGAATTTAATAATAATTCATGAGAAATTAATAAGCAGTCATAATGAATAAACTTAGGGACAGTTTAATGACTGTTCATCAGTAGCTCATGCACAACAAATCCAAATGTTTATCAAAGATGTTTATAAACATCAGCTTTAATGAACTGATAAAGAACATTAATGAACATTCATTATGAATTTCCCTTTGCTGAGAATGACATCCTCAGAGGAGATCTAATGTTTCAAATTATTTTTCTTTTAAAGAAAAGAACCATGGATGTTTCAAAAAAATCCTAGTACTTAAGATGGGGTGAAAATAAAATTCAGATTTAATTTTTTATTGAGACCAGGAAGAAATTGTGAAGTCTAAGAATATCTGGTCTTGTCATGATCCATGTGAGGGATCTTTGAAGACCATTCTGCAAGAAGTCTGACAGATACTTATAGTCACCTCCTACTTTGTGTGTTGGTACCTTCACTGTGGATTTCATGGCAGTCTATTTTCCAGAGAATACAGAATAATGGAAATGTAGGGCTGCATTCTAAGAAGCTTTTGAAGATGGAAAAGTTTGAACATTAAGCAGAAGAAAAGTAGGAAAAAATTCTAGAGGTGTGAGAAAACAGAATAATATTTAGCAACTCACAGAATGGTGAATTATTTCTAGAGTTGTATCTGGATGCCAAAGGATATGCTCAAGTTCAGAAATGGACTGCACATTCATGGGCAAGATATCCATAAACAGGGGTTACTAAAATGAATATGCAGGAATGTATCCTCTTAGCATCCCAAATGATTGACTGCTTAGATATGAGGGAAATGGTAGAGGTTAGGTGCTTGTGTTGGTCCTTAAATGAAATGTCCTGTTGCTCTCAGAGACAGAATAAAGACCATTGTTCTAAACCGGTAGAGCTTTTCTTACATCCTTAGATGATATTTGCAGTGAATAAGGAGATTGTTCTTTGGTAGGTTCGTGAAAGATTTTTTTTTTATTATTTTTTTATTTTTTATTTTTTTTTTGGTAGCAGAGCATTTGTAATCCCAGTAACAATTATAATCTAAAATTTCAAAAAAAACCCAGTTGAAGTTCCAATGCTGTATTTCTGTATTGTTGATATATAGTGACCATGTGCTTGAAGTTATATACATATAAAGTTTATGGAAAGTTCTTTCAGTTCATTTTCAATTAATAAAATTATTAATTACTCTCCTACCACCACAGCATTTATGGAAGACTTACTGGATAGGCACTGGCATTTTTGCTCTTCCACTTAATAACTTTGTAAGACATTATATATATATCAATACACAATTTCAGGTATGTCTCTTCAGTAAGCCTATGATGGTGGAGGCATAGGAAAACTATTCTATATGCCACCAGAGCTATCAGAGATAGAAGCCTTTCCTGCTGCTGAATGTTACCCAGGAAATAAAAGTTATAAAGAAAGAACTGTGGAACTGGCCTGAGGATGCCAGTATTGGTTTTTCAGAATAGTATGAAGAAAATGTTTTCTTATTCCATGCTGTATCTCCTGCTTTCCTCATTCAGAATCCTAATGCTACAAAATAGACTAGAGCAGTTCTATAAGACTTCTGCGAAAAGCCATGAGCATATTGACAGCCCTATTTGACATCTCAAGGAGGAACTCCTAAGCTGTTTCCTTCCCAGAAAATTCTGTGCATTAAATACTATCTTAAATGTTAGCAAGTTAGAAGTTGTTATTTCCTCTCACCTATCACAGAACCAGAATGTTAAGTAAGAGAACTTCAATGCAGCAAATTTAAATCTTAGGTTCAGGAAACCAGCTTAATACTTTCACTGTTTATGATTTTGTATATGAGTATATATTAAACTAAAAAGTCAAATCCTTGTGGTCAGGAGCTATATATTCTTCCTCTTGATTATCATTTCACCGTTGAAAAATAGTATGTTAAATTTTATTCAATTTGCATTCATAATGCAAAGTAAGAAGTGTGTAAAGTATTATATAGATGATTAATTCTTACTGGAGATACAGTGAGAAGTAGACTATCTCTGTTCACATTCATAAAATACAGCTGTGGGTTCCACATTGTTTCTAGTAACAGACTGAAGTTTCACCAACACAATGATGGAGGCTTAGGTGAAAGACTACGCTGGTTTCTTTTCACAGCAAATAAAAATTGTATTCACAGCATATTAATCGCAATTTCATTGCAGAAATATTGGAGGTCAGATGAATAAAATCACATTTATCTGCAGAGGAACTGGAGGGATAAAATATTTTTCCTTCAACTGGGATATGCTTTTTAATCTCTAATTCACAGTTATTGGAATAAGATGAAAGCTGTACTAATCGTTGTGCTGAATTTGCTTTGTGTACAGAATAACTAAGCTGTTTCTGGTTTTACTACTACTAAGAACTTTACAGATAGTCATATAACTCAGTATGCTCAAAATCATGTTATGCTCAAAAAGGGAACTTACATATATAAAGCCAAGAATTTATTATTTGTATAACTGAAATCTTAACAGTCTAATCAAGGGATCATTATTAGTCCACATCTAGTTACTACAAAAAAGGCAAGAGAAGTAGAATGGAAAAGTCTTAGTAATAGCAATCCAGTTCAAACTGTTCCATAGAGATTTGCTGGTTACTATCCCATGTCCTGGTGTTACACTTATCCTGCTATTGTCTTTCTGGGTCCTAAGGTGAAGGATTTCAGTCTGGTGTGTGCATGTATGTTCGGGGGCGGGGGGGGTACAGTGTGTTGTTAGCACCAAGTCCTTTGCTGGGAGGAATGTGATGTTAATGTCTTCTAGGATCCGCTTGTGGTCATTTTTTATGTTTGATAACTTTGTTCTCTTTATGACCTCTGAAATGATTTTTTTTTTTTCTCAGATCCATTTCTTTAACTGACCACCAATGAGACCATCCTTGGGTCTCTAGAGTTAGCTAGGTCTCAGTCTCCTATTATCCCATGCCTATAGTCTTGTATACTATGGCCAGTGTTCCCACTTCTCAAGGCCTCTACCAGGTCTGTATTTCTGCTGACTACATTATTATGTTATAAACATAAATATCTCATTTTACACAGAATAGCTACTTGTTGCTATCTGTATAAAAGCTACTGTTGTACTATACAAAGTTAAGCAGAAATAGAAGTAGTTATAGTTACCAGATCACATAAAAAGAACCCCACATGAAACAACAAGAGGAGAGGAAGGGAGGAAGGGAGGAAGGGAGGAAGGGAGGAAGGGAGGGAGGAAGGGAGGAAGGAAGCTTGGTTAAGACAATTAAAAATAAAGCTTCAGACAAGTTCAGGCAGAGCAAGCCTGACAAGTTTTAGTCCTGAGGCCATGTAGGCTCAGTAGCCTATGGCGTATTACTATGGTTCTGGGCTGCATGGTTACAGCCTTAACAGTTACTTTCTAATATTTGTCTCAAAATTTAAAGACTTAATTTTGGAAGAATCTGATCAAAGGTAGGTTCACCAAAGATAATATGGTTAATAGTTTATCTAACCATGTGAACTACATAATTTTTTCAATGTTTCTTACTGCTTATTACTTTTGCACTCCATTCTTGCACATCCTTGTACCTCTTTGGGATTAAATATGTAAACATGATTTCTTTATACATGAAAACCTCTAAACCATTACAACTATTGTAAAATTAAATTGCATTTGTTTTAGAAAATCTGAGCAACCAAAGATCTTTACTTGGTTCTTCACCATACACAGTCCCTTATATACTCTGAGATGCAGTGCCAGTCATCAGATTCTGTCTTGTCCACCTCTTGGTAAGATTTAATTTGCCCAGCAGCATTTCTGCTGTGGTCTTGCACCTGAACTCACTGTTAGGGAGAGTGGGTAGCAGTGAAGGAAGCCTTTGGTACTAGTACTGATTGAGGTAGTTAATCCTGATTGGTATAGTTTGGTGAGGGAGGTTGCCAACATGAAGCTGAATGATATTACTGAAAAAATGTCCTTTTTTCAGAGGTCATAGAGGTACCACAACTGAAATGTGATTTTTGGTGCATTTGAAAGTAAAGGGAATTTTCAATGGAAACAGATATGGTATAGAATGTGTGACTAGTGATTTGTGTGATTTGAGGCTGCGACCTAGACTTCATTAAAGACAGTGAGTACTTCTAAAAACTTAATGGAATCACAGGATAATGAATGATAGGATAATTCAGATTGGAAGGGATCTCAAGAAGGCTGTAGACCAACCTCCTGCTCAGGGCAGGGCCAGCTGTGAGGTCAAACTAGGTCACTTAGGGCTTAATCCACTTGAGTTTTGAAAATTTCCTGTGTTGGAAACTCCACAGCCTTTCCGGGCAGCATTTTCAACTGCTCAGTTTTACCCTGTGTCCTGTCTCCAGTTCAAAAAGTTTTTCTCTGTATCAAATCTATGTCTCGAAATTGTCAGCCCTTGTCCTTGTGGGTGACTTTAACCTGCCGGATATCTGCTGGGAGCTCAATACTGCAGAGAAGAGGCAGTCTAGGAATTTCCTGGAGTGTATAGAGGACAATTTCCTTCATCAACTGGTAAATGAACCTACCAGGGGTAAGGCCCCGCTAGACCTGCTGTTTACAAACAGAGAGGGGCTGGTGGAAGATGTAGTGGTTGAAGGCTGCCTAGGAAATAGCGACCATGAAATAATAGAATTTACAATACTCAGAGATTCAAGGAGAAACAACAATAAAACCTCTACGCTGGACTTCCAGAGGGCAGATTTTGACCTATTCAGAAGTCTAGTCCAGAGCATACCCTGGGAAACAACCCTTGAAAACAAGGGGGTCCGGGAGGGATGGATGTGCTTCAAGCAGGAAGTTTT
>VWZY01005189.1:97332-109062 GCA_013399075.1 Chloroceryle aenea | reverse complement strand
TGTTTTGTTTTGTTTTGTTTTGTTTTGGAGGTGAGTGTGTGTTTTGGTTTCTGGTTTGGGTTTTGTTGTTTTGTTTTTTTTTTTTATCTTCCAAATAATCAGTTTCTCATTTGTGTATCAATTCCATACTTCTGGAAGTAAAATTTTGGTCAGTGTGATTAAGAAGGATAATATATTTGCAAGTCAGCATTATCATAACTGCCATTCACCAACTACCATTTATACTACTTGGGTGGGGGGATGCCTGGCCTCTTTCAAAGGGTAAGAGAGGATCACATAAAGCATCAGTACATCTTTGTTTCTTTCTCACCTTAATGGAGAGAGAATGCAATGCACATTTTCCTTTAGTTAAATGAGAAGAATTCTCAGTGACTGCAAATCAAACATGGATCTGCCACTTACATGAAATGTAACTAGTCAAGGCTAAATTATCATCAGGGTAAATTCCTAGTCAGCTTTATTTTGCCTTAGTTTGCCTCTCTATAAATATCTCATTAAAAAGAATTGCAGGTAAGGTGTTGCTGAATTTCAAGCTTCATCATGTGACTTTATAAAGACTTATATGAGTATTACTACAAAGATACTGTAGTTACTCAAAGATAAGAAACATGTAAGATAACCAATGAAGCTGGTTAAAATACCCACAAACCGGTTGGACAAATACTGAATCGCTGATCATCAACTGTGTCAACGCAGGTTTTGGGGAAATAGCATTATTCCTTATTGTCCACGGAAATCACAAAGACTTGTGGATATCCAAAAACTAGCAGCCAAAAAGAAGAATGCAAAGTAGTGAAAAAAAGCCTTTTTTTGTTAGCCTGTTAAACTGCTTCTGTCACGCATAATGAGTGCTATATGAAAATCCACTTAACAGTGGTATCACTGAGCCCTGTTTTACAGATCTTACCATGACCAATGAATAATGTTTCATGACTGAGGAAAGATCAGGGAAGAAACCTAATTTTAAGAAGTCTCTAATCATGTGAAGAGTTTCACAATCTATACAGATTAATTTTCCAGAGTGTTGCTTCTTAGACTATCTATTTCCCTGTAAGCCTGTTTAAAATGCTAATATACTTAACACCTATTTGCAATACCTAAGAAGTAATCTAGTCAATTCAAACTCAAGGCATACTGATTTCCTCAAGACTCTTGGACACTTTATAGTGCTAATTATGTCTATTACTGTCATTTACTTTAAAATGATATATGTGGTCCCTTCTGAAATAGAAATCCCCAATTTTGCTTAGTAATGAAGAAAGTTCTATTTCAGTAAGCCTTTCTGATCTAATGATTCTGATTTCATTTAGAAATAATAGATTTACTTGTACAAAGAATGGTGACACATGTGTTTAATGCAGATAACTGACTGTTTATCAAATCTGTTCTAATTAGACATCTTTGTATTACAGGATTAATGTAGACACCGTTGGGACACTGCAGAAGAAGCATGTGTATTTCACAAGTGAGATGATTTTGTAAAAGCAATTTTGCATTTTTTCACACTGTTTCTTCAACGTACACAGGGTTAAGTAGTAAAATTAGCCAATGTCACTAGAATAAAGACATGAAACCTTTGAATCTAGTTAAGTTCTAGTTAAGAAATACATTGCATATTTCTGTATGGTTCTATGTGCAACTATGAATATGTTCATTTTTCATTAACATGAATCCCAACTCAATCACCTTTTGTTAAAAATCAGTCATTGTATTTTGCAGACTGGTAAGGAAAACAGTCATTTTAGCTCCAGTTTAGAATGACAAATCCAGTATGACTGCCAAAATGCGATGCATTTAAGCCTGCTTACCCAATACTGTACAAAGTCTTAGTGAAGTCAAGGTGACTCTTCATATGATAAAATACTGCTAGTGATGAATAAGGTCATCACAGTTAGCTGCTTATCTTCCTGTCACTTCAGAATAAATCACTTATTATTAGGAAGTAACAAGATCACATCAACCTCAAGAAATGACAGTAATTAGACTTTTGCAGCAAAGAAGATACTACTTTAATATTCATTCCATTTTATACAGATATAACAAATTAAAACAGTTGATTTTATTGAGAGCAACCAAAAAAGAAACGGAAAGGATACATTAGCATAACAGGAATATTCTTCAGCCCAATAAAAATCATAAATAGCAAGAAAAGGAGAAAAAAGAGAAAAAAGATCAAAGTTTTAAATAAAGTCATAAATGAACCATATACAAGAAAAGAAACACTTTTAAGAAAATAACTTTTTGTCAGAGAAGGATTAAATGTCATAATTAAAAAGTATCACAGTTACTAATTCAAACATCTTACATTTTACTCAGCAGGATTTATAAGGTACAATTTTCTATTAAAAGCAGTCTGGGAAACATGAGGAAAAATTGCAGAGAACGCACATTTTGGATCCGCATAATGACATCCACCACATCCCTGCAGGGGTACTAGAAAGAGATGTTTGTGTACTGATCTCATTTTGCTGATAACACTTTTCATCAGAAAAGATGAAACAAATGTGACTTTTAAAATTTAATCATGAAGGACAAGGACACTGGATAACAGTAACCACTTTAAATATCTTCAGGAACTTGCACTGTAAATGTGCATGTTATCAACTTGAAGGCAGACCAACATACTTCGAGGCAAACTGCCCAGATTATTTTAGCTCTTGAAGTAGGAAGGACACAGTACTTTAGATGTATTATACAGGTTACAAAAGAGAGGCATTTTCTCAGCATCACATAAATATGAAACAGCCTGAGGTGAAAAAGCTGTAACCAGGGCCGTTAGATAGCTTTTAGCTGGATAAATAACTCTCAACAGCATAGAAAATGTGTGGCATTTCACCAAAGGTATGATGTTGCATTTGTAATATGCCTGCAAGAAACATACAGTAGACAGAATGATACCTGATGGCAACTAATACTGGACACAAGAAATGACTTTTAAAATACTTCCTAAATTACAGAATGCAGTTTTGCAATTGAAAGATACAAGTGATTTTGCAAGAATGCTGACTGAAGTCAGAGAATAATTATGAAGGTCTTATTAGGAAAAACAAAGATTATTCAATGACTCAGAAAATCTGATTGCAAAAATGAAACTGATACAAAGAATACCTATAATCTCTTAATACCCTGAAGAAATACATATTATAATGCACCAATTTCTAAGAAGGGCTAAAAAAAGCATTTGCCTTTCTAGACTTGTAGCTAAATGGAAAAAGCAAAAAGACTTATAACTGATTGCTCTATTCTATTGGGAAAAAATCCCTGAGTAGAAAATTTTATTGAAGTAATTATACTGCCAGCTGGATTACATTCAGCAAAGTACATCAGAGTAAAGCATGGTCAAATATGTATGTAAGAAAAAATATTGCCTTATTAGGCACACACTTTCTCCTACACAACTCTGAAGTCAGAGCTGTGTATAAAAGAGTTCAGAGATGACCTGTATAATTAAATTCACATACATTCATGTCACTATCAGTATGGTTTTCTCTGATGTTTTCTTTACTTAGGCCAATTCTTACAGACATTTGTCTATTCTTACACACATCTGCTTGGTCAATATGAACATTTCTTTCCACATGAAGTGAATAGTTCCTGTATGCACATAATTAAGGTCTATAACATTAGTTTCCTAAAATGGAAGCCATTTATCCCATCAGTGTGACTGTAAAATGTACAGTTAAATCTGGATCTGAGAACCAATCTACATCATCACCTAATTCTCTATCTAATCTTTGACAGAATCAGACTGTTTTCATGCTCTTTTTTTTTTTTTTTTTTAATAGTTAATTCATATGTAAACATTATTATTTCCTTTCATTTCACAATATCGTTATTCTGGTCAGGATAAAATATATCCCACAAGATACATTCGATAGACTCAGGGTTTTTTTCCCACTCTCTCCTGTAGGATCTTGGGTGGAAGAAAACGGACACTGTTATCAGGAACTGTCCTTGAACCATGGAAAGAGTGCAAAGGAAGAAAAATGGTGGAAAAAAGCAATGAATCAAGAAGATAAAGCAGAGCAAAGTAAAGAAAAACAGGACAAGGGGGGTACTGGTCCAGTTAGATGACAGCCAATCATGTAGTAGATTTAGGTGTGTGAACAGTGCACGGGTTATTGCATGTATCCAGTCATCATTGTTGCTGGTATGCGTGGTCAGTGAAGCTTGCTCTGTATAACCAAGGGGTGTACCGGTAATAAAGGTCTTTGCTTTATAACTCCCATGGAGCTGCTGAAGTCCATTCTCCCTCTACAACCTCCCAGTATGTTTCTCATCAGAAAGACTGTATCCATGACACTTCAGGACTAATACTGTAAACCTGACAGATGCAGATAAAACTCTCTGATTGGTTTTCTCAGACAACCACTTTTGTCTTCATGCTCAGTATTGCTGAAAATACTGAATGCAATGAACAAAACCAACATACAATTCAAAATTTAATTTTGGTATGATGGACAGAATGTATAAACAACATTATATGACTTAGATGGATATGTCTCATTGATTTTCAAATGTGTTGCATATGTAGTTGTAGAGTGGAAGGGAGCTGTGTGGAATATGAAATTCTGTCCTGTACTGTGGGGGATCAGGTGCTGAATAGTATAAAGACAAGTGCTGTATTAAGAGTGGGGAAATGACTGAAGAGTGATTCTCTGTACAGAATGATTTCCAGTGGAGGAGGAGAACCATGCATCCTTTGTGTCTTTTTATGAGCAGGGATGGAAATATAGAATCAAAAGTCTCCTGCTGTCATTTATGAAACAAAAATAATAACTTACAAAATAGTAATAGGCACATGCACATGTGCCAAGAAGCCTATGAAGCTGCAAGAAATTAAGTGTGCTTTTATGGTTGAGGTTAAATCTCATTAAAGTGGACTTAGCAATGGCTGGCCTCTGGTTGCAGGTCACCAAAATGTCAGTTCCAACACCCCACAGAATCTAAATGGGGCTTTTCTGTGTAGCCTAGAGGGACCTCCAGCTCTGCAGCTCTACACTTCCCAGGGTGCTGACCTTAGGGTGCCCATCAGCAATGCAGAGGAGAGTGGCCCAAATCCACATTGCTCAAGGGTCTAGTCCCTTTTTGCAGAAGAACAGCTACAACACAGTGTTTGACCTGAACCCCAGTATGTTAGCCATAAGATAATTCTTAAAAAGCTTTCCTTTTTCCCACCCTTTCAAAATACCTCAATGTAATGAAAGTGCACTAAAGAGAATCAAGAAACAAGAACCTGGGACAAGGACATAGCCAAGCTACTTGGCAATGCAAGTAGAAGACTTAAAGGAACAATGAAAAGATTACCTTAACTGTATTTGGATGGTTGCAACTGCAATATTAAGGTGAGAATTTACATAAAAATTGGAAGTATTAATCTAAGTGTGTACCTTTAATTCTCTAGGAATATCCAGTCATGCTCTCAATGGAAACTCAGAAATCTTATGAAGATAGAAAACTTCGTCTCTGTAATGCATAGCTAGAAACCAGCCATTTTAGTTTAATGGATTGAGCTTTTACCTGTAACACTACTGTATTTTTATTTCCCAGAGTAGCTTACATATAGAGTTATAAAATAGCCATTGAACAGAGATCCTTTTCCTATTCTTCCATCTCTGACAGAGGACAGAACAGAGAGAGATATTTAGGAAAAAAATAACAGAAACAGGACAAGTACAAAGATACCTTTTACCTAGTGCGTCCTCTTGGCTTCTAGCAGTCAGCACTGCTCTGGGCTACCATGAAGCTTTTTGCAAAGAACTCCCACTGGGTAATTTCAATGGATGCTCCCCCAGCACATTACAAAAACAAGTGAATAATTGCTTTGCTCACTCCATACTGTTAATCAGTCTGTATCTTCTTTCACTCAGTTGACTTGTTTTTCAAAACTGGTAGTCAATTAGGCTTTTCTATGTGAGAATTTTCACTTGGAAAACACTGCATATCTCTGATCATCTTTGTCTCTTCATAGCATTTCTAATTCTACCATGTCTTGTTTTAAACAGAGTGAATGAAATTGTGAGGAGCTAAAGGTGCAATGTCTAAGAGCATGAGGATGTTTATTGCATTCATTCCTAAATGATTCCTAGCACTTTAAAAAAGCATTTTTGAAGCATTTAAAAAAATTTAGGAAAATCACTGATGTGATTTTCAATAAATTATTGTCTTCCAGTTAAATTCTTATTTATAACAAAGAGCTTCTGAAATAATGTTTGTAAAAGAATATAGTTATGTTTTACCTTAACCCGGGCTTACCAACACTTTCTACTTTTTTATACACTTTCTTTTGCAATCTTAATTATGGCAATAATGTGTCGCTTGCAAACACTATGAGATGAATAAGAAAAATGTATAGAAGTTAATTTTTAATGTAGTGTTTCCAAAATTCTAGGGTTTTTTTTTTTTTTAGCTGTGGATTTTACTATCTTTTTCAGTCTTTTCTTTTGATTTCTGCTTGTCCTCTGTAGTCAAAAAGCATGACTCAGTTTTACCATCTCCTCATGGCAACCTCTCATAACTATTGCTTCCAGAGAGACAAAGTCATCTGTAAATTCTGTAATTCAGATAAACTTGTTGCAGAAGTTTGTAAAGTAACATGGAGGTAAATATTTATGCAGAGATCATATGATAATCCTTCTGTCCCACATATCTGAGACTGTTCAGCCTGGAGAAGGCTCAGGGGGACTCTTGTCAGTGTGTGTAAGTACCTGATGGAAGGAATAAAGAAGATGAAGCCAGACTCTTCTCAGTGGTACCAGGTGGCCTGACAAAAGGCAATGGGTACAAATTGGAAGACAGGAAATTCTGACATAAAACACTGTGAGGGTAGTTGAATGCCAGAACAGATTGCATAGAGAGTCTCTATCCTTTGAGTTATTCAAAACCTAATTGGACATGATTCTGAGCAACCTGCTCTAGCTGATCCTGTGGTAAGCAGGTTGTTTTGCTAGACGACCTCCAGAAATGCCTTCCAGCCTCAACAAATCTGTGATTCTGTGATTCACTTATGCAAGGGTAAGAAAAAAATGATACCCACAAAAAATGCTGGACTACAGAATTGCAAATTTTACTAAGTGCACTAAAGAAAGCAAATCTCATGCTACCTTTTGGATCTATGCCCAGGAGTAATAGAAGTCTAACCCCTAAATACACTTCACAGGCAGAAATGTATCTAGCATATCAATGACATTAACAAAGATGATACAGTTTGAAAAATACTAAAATATCAGTCTGAAATTGATATTTAATGATGCCATGCAAAAATCATTCTTTCTGTTCTGTCATTTGACTTTAAATGTAAATAAAGCAATGCTGTACTAAAATTATAACTGATTTCCTTTTCACTCACCTGTAGGAAAATAACCTCAATGTTGTAGAAAAGTTGGAAGAGGTAATCTGTTTGAAGTAGTAAAATAAAAGGTATAAGCACATGCAATGTGCTAAAATAAAAAGTAGATGGAACTCTAAATAGCTGAAGAAAGTCTATTGAAGCATAAATTCCACATTGGATACCTCAAATGGCCCATTTGAGTCACAGAATTTTCCTGCTAATATTGTATTTTCTTGTTCATTACTGACTGTAATGTAAAATTTAATTAAGAACTGTTAGATCATGTATATCTTTCATGTTGGAGTTTTACATACTTTTAACAAGGAAGGGATCTACAGTATTAGAGGGCTCATAAATGGGTAGCATACCTGAGGTTTCAACATTTCTTCCTGTGCTGATGGTCTTCATCATAGCACTTAGATATTCAAACTATGGGAATTACCTTTCTTTGAATTCCTTTGACAGGAACACTAAGACAATGCTTTTAGTATAGTTGGCTTAAGGCCACTACAAAAAAGATCAAAAATGCATAAAGAGGTCATGAATTGTCTCTTAAAAAGACACACACACACACACACACCCCCCAACAGCATTTAAATATCAACACATTATCTGGATTTGCTTATTATTTCCCATAAAGATTTTCAAGATATTTTATTTTCAACAATAATCTCAAATTGTTATTAGATGCTGTATACACAGAACAAGAGACTGTCTTTTTGTCCTAGGCTTTACAGTTAGACAATAGGTAGTATAATTAGCTATCAGTATCCAGGGTTTTTATATAAGATGATATACATAAAAAGATGAAATTGTGTATTTTGTCTTATTCATGGACCAACAATGAAAATTAAAACAAATTTCATAAATAAATTAAAACAAAAGAGTTTGACTGAAATATGTTGCCAACTGCAAGCAAAATAATCACGAATTACACCTCTGGAATCTAAGTGGTGTAATTACAAGTCTCTCGGAATTGTCTTAAAATGATACATTTGTTTATTCTACTACATAGGGAAAAAATAAAAAGGAAATGCACTCAGCTAACGGCTTTATCCCATATTGAATTCTTTTTCCTTTTAAAAGACAATTGAAAATAAGGGCAGTCATCCCTCTGGGCAGTTTTAAAACACTATGGCATCTGAAATAAGCTAGAGAACATCACTAGAGTAATGATAGGAAATAAAACATGCAGATTTTTGGTAATAAAATGACACACTGGGTTGCTATCAAAATCAAACATCAGTCAAAGTAATGGTCTTGTTGGAATTATGACTGGAATTGGACAAGGACTACTAAAGATAACAATAAACTTGGATTAAAGATGAAAAAAATTGCATATCTCAAGGGACTTTGTGTATGCAATCAATTTAAAACAATTCAGTAATAGTATTACATTAGAGAATACTAAAAAAAAATTTTAAAAAGCATTTATCCTCTTTGTCCTTGAAAGCAACCAAAAAATGATTTGAACAGGATATATAAAGTACTTAGGCATGTAGAAAACATTGGAATTAGCAGTAGAAGTTATTGTATTATAAATGTACCTAGTTTTAAAGTGTTAGCTAGTACATGTGAAGGTACGGGATAAAGGAAAGAAAACAACAAAACGCATTAACAAGACATAGGGCTTTGCTTTATCATGGAATGTAACAGGAGATTTGATTTAACAATAGATTTGTTTTCTTAACAATGCAACAATTTTAAGCCTTTGTTTATGAACAAGGTAAATTAAGAGTAACTTCATCAGACTATGGCTATTTTCTCTTCCATACATTTTATCTGAAAGAAGAATGTATGTGTACATTCTTATTCAAGCCAGAAATTATCACTTCATCATCAGCCAAAACTTGACAGTGTTCATGACTGCTCTAATTATCAGTTCATGTCATTAGCTTATCAAGAATGAAGCTCCGAACTTTATGGATATGATGGAGATAGAAGGATAATTCCTCTTCCCCTCTTCCTTAGGGCTGCAAATGGAACTACCCTAGACCTAGAGGAGAGCAAAGCAGGTCTATGCTGGCATGTGGGAATAACACATCTTAGAGAGTTTTAGAAAGTCTGCTTTTTAAATTTGTAAACTACTTTTTAAATTATGAAAGCTTTATACCTTCACTATTCAGAGCAATTTTTTATTTTTTTTAATTTGGCCTGGAGAGAACTGTGAGATAAAAAAATAAAACCCACGACTTTTTCTTCTGAAATTCAGTTTAGTTTTAGGTGACATGTAGTGTGGAATTAATGTCAGTTACACTTTCAGCAAAGTTCTGATCACATGTTAAGATAACATAGCAGGAACAGTATGTGTCAAGACATAGTCTACAAACCATCTGGAAGTAAATGCAGGGGTAGCACTGGTTAGTTTTTTACCTATGAATTTTAAATTTGTTGCTTGGTGTTGCCATGCAAATAATGATACAAATCCTGCATGTATGTCCCACATAATATCAAAAATCCATTTATGCTTATAATCTAATTAGCTATATTTATCTCTGTTGACACTTCCTACCACCTTCATCATCAAATTGGAACCCGTACATTCCTGATGGCAACCAGGCCACCGAGGCCTGTGTGTTGGAGAGATCTGTTTCCAATGCAGAGGACTCAAATGACATCCTGTAACATGGTATGGTATGTAACATGTGATTTGTGAAGATATTGGAAGAAATTAGTTTTTATTTGTTTATTTATAACAGAAACCCTACACGATTAACACCAGCTCTTCTCTTCTTGCACATTTACTTGAACATCTCAACTCAGCTACATCCAGAGATGAGGTGAGCATTTTGTTGACATATATGCTGACTAAATCAGCAGGTAAAATGCCTTCTCAGAGTTTGTATTTCACAAAGTTGTTTTGTAAATTCAAATTGACTATTGGTTCCATAATGGAGAAATTGTACATTATAGCTTGAATATTGACTACTGTTTAATAGTTGCAAAGATAAAAACATTGTGATTGCACTTGCAAGAATTCTTTCCTAAGGAACTACTCAAAATCTACTGAATTTGGGCTTTTCATAAGAGAATGTGTCTTTTCAATGGAACAGGTCTAATGTCCTAGGTTTCAGTTAATTTATTTGCCTTTGTGAACTGCAACCTTTACAGTTGCACATTTCTACCTGAAAAAAAAGGATATACACTCTCAACATGAGCTCGAAAGTCCCTAGAACTCCAAAATGAAAGAACATCTTGGCCTCCATTTGATAACAGTTTAATAGAAAAATAAAAGCAGGTATCTTTGGTGATAGCCAATATGTTGTATACTGTTGTGTACAGCACTATGATGCTATGTCCCTAACTAAGGTCAAGTGGTGTCTACTTTTCATGATGACTAATGTTTTGTAAGAACCCACAGAGTGTAAGTTCTACTCTTTCTACCTTTACTGGAATTATTCTTGGATTTGTATCCTTCCTTTTCTAGCCTGGTTAGCCTGTCTTTATCAACTACACTTTTGTGCAATACTCTGCCCCATGTAGTCTGAGTTTGCAAGGTTTTGGCTAAGGCTGTGTCACCTCATTACCCATTTGAGACTTCTTCAGTTTCAAACTGGTCGTGAGATAACCAATTCTGTTGCAGCACTGGAACAGGGTCATATTGTGCATGAAGTTTGACATATTCCATATGCATCAGATATGCAGAATATGTGCAGATCCATTGGGAGTTTGCATCACCTAAAGCACCCTCTCACAGAGATAAATGTGTGCTGTATGTTTGCTCTGTATTAATCTTGAAAAGTCCTTTGCATCAAAATCACCTCTTACACAAAATGTTAACTATGATATGATCCTATAGATCTGGATCATACTTTTTTTCCTTTTGACACTAGATGTTCAAGATGTAGCCCACCTATCTTTTTGACAGGCAGCTACTGTCAAATCACCTGCAAAACCAAGAGAATTTAATAAAAAGAACATATTTTTTGCAAGGATGTCTTTACCCCAGTGAAAGAACAAAACAAAGACCACAGAATAAAAAGACATATAAAAAGAAAGTCTTGAGAAATAGGCTTAGGCAAGTGAGAAACGCAAAGGAGAGGTATAACAAAAGGAATTAATCTAGTAAATATATCAAAACCAGATAGTAAAATTAGTCTAGACAGTTCTTCAAGCAAAAATGAGATGGTGGATTTAATGAGAGGAAAAGCAAAAAAACCCACTAAAAACAGCTTTCAGGAGTTTTGCATATGTACAAATAATATAGAAATTACTAGAAAATTGTTTGCAGTATCTGTTTGCTTTGAAAATGTAAACCAGATTTACTTCAAAAGTAATTTCATAATAATGACTTTTCACATGGAGGATATAAAGCAAAATTAGACAGGAAATTCTATACTGAAACTATTTCTCTGATTCTATTCCAGCTTCCTTGTTTGTTTCCCAGATGTCTGCTTTGC
>VWZY01005189.1:64268-97298 GCA_013399075.1 Chloroceryle aenea | reverse complement strand
TTTTTTTTTTTTTTTTTTCCCTCTGTAGTAGATCTTTACCCTGTTTGGCTTACATTTAATGAGTAAAGTAACTATACCTTTTATTCCATGATTGGTATTTGCAAGCCAGCAAGTGCTAATGGTGCAGAAAAGTGCAGATGAACTTCAGAGATCATTGTTGAATCGCAGCATGGAGCCATAGAATATATGGATATATACACTCCAGTTTACTGAAACAGACTTTGAACTGTCATAGGTTTGGATATCAGTTGGTCAACTATTTCATTTCAAGAAAATTATTTTTGTGTGTGTATGTGCCAAGAAAAAATATGATGTTAATCCAGTGAGACTTGGGCCCCACACTGCTTCAAATAAGATTAAAGGGATTGCCTACCAGGATGAAGTTCTATTAAGTTTATAAATATTCATTGCTATATTGAAAAGTTTAAAGCAGATGGAATTTCAGTTAATTGCTCACAGAAAATAATCTTCTTATTTAAAAGAATACTGTTAATTAGATTTTCAAGGAAAAAAGACTGGCAACCCAAGATTTTTGTACAAAGAGAGGGCTTCAGGCGGCTGAGTTTTATGAAAGACAGAAGTGATCAGATCAATTATGAGGGTTAAATTAGTTACTAGTTTGGTATGAAGATATTTTACAATTACAAGATAGTATCAGTGTGCACGTAAAGGATTCATTGCAGATGAATGTTCTCAGTCAATCAGAAGTTCCTTAGTATCGGTTTAAAAGCTACAGAATCCATGGCCAGGGAAAAGTAAGTTAGTTAGAGGACTGAGGTGTATCGTTCAAAAACACAGACAGTAAGTGTCAGAGTAGCAAAATAAACTGTATTAGAAGGGCTACAACAAAACTAAACCAGAAAACCCCACACCTCTCCCCTCTAACAAACCTTGCTCCCCAGTATCAGTAGACAGCACAGATCATACCAGTACTGTAATGAAGAGAGTGGCTACAATGTGTTGTCACTACCCAAAGAATCACTTGTTAATAGATGTGTAACTAATGTTAACAAAGCAGCATGTTCCTTCTAATATTTTGCAACAGCATTAACAAGGCATACTGCTGGAATTCAGTAAGACACAGGAAAATATCAATAGTAATGAAAAATACTGATTTTTTTTTGCCAAGAATTGCATATACTCAGGGAGCTCAAGGTTAGAAGTTAGTCCCTGTCTCATTTTCTGTTTATCATGGGCTGTAGTAATCTAACAGTTGCCCATACATTAAAGATAAAAAAGCTGTGTTTGACTAAGGACTTGTCTACATGGTGAAATAAACGTGGAATGAGCTAGAACATGAAATGATACGGCACTAACTCCTCTCATTAACTCTACAGAAGAGTACTCCTGCTCTACTGTAAGATTGCTGCTGTGAAATGGATTTTATTACACTTTTGAACCGTATTAAGATGCAATGCATTAAAGTTTATCTTTTTAGGAGGATATTTTCATTGCCAAACAGGTTAGCAAGCATTGCTGGAGGAATAGCAACAGTAAAATAAATAAATTCCATCTCTTTATTAAATTTCACAGGTAGACAGTTTCAAAATAACACATAGTTAAAATCTGGCACCCAGGCTATGCTGGTAGAAAGAGAATTAACTTTGATTATTTACACAAAAGGTTAACCATTCTTTTAATAAGGATGCTTCCTTTCACACTTAGAATATATAAATATCTTGGCTTTCAGTCTTTAGTTCTCCCCCCCTCCTTTTTTTTTCCTTAAAAAAAAAAACCTATTATGTTAAGGATCCCTCTATTTAGTAGTGTATTATGAAAATGCACCCTGAACCAAATGAAAAGAATTACTAACATCAGTGTAGAAAGCTCTCTAACTTCAGAGGATTTGAAACTGCTTTAGAAAATCCTAAAAAGTTTTGTTACTTCTTTTCATTCCATCATAAAGTTTGTTTTCCAGTCTATGTATCTATTTTGTTCAACATTGAAGGAAAAGGCACAAAATAAAATGGATTGATTCTGAAGTGCAGTGCATAACCTTGATGCTATTGATGCTTGTAGGGTTTAAACTCTTAAAGGTAAGCAATCAGTCATGCAGGAGTGCTCATTCACCTCCTGGGCTGATCTCTCCTAGATAGGTTGTTATTAAAGTAGGAGTGAGCCCAGGAGATGAATCTGTAATTACACGGATCCAGTTGTTTTGATATTTCTCACATGTAATAAAGTTCTAGATCATAAGTAGGACAGATGTTCAGCTCAGTTATCTGTTATATTGAAAATTAGCTTTGCATACTTCTGAAATCATAGTTTCCTCAGTTAAGTTCCCTGTGAGTCTGACTTTGGAAGAGATAAAAAAGACCGATGTCTATCCTCCAGAATTACAATATGAAAATATAATTTCAGTCATTAATATTCCTCTAATAATTACATAGCTATCTGAAGTGCAATGAGATACGTCTCAGTTCTTTGAACTTTGGTTTAGAAGAGCAGCAATAATATAAGGCACTAACTTAAAAAAATTCTAAACCAAAACAGTAAACCTAAATCTGACAGGTGAAACTAAAGCCAAAACTGTTATAACTATGCTTGTGGAAACAAAGACTGCACATGCATATTGCTAGATTTTCATTTTAAAATGCAAACCCCTATCTCCTTTCCAGTATCATAAAATCTATAGAAAAAGATTCCTTAAAATGCTGCCATCTTTGTCCTTGCCTATGTCTAGAGAATAAAAGAAATGTGCTGATTCTGTTATCCTGAAATAATTATAAACTATTATATGACTGACAAAGGCAACTTCATGGTTTGATCTATGCCACGTAAAATGTTTTTTAAGAAAGTAATTGTTGATGTTGTTAAAGAAAAATGCCTACCTAAGGAATTCTAGCTTTGTATAGGTAGCAGAGGAAAACATGATGCAAATCTGACACTAGAACATCATCTCATGACAATCTCTGTCAAGTATATTCACACTTCTGTAGAGGACAAAAATTGCTGTGCACTTACAACAGGTGTGTGAAAAACCTTTAACGCACAAATTCATTAAGTCTTTTATAAGCAGTGACAATTACACATAAATGCTTTTAGGTGGTGTGAAATCTAAAAGACTATGTGCAGGAACACTGAGTATACTTGTGTTTAAGCATATACAGCAGTCCTTAAGAAAAGTCATTCTTCATGACCTTTCAGCAAATTTTCCACAAACTGACCAAATACGTCCTTTCCTCTTTTTCTGATTAAATACTGCAGAATTATCTCAAAACCATTTGTGTTAGAGTACTTACTCCTGCCTTGCTTAGTTTAGGTTGTGTGACATTTCTGCCTCATATTTAAAATGGAAAAAATGTCAAACTGATCTTGAAATTGCTTGTGCTCCAGTGACTAATCTTAGAGTTGGAAGCAGTGGTTTGCTGGCTCTTTTGAATTAACACAATATTTTTTAATCAAAGTGGATTACTATTTCCTTGGCAGAAAGAAAGAACACATACCTGGATAGATACTGACAAAGCAACAAAATATTTCTGGGCCAAATTTCTGACATTAATTTCCTTCAGCCATTAACAATGAGAAATAATCTTCACACCACAATGAAGCTAAATGTACTGCCAAATTCCTTTTACTTAAAGGTTATAGCAACTGAATGTTATTTTCTTTGGAAGGAGAAATTGGGAAGAATTACTATAGACTGGAGAGAAGTGACAACTGAAGTAAGAGTTCACTGCAGCACATTCACTCTGGTTCTTTTAGTTAAGGACATTGCACAAGAAGAAAACCACCATCTGTTTACAGCCAGAAACCATTTCTGACTGCAGGTGTCAAGAAAACTGGAAAAGTCATAGAACTTAACCGTAGGAGTATAATGTCTCCAAATTACAAAGTAGGAAGCATGGACTTACTTTGCTGAAATACTAAGTACTGAGAACTTCTTTTGAAGTCATTGAGAGATGTAGCTCTCAGGATCCCTGAAAATCAGATTGACCAAAGAATTAAAATTATGCTAGATTAGCATACATAATAACACTCTTATTTTATCCTGACACTTTTGTGTATTACTTGGAAGTGGTCAATGAGCCACTTTGTACTCAAATAATTATTTACAATTTTTATTACTACAGTGGAAAGGGACCATATTAATAATCTGTAAAAGTGAATAGAAAACAGGCTGGTCTAGGAGATAAACACTTAGACAATGTTTATTACAGATAGAGGAACAGATGAACATCCTCATTTTAAAAGGCAAGAAAAAAATCTGCTTTAAATTTAAAAAGAAAATATAAAGAAGGTAAACTATTTTCTAATACATAATTATTTTCTTATTCTTTGAATTCCTTTATTTTTTAAAATGTTCACATTTCTTAGAAGAAATGGTAAGTGAAGCAATTCCATTATTTTGGATATATTTTGCATTAAAAAAATAGAATTACATAGAATGTCTTTTTCCCACCTCCAGTACAACAACTTAGAAATAAAGTTAAACAACAACATAAATAAAACAGAGAAAATGAGAAGAAAATCTGTAGATGCATATCCCAATAGCTCAAGATACCCAACAGGAAACAGTAACTATCTCTTAAGAAATGAGCTAAAATTTATACATTTTATAATGTATCAGCCAACCATCATCTTTTTCACTAACTGTGCTTTAAGATATTTTGAAAGCTTTGTTCCTGCATAAAGGAATTTGATGTGTAACGGATGCAAAAAAATCCTGAGGTCAGATAATAATATTTTACCAGAGCAGAATAAGAAATAAATATTTTTTAAGAGGAAGAATGAAGTTTATTAAAGTAAAATATGACACATATTTAACAGTGCTACCCTAAGTATACACAGTATGTACAATTTTGAAGGTGTTTTCCATGACTTAGGATGCAAAATTTTGCTTTTTCAAAGTCTCAAATGTTTCTGAATATTTTACCTAGATTCTAAAAGTACTTTATGATGATCATGCACTGCACTGTATACTATATTCCTCCATCATGTCATACCGAGCATTGTAAAACTATGATAGAGGGAGAAAAGACTATCTGTTGAACAGCATTTGTAACTGAACATGGTTCCCTGTAAATAATGGTCAGTAGAAAAAAAAGTACTTCTTAGAGATGTTACAGAAAATATGAAGGAAATACATTATGCATAAACCAGTATAAGACCTATTGGGACTATCAAATTCATTGTCTGGAGATCTATTGATGAACTTAATTTTTCTAACTGGGAAATTAATGAATGCATGAGAACCTTCTTAATTCTTGAAATGTATGTGAAAATGAATATTCTGATATTTTGAAAACAATTAGATTTTTTTTTTTTTCAAAATAACTTCAGCATAAAGTCTTAGGAACCTTATATAATAAGAGGAAAGAAAAAACACAAACTGTCAAAGCAAAAATGTTTTGATGGATCGAAATGATGTTTATTTATTCCTATTATTTAATTTTGATGATTTGATGTTTTCACACCATATTCCTAGATTGGGACAGTGATTTTTAAAAACTTCTTTAACATTTGTTGAAGTTTTATCTTGCAGAAGCTTAAGGATCACCACCATCTCCTTAGGTTTTCAAAAAGAATATAAACTGGATTGACATTATATTTTTCTTTAATGGGTGAATATCTTTTAAACTGAAGCTAAAGCAAACACTCAATGGTAGTGCTGTATCTGTGTGTCATGTTTTATATGACTTGTGGTTCAATTTTTTTTATGTCTTATTTTAAACTGTGATGTTTATGAATTAGGAATTTTCTCCTTTGGGTAAGGAGAATGGGACTCAGAGATAATAATCCTGGATTTTCTAGTAGAAAATAATGAACAATATTATTATAAATTATAGTTAAGAAAGAAAACATTTGTGAACTTTTTTTTTCTCTGTAACATGATTCATGCAGGATTTAAGATATTATGCTGTGGTATAAAGTTTTACTTCACAGCTTGGATAGATTTCTACAATATAACCATGCCTTCCTCATTTAGAAGAAATACAGCCTTCCAAAAGACAAGCTAAGTCCATTGTATCAAACCACCAATAATGCTCAAATAACCATGATTTCTGGCTTAGTGACAACAAACATTTTATTCCAGCTGCCACAATGAATTCTCATTCCCTGCAGATCCTCTTCTTTTGTAAGTACTGCCACTGAGGCAAAGAACATGATCTTTATTCAGCTAAGACCTATGTGCCCCATCTAAAACACTAGTTCCAGTATTTAGAAGGAGACCATTCAAAGAAGATTCTATTCATGTAGGTTAANATTCCAGAAACCACTTCAGTCTTTCTTCAAACCCTGATCAAGAATTAACAGATGCACAACAATGCAGATAAAAGCCTCCTGCAGTTGTCAAACATTTGCTTTTGTTGCGGAGTTTCACAATTAAAGCCTAACCTGTGCTTTGACAGCACATAGGTTTAAAAAAAAAAAAAAAAAAGAAGAGCATTTTTCAGCTCTCTCTTTGCTAAACCTGATAGTAAAATAGGAATCACTGCATATTATAAAAGTTAGATGTTTTGCCAAATGAACACATATACTGGTGTCAACTTTCTTTCTTCTATCTTTTTTGCTATCATTTACAAAAACAGAGTGTGAAGTTTCTACAAATTACAGCATTCACATCTGGTTAACACATCCTACCATGGGTGGGATGAAACCTATCATGCTCAGTACCAGTAACTACAGAGAATGCCGATAAATAAAAATCTGTTCCCTTTTCTTAATATACCAAAATTCACTCTGGTAACAAGTAATTCTTAAATAACTGTTCTGGGTTGACATAATCTATTAACGTAATGTTAGGATAATATAGGTAGACATATATAGAGATAATAAGGTTTTGAAGCCAAAGTACTTTATTTAGGGTTTCTATATTGCAGTAAATTTCCTGAAGCTTTTCCAATTTTGTCTCCACTGATGTCATATATGCTATTAAATCAACAAAAATCAGAAAGAAAAAAAAGTTCTACTTTAATTGCTGAAATTCCTGTAATGGATTAATTTTCAATTTCAGGTCTTCACAATGGGGCTCAGGAAGCCTGAAATAGATTGAAATGCTATTATATCAATTGCTTTCACCTACTTTCTAAGTGCTCTAATAATTTGGTTAATACTTTAATAGCATTTTATGACACAAATGCATACATGTACATGAATATAATATTTTAAATGATAAAGCAGGTCTGAACTGCTCTGTAGAACTTTATGCTAATTGTTGCTAATTTTGAGAAATACTAAGGAGTTCATGGTGCCTCAAGGTAACTATATTTGTAGTTATGCTACCATGAACTCTGCCTTGTAACCAAGTTATTCATGCAATAACTCCAAGATATACAATACTATAGTTACTATGTGGACACACACTTGCAATGTTATAATTATCAATCTTATTATTTAATATCTCTGATAGTAGCTGAAAGCTGTAAAGTAAGTAAAATATTTTATATGTTGTTTTTAGGAGCTATGTTTTTGTCTGAAGGTTGTTTAGTATTTAAAACCCTACTCAGCACTGGCATTAAAAGGTCAGAAACCAGGTACATCTGTAAAATTGCATGAGTTCCCTCAAGTTAGCATTTTGTTGTTGTGCAAAATAAATAATGGTAAGGGAGGAAGAAAAGGAATATGTCAGGCAATGTATTCAAAGATTAGGCAGATTTTTCCCAGCATGTTTTTCTTTTGTCTTCTATGAGATACTTTCATTCCATATAACATTAAATAGCTTCTAAACATCAGATTGTTAAAAGTTATATTAAATAATGATTTATCATTAAAAAATTATAATTGCGTATGGAATTAGTGGTATCAATATTACATTACCATAAATGTTCCCATGTTTACAACATATTATGTTACAGTGATTTAAAATATTTATTATACTTTACTGAGTGTCTTTAATTTTAATAGACCTATTATTTATGATCGCATAAAGTCTGCTGGTATTAAGTAATAAAACTAACTATAATTCCTCCACAAAGCATGTAGTTTTCACTTAACAAATCACCATCTACTGTTAGAATTCTAGCAGCATTTAGATTAAAGCTTCTTAAAAAAAGATCATCACAAGAAACCTACTTCACGTATTACAGTTAACCTCTAATGTAACATCACATGCTGCTTTCAGTAGAAGTATGAACTTCTTTCCAATAACCACGTGTAATGAGGAATGCCCAGTATTTGAAACTGACATGCCTCTGACTGCATGCTAAACTTACCTAGGCTCTTCTCTGGCTGAAGACTGTTCTCCACAAAAAGTGTTTGGGGAGAATCCAGCTTCTTCATGAGAATACTTAACTAATGAGACAATAAATCGATGTCCTAGACAGAACAGAGACATTCTTCAGATAGATATATATCTCCAGATGGATGTAAATCTTCAGATTATATGTTAATTATAGCTTAATTAGTCAGACAGGAAAAAAATAGACTTGTGTATTTGTGGTTGTACAGCATTTGGCATGATATAGAAATGTGCTTAACCACAGAGAATGCAAAATCATGTGAAAAATAATTTTAGGAGCTGCCATAGTATTTCTGTTCAGTTATAGACAGTATTGAGAAAGATCTGTGGAAATTTTGTTTGTGATCCCTTTTGGAAATTTTGTTTGAATGTAAATTTCTTTTAATGCAAACTGTAACCCAGAAATCATGTTTTCTTTATTTGGTTTTAGAAAACCTGAAGTCTTAGCTAGACTAAAACTTCCTTAGTCCTTGAACTTTTTGTTCTGTTACAACAAAATACAGTATTTGTTCAGGATGGAAACTGTGTAATACTTAGTCTATCTAGCTAGAAATTAAATAGGCAGAGTATAAGGACATTTTTATTCTTTCTAAAACAAAATAAGAGATAGAACATATCCAACATTTGCCCAAATTTGAGAATGACTACAAGAATAGAATTCAAGACATTTTTCCTTTCTGTCACATGAAGCGTTCCCTTAGATAGGATCAAAGTGCTGCAAAGCCCATATGTACAACTAGAATTCACACAGAATAAAAATATGTAGATGTAAGAACTGATTGAGTTCCAAGTAACATTTCTAAAATAATGCAGTGGACAAGAAGAAATTCAGACTGAAGAACATAAGAGACTACAATGCCTTCAGTTTGTTCAACATTAATAATCACTTCAGATTGTGTGGTCTGATTTAACAAAAATGAGTTATGGAGCAGCTTCATGTATGGGGAAAAGGAAAGTTAAGAATGGCACATGAAGAATTTCTTATTTAATCAACTCTAGAAGAAAATAATGGTAAAAAAATTCAGACAGATAATAAAAAAACAAACAAAAAACCCTCAAAAGTATGAAATAATACATAAGTAAAGAACAGTTTGTAAGACATCAAATAATTATTTTTTCTTATCCTGTAGCAACTCTGAAACATCAAAGATTATGTTTAAAATATACATTTACATACAAATACATATATTTTTCATGGCCCTGAACTAGATAAAACTCCACCAAGGGGAATGGGTGGGGTGAAGGACAAGAAGTCGAATAAAAAATCCCCAGATTTCATTGTTGATGCTATGAAGCATCCAGTATTAATACTATGCACCACATCACATTCTAGAATAGTAACAGTTTTTTACACATACTTATTTTTACCAGTATGAAATAGAATAGATCTAGACCTCCAAGGTTTGTCTGCATTGGTCACTGGGGAGAGTATGTGTGCTTATGAAGTGACATTTATTGTCCACAAGCATTGTTAATATGTAAGATTTTTGGAACCACTTTTTTTTTTTTTTGACATCGTTCAGAGAGCTTTTTAGTGTTTGAAATTAATCTTTTACTCCAATTTGAGAATTTGATAAGTAAGTAAGAATTTGATACAGATAAGTAAGGAACATTTTTATGCTCTATAATGTTCTCTGAAGTGAATATGCAGATGTGAACTGTCATGAGTTATAAGTGTATTTTTTGTTGGCATATTATGCAAATAATCTAAGAGATTTTATAGCTTGTTGGGTTCTTGTTTGTTTGTTTTTAAAATACATGTTGTTCACTGTTGGAGAGAAGACAAAGCATTTCAATCTAATAGCTAGCTTTCCAGTGTCAATTGATGTGTACAAGAAAAAGTGAGCACTTGAAAATCAAATCTCACTTAGCATTTCTGCATTTAATTAAATAAACCCAACAACAAAAAACTTGTTGTAACTTCCGTTCTCAGAACATTCACAAAAAGTCCACAGTGGTTAAGGTAGTAAAGGCCACATAAATCTTACAATCAAATTTTTCAAAAGTTTTGCAAAAGCTCTTCCTACCTCAAACTTTGCCTCCAAATTAGCTCTATTATTATTATTTTGTAGCTTACAAAAACTGGTTTTTATCCTTAAAAAAAAATTTAACAATTGCTGTTAGGAAGCATAGCATGATCTAGGGAGACTGAGCCAGAAATTTCTTGTGACCATTCCCAGTTTGACTACAATGGGACAGTGGTGACCATTTACAAGTCCTGCATGAATGTGATGCTTTTAGTTGCCATCTGAAAATACTAGCTGAAGTTCAAAGCATTCACAGTGGAGAAAGAGCAGGAAAATCAAAACACTGCAGTGGAAGACTTAAAACGTTCAACAGCTCTGTTACATGTCAAAGGATTCCCTCCTCCTGTTCCTCTTTACCCTTACTGCACAACACATGTGTAGTTATTAACTGTATAAATTTTAAATAAATAGAAGCAATGAATGGGAACGTCTATTGCTAGCTGGATTGGTTGGTTAAGGAAGTATACTTTTCCTGGCATCTGATTTCCTTCTGTTTGTCAGGAAAGGAAATAAGAGATCTGATTATATTGATTGACATAATGAAAACATATCACCTATGAGTGATTAAGTGAAATCTTATTTCCTGTAAGTAACAAAGGATTAGAAAACTGATTTCTATAAAAGGTTATGTTGAAGGTTATTCTATTTTTCTAAAACTCATGCTGCATTCTGCTCAGTTCATTGCTTATTCTCTATTTATGCTTCACATCATCTTAAATGCAGGATTTCCATTATTTTCCCCATTCTAGTGTGGTAAGCTCTCCATAAGCATATGTCAAATCCTCCTCATTTATGATGATATCATTCTGGGAAAATAATGTTGAAATCAGTGAAATTACTTTGTAAATGAGGCTTTTAGAAGCATGAGAATAATTAAATTTATATTGTTGCTTGTAGGCAAGACTTAGTTTCATAATGCTTTATATGTTTGCATCTGCTTTGATTTACTGTCAAAATCAATTTTGTTAATATTTCATCTCAAGTATCAAATTGGTTTTTTTTATACTGTGGTCTTCACTGTAGAATATTACACAAGCAAGAGTTTTCCACAAAGGTGAAACTTTTTTACATATGACAGAACAAAGGTAGCTTATTCTTTTCTAATTCCAAAACTTAAAGAAGTTGCAGTTTTCCGTACTACATCTAATTGGATGCAGTACATCTAAAATCAGTAACATCTAAATCAATACTAATTGTATTGATAAAGCTTGATGGGTTTACGTATGAAAATTTTGCATTTATCTTAAAACTTCTGTTGTTTGTTTTCATTTATGGGAAGCCCATAAAGTTTATCTCCACACTGCACTTGTAAGACCTATCATAATCTGTAGCAAAACTGTAATCAGGACACTAATGTCCAAGTAGTGCTACAATAACTGCAACTGTTGCAACTGCAAACATGTTTGATTTTTGCCTACATCTTTCGATTTAACAGTATGATGTCATTCAGAGCTGTAAATGCATTTAAATGTCACATATGGAGAAAATACCTAACATGCTAATCTCAGGAAAAAGGTAATGTTATAAAAACTCTTTGAGTAAACAAATGTGTAAGATGACAGTGTGCTGGCCAAACACTTAGCCTGAAAGCTATTGTATCATAGAGTCATAGAATGGTTTGGGTTCAAAGGCCTTTAAAGGTCACCTAGTCCCACCTCACCTGTAATGAGCAGCAACATCTTCAACCAGACCAGGTTGCTCAGAGTCCCATCCANCTGCAAATTTACCAAGGGTGTACTCAATCCCATTGTCTAAGTCATTGATGAAGATACTAATCAGCACTGGTCCCAGTATGAACCTCTGAGGGACACCACTTGTTACCAGTCTCCACCTGGACATCGAGCTGTTGACCACTAGCCTTTGGATGTGACTATCCAACCAATTCTCCATCCACTGAACAGTCCACCCATCAAATCCGTATTTCTCCAATTTAGAGAGAAGGATATTGTAGGGGACCAAGTCAAAGACATTGCAGAAGTCCAGATTTATGACATCCATAGCCCTTCTCTTGCCATCTGATGTAGTTAGTCCATTCTAGAAGGCCACTAGTTTGGACAGACAGGACTTGTCCTTGATTAAGCCATGCTGGGTGTCTTAAATCATTTTCACATCCTGCATGTGCCTTAGAATGACTTCTAGGAAGANGTATAGTGGCAGAATCACCTCCTTTGATCCACTGGCCATGCTTCTTCTGATTAAGCACAGGATACAGTCAGTCTTCTGGTCTGTGAGAGCACCTTGCCAGCTCATATCCAGCTTTTCATCCAACAGTAGCCCCAAGGCTACTGCAGAATAGCCTCTGCAGGGCTGGTCTCAATCCCATCCTGTATTGATACTGAGGATTGCCCCAGTCCAGGTGAAGGACCTTGCACTTGGCCTTTTTGAACCTCATGAGGTTCACACAGGCCCACTTCTCAAGCTTGTCCAGGCCCATCTGGATGGCATCCCATCCCTCAAGTGTGTCAACTGCACCATTCAGTTTGGTGTCATCTGCAAATTTACCAAGGGTGTACTCAATCCCATTGTCTAAGTCATTGATGAAGATACTAATCAGCACTGGTCCCAGTATGAACCTCTGAGGGACACCACTTGTTACCAGTCTCCACCTGGACATCGAGCTGTTGACCACTAGCCTTTGGATGTGACTATCCAACCAATTCTCCATCCACTGAACAGTCCACCCATCAAATCCGTATTTCTCCAATTTAGAGAGAAGGATATTGTAGGGGACCAAGTCAAAGACATTGCAGAAGTCCAGATTTATGACATCCATAGCCCTTCTCTTGCCATCTGATGTAGTTAGTCCATTCTAGAAGGCCACTAGTTTGGACAGACAGGACTTGTCCTTGATTAAGCCATGCTGGGTGTCTTAAATCATTTTCACATCCTGCATGTGCCTTAGAATGACTTCTAGGAAGACTGTTCCATGATCTTCCCAGGTACAGAGGTGAGGCTGATAAATCAGTAGTTGCCAGGGTCCTTCTTTCTACCCTTTAAAAAAGGTGTTGTGTTTCCCTTTTTCCAGTCCTACCAGGGTCTTCACCTGACTGCCAGGGCTCTTCAAGTATTACTGAAAGTGGCTTGGCAACTACATCAGTGTGGAATAATGACTGGAGGTCAATTAGAAATTAGAATCATATTAAAGGTACAGCATTGTTCACACATTAAGGAAAGGTATAATATCAAAGAAGCTCCCAGAGTGGAGTGCAACTGGTATGCAAGGAATTCATTTCACAGTGGTTCCCTAGACAACACTGCCTGCGAACAGCACAGGGGGTGGAGTGGAGTGAAGACTCCACATCCAGACTCTGTGAATCACAGCAGAGATGGGAACTTGATGATACCACAGGAATGGTAAGCTGCCTCTTTGCCACAGTGGGCCAACAGTCTATCATCTCCTGACAAAGTGCTGCCTTTTGTGCGAACTTTGTTCATTGTAATGTCATCACAATACCAGAACACACCTCCATCCCAAAGGCTACTTGCCTCACTAGGTTTGTGCTTTGAATTTTCTTCAGCTAAAATTTTAAAAGCAAATTGAGAAAAATTTACACCAATCATAATAAATGAATTTATGACCAGAGTCACTCAAGCTCCAAACTGAAGGTGAAAAATATAAAAATGGTTTAAGTAAGGGAGGATGTCAGGGAAGACATCATCCTGGACAAGTCAGGGCCAATGTATCACTTATCATCCCTGACTCCTGTGATCAGTTGATGGGCTAAACCTTGCTTCCCCACCATAAGGATGCCTTTAGGTAAGATCTGGATTTTTCCAATATTTCCCCAGGGAACTTAGAAAATTTTGCTGGCGTGTTTTCCCATAGCTTATCACAGGCAAGCCTGATATTATCCCCCCACCATTTCTAGCCCTGTCAACACGCCCTGCAAGCTTCTGAGCAAAGACCCTCTTCCCTTTTCAAGAAAGGTGAATCCCATCCGACACGAGCAAGCCTGGTGCCATGCAGGCCATCCCACTATTGAAAGCCCCAAAATTTTGGTGGTGATACCAGACATGGAGCCATATATTAATAGACTGGATCCATCTGTTCTGTCCAATATCACTGTCCACAACCACAAGGAGAGAGGAAATAACATCACCTGTGTCTCAGATTGCCTCACCAACAGTCTCAAGGCTCTGAAGTAACTTTTAAAATCATCCTTGCACTGCGGGTTGCAGCTTCATCACCACCCACATGGAAGAGCAGTAACAGGTAATAGTCTGGGGGTCATAGCAAGCTAGACAGTTTGCTAGTTATGTCCTTAACATAGACCCTAGGGAGGCAGCAGACTTCCTTAAGAGGAGGGTCTGTCCTGCATATTGGACCTTCTTCTCCCCTCAGAAGCGAGTTGTCTAGAACTAAAACTCTTTTAACATCTCATATTAAGCAATCCATAACAACATTTAATTAACAAAATGGCTATTAATTTCATTGTCTCTTCTCTTTCTCCCTCCTTTTTTTAAAAAAAAACCCCTGTTTTGTTTCTTCTTCATAAGTAAAATCTTTATTTTTTAAAAAAGACACTTTAAGAGACTACATTTACTTTCATTAGCTTTAACCAAAGAAGGTGGGTTTGTGTTTTGTAATAAATATGTAATATTTTTAGGGAGATATTTGCATTTCAGGTTGAAAATAAAGTGAGGGTTTTTTTTCACTATTGATCGTTTTCTTCTTGTCTCACTGAAGATTCACTCCAGAGAATCTACTAATTCTTATTATTTTACTCTTCACCACACTCAGAGATCTCCAGAGTTGACACTTACTACTTCATATGTGTACAACACCTCTGCATAGATGAAATAAATTTGCAGGCAATGAAAGCAAATTTACTGTGGCAATGAAGTTCCTCTGAAATGGCTCTCAAACTAAATTTTAATTTTTTAATAGACAGCATCTTATAAGAAAGGCCAATATATAGAAAATCATTTGGTAAATCTATTGACAGTTTCTTACCTTGTTTTTTGAAGAAAATAAAATTACGGGAAAAATGTGCAAGGAAATGCTACACACAATTTATAGGGAACACCTGAGGATAAAATAACAGGTTACTAAAAAGACTCTATTACGAAGTTCGTATATTGAGAAGAATTCATCGTGTCAGATATTTTGTCAGGAAGCTTGCACATTCAAAGTCATTAATCCTGTTTGTTTATTTATTTATAAGCTTTTTAAAAATGCAAAGTGCACTCCTTGACAAAGGTTTTTAAGAATCTAAGTGCACAGCTGATATAACACCAGGCTTTTACACAGTATTATTTCCATACTTTGTTTCCATTCTTTTTATGAAAGGCATACTACTGCATTTGTATGGAAGTGCATGTTCACATACATATTGAAACTAACTTCTCTTGGCAGCATAGTATAGAAGCATCTGTGGTTTTCAGCTAGAAAATGACTTGTTTCTCAGCTTACAATAGCCATTAACATGTCATCAACCCTGAATGTGTTGTACCTCGACTACTGCTACACTAATTATCTCAATCTTCTGAACTGGTATAGAAGCCTACACCAAAGATTTATGGGGGAAATGTTTCAGGGTGCCTCCCTTCTCTCATCTACTCTTTGCCTCCCACATGCTTCCCCCACATTCCCTTCCTGTGGCATGACCACTCAGCGGTTGGATACCCAGATCAAAGTCTCGGCCACTCTTGTGCAGGTCTTAGTATCCTGTTTTATATCCCTTCAGTCCCATTGCTGGTAGCATTCCTTTTATCTGATCCAACAGGAGGAAAGGAAAAGCTAGGAGAACAAGAGGGAGTTGTTAGTGCCTTTTAGCCTATACCAGTTTTGAAAAACAAGATAGAGTTACCTGTAACTGGAGAGTTGAAAAGGAACTGGTGTTAGAAAGCCTAGATGAGGTCAAGCTGTCTCATCACAGTAGAAATGAGTCCTCATCTCCAATAGTCTTCAGTGTGCCCTCTCTTTGGGAAAGTTTTACAGACCACTGTGAAAGAAGGAGAGAGCAAGATGTTATTCTATGATTTACCATCACAAACACAGGCAGGACTTTTGCAACATTTTAAGAAAGTAAACAATAAAGAAACAACATTTTTAGAATATGAGCTAACATCTTTTGAGAAATGCACTTGCTGATTTTTACTTCAAAATCTAACTTGCTAATTTACAAATTAAAAATTAGCATCAACAGAAAAGAACAGGCATATGTATCTTTGTGTAATTTTGTGATAAAAATGTGAGTAGACTCTGTTACTGGGCACATCTGTTCCTCCCAAAGTCTTTCATTTTTCTAGCAATCCTACTTTCCATGGAATCACATATTCTCTTTTTCTGTTGTACTCAGTTTTCTATCATCATCTCAAATTTTGCTTCCATTTTCCATGTCAGTTATGTTGGCTCTTGTGACTGATATAAATAGTCCAATAACAGCAACAAACATTTAATAACTTGCACTGAAAACTACACGTAACTGAAATATTTCTGTTGTAGCTTTTAACATTAATGCTCAGTCACTACTTCCTATCTATAAAATTATCCTTGTCTTACAGGGATGTGGTGGTGAAAAATGGATGGGGATTTTCTGAGATGCTCCTGCATCACCTTGTAACTACACATTTCAAGCTGCCCACCATGACCAAACTTCAGTCTGTATTGTCAGAACACTAGCAAATCTTAAAACTTTAAACTGAGGGACTGACTGGCCATGCTAGCTGCCCTAGTAAGCATACGTACAATATGTATTCTGGAAACTGTTGAGATGGACTTCTATGACAAAGGGAATGAGCACTGCTGGCTAACTGTTAAGCCTCTAGGGATACCAAGAGGCAAAGCAGGAATTTCTGGCTTTCTTATAAACATTTAAAAGAGGTTCCTAATATTTCCCATTACTGGAAATATGCTTTCAACCAGCTAGAAAAAGAAGAGTAACCATATACCCCATGACAGAACTTGTTACAACGTCTTAGTTTACTAGTTACTGCTGAGCTGCCTACTCATAAAGCAGACATTAGGTGAAGCTTCTCTTTGCTTCATATAGATACTCCTCCATGTGACATACTGAAGATATATATGACCTTAGCTTGGCCTTCTGCCCCTTTTCAACCTCATGAAAAGCAATTCACAGAATGGTAGGGGTTGGAAAGAACATCTGTAGACCATCTCCCCTGCTAAAGCAGGTTCACCTAGAGCTGGTTGCACAGGGTTGCATCCAGGTGTTTTTTGATATCTTCAGAGAATGAGATTGTAGAACCTCTCCGGGCAGCCTGTTCCAGTGTTCTACCACCATAATAGTGAAGAGGCTTTTCTTCATTTTTAGATGGAACTTCCTGAGTTCCAGTTTGTGCCTGTTGCCTCTTGTCCTGCTGCTGGCCACCAGTGAAAAGAGTCTGGCTTCATCCTCTTGACCTCTGCTGTTTAGATAGTTATAAGCATGGGTAAGATTCCCTCTCAGTCTTCTCCAGGCTACACAGCCCATGGTCCCTCAGCCTTTCATCTTAAGAGAGATGCATCCAGTCTCCTAATCTTCTTAATAGCCCACTCTGGACTCTCTCCAGTACTTTCTGGATACTGAAGTTAAAATTTTCATTCTTCAATTTTCAGCCATTTTCTTAGCAAAACAAACATTCTTGTCCTATGGTACAGGTCTAAAGATCCAATATCACATTTGAATCCCTTCACACTCCAGATGTACAAATTTTCAAGATTTTATAAAAGAATTCAACAGAACGCTTTTACAAATCAAAGCTTAGAAAAAAGCTTTTACTTTTTTTCTGACTGCCTTCATTAAATATCTTTTCACAGTCTTTTAATTAGGAAAGTTGTCTCTGCTTCAGGTATTAAAAGTCTGGGTAATACCTTGTCTATTTTTCCTTATTTGTTCCTTGTGAATCCTCTTTCCTACAGGGGAAAAAGATGCCTTGGGATAAATTGGGAGACTGCTTCCTGGATGTTTTGCAACTTAATTTCATGAATTTGCAGGCCTAGCAAAATTGATTTCTGAAGCTGTTCATTCAGAGTTTGAAATTCAAACATTCTGAGCAGGTGCCTCAATAAATATTAAAACATTTTAATAAGATTCCTGTTTTATAGGCTAGTCTAAATATGATGTTGCTTCCTTTGTTTCTTTGTAGTTAAACAAGAAATAAAGTACTGACTTCCCTTTCTTCTGCTTTATGACTTCAATTACCATGTAATATAACATTTTTCAAAGTAATTTTTACCCAGCAAGTCAAAATTTTCAGCATGCTTTGCATTAAAATGTTTAATTTACAGCAGAATTTCAAGACTACTTGATCTGAACAGGACAGTATAATACTTGGTTTATTAATGTTTTACTTATTCCATTGCACCTATATACTCCATAAACTCTTTATTTTTCTAAGGGAAGTGAGAACTTAATGAATTTGTAAAGGCTAGTTTAGAAATAATTTGGAACTTATTTTCCTTGATAAGCTTTTATTAATCTAGTCCATTAATGTGTCACGTAACCTTAACTTGTGTGTTTAAGGTATAGTTTACTGTGTTATCCAGTACATGTAAGAGCAGTGTAACACCTTATACTGTTTGATAGAAGTATGAGAAACTAGACATTGCCCGTCTAAAGTCTCCTCCTACAGCATCAGAGTACCTCTGAAAGAAATTCTAATTAAATAAAAATAAAAATAATCTACTACAAATCAATTTATAGACTATCTCTACTTCTTAATTATTATTTTTAACCCGTACTTTCAGTAATCTCTGAAGTTTAAATGTTTGCTTCTTTGTTGACTTATCCACAGAATTTTTCCAGTTTTCTGATAATTTCACAGGATAGTTATTTAATTTCTCAATCAATTTAATACCTCCTTTTTCTAGAGAACATATACTGAGGACTCTGACTTACCTTGATCCAGCTTTGAGGACACAAAAGTTTTTTTTTTAAACTACTTCTGAATGTGGAAGGAATCAAAATAAATATATTTTTAAAAAGCAGTGGCCATAAATTAAAAAACAAAAAATAATTACATTTATTGTAAAATGAAGTATTGTTTAGATTTACCTTCCAAATGAAGCTGTGAAAAACTGAAAAAAATACTGTACCCTTTAGGTTTTAATCTCAAACCACAATTTATTAAATGCCTTTAAGGAGTACTAAAAAAAAATGCTGCTACTGATAATGAGCCTGAACTCATGGATTCATTTAAACACTGACTCTTCTAAGGAGGTATTATCTAAGTGGTCAAAAGACAAATGACCAAGACATTGTTTGAGCAACATCTTTTGGAACCCTTATTGCTTTCTAGATGTTGAAGAAAAAAGAATTAAGATAGCTTAATTAAAAAAAAAAAAAGGTGGGGGCGGGTTGGCTCTTGATTTTAGATTTCTCAGTCTACATTGTTACCTAGCCCTGATCAGTAATTACCTAGGGCTGGTGGATCACACTGTTTGGTACATCCCTGTCTAACTAGAAAATACTTTAGTAGACAGTATTGTCTGAGCATCTGTCAACAGTGGCCACATCCACTAGCTCAGATTGATTCCAATGCAACTTGTGGGTCTCTCCCTTCCTCTTGGTTAGGCCAGACTGAGATCTAGAAAACAAGTCAGAGTCACTCAGTCCTGCAAGAAATATTCAACAATGTCTTCCACGTAAGGCAAAAATCTTTTAGGAAATGCATTTGTTTATACACTGTTCATGAAACACTGCTAGGAAATAGTGTTTTGTACACAATTTTCTTTGTTAAGTAAACAAGAATTGTGCTTCAGCTACCTTACAGAAGCAGCACCATCACTTATGACTTATGTATACAAAAATAAAAAACAAAGCTGTATGCTGGTATATAGAAAGTTTAGCACTAAAGAAAAGATTTTTAGGAGAATTTAAAATAAGGAGAATCATTTATGTAATTAAGGCTCCTAAATTCCAGGATCAGGTTGAGTTTATTCTCAGCGTCCCATTAGAGTGTGGGTTTCCATTTGTCTATGTGGTCAGAGATGAGTATTGGCTTTTTGGGGTGTTGTGGTTTAGTAATGACTAGCTCATCTCTTAATTTTGCTTATGATACTAATATTCCACCCCCCCAACCTGCTCCCCATGGCAACTTAAATCCAAACAAACTGCTTGAAGATAATTTGTGTGCCACTACCTCTTTTTTTTTTTTTTTTAATTTCCTTCTTTCTTTGCTCTTCCCAAGTCTATAGTTAATCTGAAACATTACAATTGAAATAGGTAGTTCCAATTCCTATTAAGAGGATGCTTAATGTAGGCACACTCAGGAATCCACTTCTGTCTACTTATCCTTATAAACTTTTAAAGCAGTAGTAAGTATTTTAGAAACATTTTGCTTCACAGCTGTTGAAGATACTGGGGCTCAGTGTGATACCATGGACACAGATCAAATGAACTAGGTATATCTTTTCTCTCATCTTTGACTCATTTTAGAAGATGGAAAGAAAGGGAAAATGTAAATCTTCTGAAATACTAGAACAAACTAGCAAACAAAAAGATAAACTATAATCTAAACTACAATCTACCTCATAAAGATCCACAGTGCTTTATGTAATTCACTGACATTGCTACAGTGCACTGGAATATTAAGAGTATGAAAAGTATCTATATGGGCAGACAAGCAGCTTTTATCTTTTTACCAGGGAGACAGTGCATGTCAGCTTGCAAACAGCACCACTGTGAAGAATCCATGCCTTCTGGTACAAAATTAACTTATGTTTAGGCAATTTGGACTACATCTATCCATCTTACAGGAAGGGCTTGTTTCACGTTTACTGGGAATATATCTAAATCAATAGGTTTATATTGTCAACTTTAAAAAAAAATAAGGCAAGAAAAAAAAAAACCAAAAAAACGAATGCTCAAGTTTAGGGCATTTTTTCCATCTCGATTTCTCTTGCAAGGTAAAGCTGCTTTTAAATTAATCTATGATGACAACCTTCCTTAAATATTTCAGTGATTATGCGATCAAAGTAACTGAACATGTATTTTGATGCTTTAAAATTTGAATGCCTGAGATCAGAGCTTTTATTTATTTATTATTTTAGGTACACTTTACAGGCTCAGCTAAACTAACTGTTCAATGTATATACCTGTTTTTAAAGCAAGTTGGAAGTTTCAGATGCTCAAAAGTTTATCTGTATTAAAGGGCATTTCTAAATTAAGTATAACCACATGTCTTTGAATGCCTTGTGATTTAACTATTAGTTGACATTGTTTCAATAAATCTTATAAATCTCGTTGGTTATCGCCAGACAGGATTAATTTGCAACTAGTGTTCTGCTACAAATGGTATTAAAATCTGCTAAAACGGTAAGCTCAGGAGGCTTACTTGTTCCCATAAAATAGTATTTCATTTTTGCATACTAATTGTATTGTGTTTTGTTTTAAAAGTAGAGACAACTAACTTACCCTGAGGATACATTTTATTATCATGTGAAATATGGAATGTTATTTTGCTTCAGGATATGAAAGCAATTTTCATCTGAATCCCTCTAGAAACTGGTGCATCAGCTTACCTAGTCATCTGTAACATCTGTGAGGGCTATCCTTCAATAAGCTTTCTTCAGTATTATTCATTTGTGCAAGGCTTTTACAAACTAAATGTATCATGAAGAAGATGCTTTTTATATTTCTTCTAAAGTGAAGTGAACAGATCTTACCTCACTGGATTGAAAATGGTAACATTTTGTGGTGGGTTAGCCCTTGGCCAAACTCCCACTCAGCTGCTCACTCCCTTCAGCAGGACAAGAGGAGAAAATAGGAAAAGCGGACAAAAGCTTGTGGGCTGAGATAAAACAGGAAGACTGCTTATAAATTACCATGATGGGCAAAACATCCTTTACTTAGGGAAAATTAACTGCCCAACAAAATAAAAACGTAATTATTACTTCAGGTACAGGGAAACAAAAAAAGGTAACATTAAAGTAAGACCATTCCTACCCCTATTCCCAAGCTCAGCTTCACTTCCACTCCACGTGGCAGGTGTACCTACCCCAATAAAGACCAAAACTTCTCTGCTATTGAAAGGAAAAAGGTGAACTCAAAACCACACCCAGCTGCATAGTGACCACTTACATTCACACCTTAGTGAAGGATAGGAAAGCCAAGGCTCTTTGCTTGACAGACAAGGTCCTCAGACAATGAAACACCTTAGCTGAGAGAAGTTTCTAGATTTCTGACCATATATGACCACAGATCAATTTGATGAGGGTACAAGTAGAGCCAATCCTTCTTGGAACAGTGGGGTCTGTAGTCAGGGACTTGTCACTTAGACTGGGATGCTGCTTATGGTAACTCCTTGAGATTGAGAGCCCTCACTTTATTGGGTGAGTGATCAAGCATTTTGAGATCTAGGGATCTAGCATCCCTAGAATTTTGCTTAAGTTGGCTGTTCAGTATTAGTTCCCCTTAATGGACATCTGAATCTCTAGCTCACTAATGTTGGAGGGCTGAACAATTTTTAATTGGAATAAACCTCATTTTAAGTACCTGCCTCATCTGTTTTGAGAGACTAACATCCTGCCTGTCTGTCTCTCCTGTCCCCATCCTTCAAACAGCACAGGGAGAGGAGTTTCAGTCAGTCTATAAGAGGTCCTATCTGCTACTCCTTTTTCCTCACACTTTTCCTCTGCTCCAGCATGTGGGGGCTTCACAGCCTGCAGGGAATATCTGCTGTGGTGCCACGGAACAGCACCCCCTCCTTCTTCTGACCTTGGTGCTCAGTCTATCGTTTCTTTCCTATTTTGTGACCTTTCTTAAATGCATTTTTCCAGAGGCACCACTAGTTTGGCTGAGGGGCTTAGCTGTTCCCCATGGTGGCTCTACTGCAACCACATGGAACCACCTGTGTCTGGCATGGGGCAGCTCTGGCCTCTCCTCAGAGAGGCTGCTTCTGCAGCCTTCCCGCTGCCAGCACCTGGGTACCTGCACTCTAATTAAAAAAAAACTGGTAACAGTAGAAGTTGTACAAAGATACATATTTTTCACTAATCTGCTTTCCAGTGTCTAAGCTTTTTCTTTTCTAAATGTCTGGTATCTTCTGTGAAAAGTCCTTCACATATTTTAAAAAAACTCCGTACAAAATCTTATCTGATCTCCTGAGTTTTCATCAGTTTCACAGTCCATGTGGACGTTAACCAATCATAGCTTTTGCCTAATGGTGTTAATGGTAATTCATTTCTCCTTTTAATTAAATACAGATGTAGATCTAAAATTTAAGAAAATAGGAAAATCTGTATTCCCTTGCCAAGCTCATAATTTTCTTTTTCTACCACACTTCAGGGTCACTGACAGTACCTCAGAGTATACTACAGATGCACATTAATTACCCATTCTCTAATTACTAGGGTACCAGTATAACTGTTCAACTATTCATTAAGCTTTCTTCTCAACTTTTCAAACCCCAGAGATGTGTACAAGAAATGCACAACTTGGCAATGTTAATTGAACCCTATTAATTCATAAAATGTACAAAAAGTGTAACTATTGATTAAAAATACTTTTTCACTTTATCCACTAAGCCCACGATATAAAAGTGATCAATTTTGGTGCACTCAGTTTGGACATGCAACAGTGCAGCTGCTCAGAGATTTTTAATTATTGGGCATAAATCAACAGGATTAGGGAAGAGTCCTGGCTGTTAAATTACCAGTCTAATTCCCCACTGAAGACATGCATAGAGACAGTAAACTATATAAGCTAAGTAAGATGATTATCTAGAAAGTTAGAACATTAACAAGAGGAGGCTCATGAAACAGAGTTATCAACAACCAAAAGAAAAAAAATATCTTAAACAGTTCTGTAATTTATTTCTGGCATCTAAAGTGAAGTTTGGTTTTAATGTCTTAAAACATTGTTGCCAAAATCATTCAGTATTTAATATGACTGAAGAAAGCATTATGATATTGAACCACAGAATTGTTGATTGGAAGAAAGCTTTAACAAGTCTAACCATTAACCCAACACTGCCAAGTCACCACTAAACTATGCCTCTCAGTGCCATATCCACAGGTTTTTTAAATGCCTCCAGGAATAGTGACTGCACCCCTTCCCTGGGCAGCCTGCTCCAGCCCTTTCTGTGAAGAAACTTTTCCTAATATCTAATCTAAAGTTCCCCTGGTACAACTTGAGGCTGTTTCCTCTTGTCCTATCACTTGCTACATGGAAGAAAAGACCAGAATCCACATTGCTACAGCCTCCTTTCAGGTAGTTAAAGCAATGAGGTCTCCCCTTAGCCTCCTTTTCTCCTTTTCAACCACAGTTCCCTCAGCTGCTCCTCCTAAGACTTGTTCTCTAGATCCTTCACCAGCTTTGTTGCTCTTTGGACATTCTCCAGCACCTCAGTGTCCTACTGANTTTGCCTAATGGTGTTAATGGTAATTCATTTCTCCTTTTAATTAAATACAGATGTAGATCTAAAATTTAAGAAAATAGGAAAATCTGTATTCCCTTGCCAAGCTCATAATTTTCTTTTTCTACCACACTTCAGGGTCACTGACAGTACCTCAGAGTATACTACAGATGCACATTAATTACCCATTCTCTAATTACTAGGGTACCAGTATAACTGTTCAACTATTCATTAAGCTTTCTTCTCAACTTTTCAAACCCCAGAGATGTGTACAAGAAATGCACAACTTGGCAATGTTAATTGAACCCTATTAATTCATAAAATGTACAAAAAGTGTAACTATTGATTAAAAATACTTTTTCACTTTATCCACTAAGCCCACGATATAAAAGTGATCAATTTTGGTGCACTCAGTTTGGACATGCAACAGTGCAGCTGCTCAGAGATTTTTAATTATTGGGCATAAATCAACAGGATTAGGGAAGAGTCCTGGCTGTTAAATTACCAGTCTAATTCCCCACTGAAGACATGCATAGAGACAGTAGACAATATAAGCTAAGTAAGATGATTATCTAGAAAGTTAGAACATTAACAAGAGGAGGCTCATGAAACAGAGTTATCAACAACCAAAAGAAAAAAAATATCTTAAACAGTTCTGTAATTTATTTCTGGCATCTAAAGTGAAGTTTGGTTTTAATGTCTTAAAACATTGTTGCCAAAATCATTCAGTATTTAATATGACTGAAGAAAGCATTATGATATTGAACCACAGAATTGTTGATTGNGTACAAGCCAGGATGCTGCTGGCACCCTTGGCCATGACCATGAACTGGCTTATACTCAGCTGGTAGTTGACCAGAACCCAGAGTTCTGACTGGCAGTTTTCCAGCCACTCTCCCCCAAGCTTAGAGTGTTGCACAGGGTTGTTGCGACCTGAGTGCAGGACCCAGCACTTGTCCTTGTTGAACCTTATACGATTGGCCCATTGATCCACCCTGTCCAGATCCCTCTGTAGAGCCTCTCCACCTTCAAGAAGAACAACACACTTGGTGTTGCCTTCAAACTTGCTGAGAATGCCCTCAATCCTCACACCCAGAACATTAATAAAGTTATTAAACAGAAATGGTCTCAACACTGACCCCTGAGGAACACCACATGTAACTGTCTGACAAGTGGATTTGCCTCCATTTACCACAACTCTCTGGACCTGGCCAACCAGACATTTTTTTGTCAAGTGAAGCATATGTCCATCCAAGCCACAAGAAGCCAGTTTCTCAAGGAGAATGCTGTGGGAAACCATGTCAAAAGCTTTACTGACATTTGGGTAGACAATATACACAACCTTTCCTTCATCCACTAAATGGGTCACCTTGTTATAGATGGAGATCCGTTTAGTCAAGCAGGATCTGCCCTTTATAAACCCGTGTTGACTGGGCCTGATAATCTGTCTGACCTGTATGTGTCTCATGATGATACTCAAGACTACCTGCTTCATAGCCTTCCCTAGCACCACAGGCAGACTGACAGGTCTGTAGTTTCCTGGATACTTCTTCTGGCCCTTCTTACAGATGGGCATCAGATATGCTAACCCCCAGTCAAACAGAACCTCCCTGGTTAGCCAAGACGGCTAATAAGTGATGGAAAATGGCTTAGTTAGCATTTCTGCCAGCTCCCAAAATACCTCGGGGTGGATTCCATGTGGCCCCATAGATCTGTGTGTGTCTAAGTGTTGTAGTAGGTCACTGACTATTTTCTTTTGGATTATTGGGGCTTCATTCTGCTCCTTGCCCCTGACATCTAGCTCAGGGGGCTGGGCACTCAGAGAACATGTCTTACTAATAAAGACTGAGGCAAAGAAGGCATTCAGTACATCAGCCTTTTCCTCATCCCTGGTCACTACATTTTCCCCCACATCAAATAGAGGACGGAGATTCTCTGTAGTCCTCCTTTGGTCATTAATGTATTTACAGAAACATTTTTAGTCTTTTATGGCAGTAGACAGTGATTCTCATTTGCTCTGATGTTGGTTTCACATGCTCTGCACCATCAGCTTAAAGTGTATCTTTTTGTTTATCTTATTAGTATAGGAACTATTATTACCTATTAATACAGTTAGTATTTATTGATAAGTATATGTAAGTTAATTCGTTCAGAGGGGCTTATAATCTACATGTTGTTTTTCCAGTAGTCAGAATCCACTGCTGGATTCTTGGCATTTCTTAGCAAATACCCTGTCTTACTTTACATAATTACATGTCTTTTCAAAGCCCTTCTCAAAATATTCAGAAGGATTAATTATGTACCTAAGTGATTTTTCAGTACAGCAGCAATTAAGACCTGGTGTTATTATAGCTGATATAGCTATTAGTCCCTAATATAAATAACTGGATTTTTTTATGTTACCTATGCCAGAGTACAGAGTAGTCAGTAACTCTTTTCACAGAATCACCTATATTGGAAAAGACCTTTAAGATGATCGTGCAACTTGTGCTTAGTTGATCTATTAGCATTGTGATATATATCGGGGGTGTGGTGAGGCATACCGGACAAAACATTGAAATCGATGAGCCATGGAAAAGTACTGAATTATCAGGAGTTAAACAAAGTTTCCACAACGGACCTGATTGGCTAAACCATGCTTGTTGCTTGGACAAGGAGATGAAGTTAAGGATGGGTGAAGGATGGAACCGGTGAGGAATACTAAAATCTTCATCATGGGCGACCACCAGAGAGACCACCAGGACAGAGAAAGCATGTGATAAAGTGGGAACGCCCCTTCCAAGAACTAATTATAATGACCCTCCCTTTTATGAATATGTATTAAGATAACAAGTATAAAAGAGGATCTATCTGTTGTTGCCTCGTGTGCGCATCTTGGTAGAGCACAGGCTCCCCGTGCACCCAGCGCTGTTTACTTGCCTTTTATGAACACCATTTAATAAACATAAATGTTACTAATTAAGGAATTAAGTCTTTATTCATAACAGTATGTTTATAAAGCTTTGTAGAATTCCAAGCAAGGAAAGTTTAAGCCTAAACAGTCTGGTTCACACAATTAAGTTTAACAATGAAATACATGTATGGCTATTCTGTCTTTAAAGTTACAGTAAATTTAACTGTTGAATAATTGTCACTAAAATAGATGACAAAACTTTGTCAATTTAGTGTAAGTAGTTTGCTAGAACTTTTGTAATAAGTGTAAGGCTAAGCTATAATAATAGAACACCCTTTATAATAGGTACTCACTCAAATGTGACATAAATGAAATATTTTTGCAGTTTGTAACAATTAGCTCAATATAGAAGTCCTTAGAAAATGTCTGAATTACTGTTTAAAAGAAGTACAGAAAATACAAAAGGAGGTCCTTCTCCTTGTAGGGTATTTCTGGATACCAGACCACCATGTTGTATCAAATGAGAATCAGCTGAACAATTGCTTTGTGCTAATCAATAAAACAGATTAATGCCATACAGATGATTCTGCTTAAATAAACATGCAACACTTACAGTAATTAATCAGAAAAAAAAAAGGTAAGACAATGTATGTTGATTGATCCTGTCTAAATTCATCCAGAAGAATCTCAGCTATGTTTAGCATTTTGAAGCACTGAAAGAAATGTGACAGTCAATTACTCAGTCTTGTCTCTGGTCTGTTAACATTTACTGTTTCTTGAATCAGGGTTTTATTAATTTATTTTTTTTCTCCTGAGCCGTTAGATCATGATTACACTTGATTACAGATTACACTTGAGGGTAATGATAGTGCCTTTACTAGACTTTTGCCTGCTTTGATTATTTGAGTACTAAGATTATTAGGAATCTTTCCTGTCAGAATTCAATTCCTTCATGGTAAAAAAAATCCCAAACAAATGCAACCATCAACCCAGGGAATTAATTACATATTTAATGCCTTAAAAGGGATGTTGAATTACTGAGAGAAACAGGGGAAAAAAAAAGCCCCTGTAACAGTCAAAATGCTGACGTAACAAAAAATAGCAATTACAATTACATATAGTACCAAGCATGATTACAAAAATGGCACACCAGAAGATGTCCAAAGTCCAGGCGATGTGAGAGTTTTCACGGAAGATAACTTGATAAGGCTATGGCCAGCACAGGCCCAAAACAGGTTTTTGGAACTAACATAACTTTTGGACCAAATCCAACCAAAGTCTCAGCAAAGTCCTGCTGCTGTGTACCCATCTCCTATCAAAACCTCCCCCTGAAGCTGGGCTGCAGATCGCCCTGCACAGTTAGCTAGGCACATTCACTTCGCTCTGGCTGCCGTCCAGGCCACAGCCTGCTTGCTGAAGCTGCATGGACCCTGATTATGGCTGAGGCTCTGGTGCTCGGACCCCAGCGGAGAAACGGCTCCACCGTGTAGTAGTCTGGCCTGCGCTCAGCCGCAGCCCCTGTGGTCAGCCCTGGGCCCCAACCTACAGGATGGCTTCCTCCCTGAGACTTAGCTGGCCCCTAGAGAGGCTCAAGATGTCCAGGAGTGGCCCTGGTTTCCCCCCAGCCTCCCCTTCTCCCTGCCTGGGGCAGCGTCACGGAGACACCCACAAAGCAAACTGTAGTCACTATCTGAAATGGGAGTTTATTGCAACCAGAATTGCCCAGCACTGCTTCTGATCAAATACAAGTTCGGATGGCGGTTGGGAATTAACTACTACTTAACTAACACCTAAACCTTAAGGGAAGATGAACCAAAATGGGCTCTTGCTCACTTATCAAGGGGAGACCTCCCACACCTGAGTGCCCAACACACCACCCACCTAAAGGTGAGGAAGGCTCACTGAATCTATGGAGTTTCACACCACAGCAGTATCTTCAGACGGTGCGTTCAAGGAGAGGGTCTGGCTACCTGGCCCTGCTCTGTAAACATCCATCTCTTCCGGTTCTTAGCCAGGACACCATTTAAACCCCTGTTGAGGGGGCGCTGTGGTTGTTCTGACTAGCTGAAAGGACAACCCCAGACAAGTTAAGACTCTGAGGCTGTTAACTAATGATCTAGAGCCTGAGGTGCTAGTAAATCACTTGAGGTGCATTTTAATGGCTAAGGCACTCTGCAATTTCCTGGGTCTTTTGTCTGTCGGGAAGGCTGCACTTGCTACAGACAATGGGAGAATCCCTGGCTTTGAGGCTCAGCCCTGCCCGATTCCACGGTAGGGCCCTGCCGCTTCCAGCCACGAGAGAGCCGCCGACATCGGCTGCCACGAGGAAGCTGCCAACATCTGCTCTGCCGTCGTAGAAACTGGACAGCAAGTACTTTTTACCTGCCTGGAAATTCTGTGTGGAATGGTGTCCAAGTTCTGCTTTCTAGAAGTAGGTAGGATTTCTGGTAATTCAGTACCTTGTTCTTTTTTGTCATACCTCATGCATTCTGCTCTTAAAATAAGTGAGTATTGTAACATTTTAAAAATCTGATAACTCAAATATATGATATTTATTTTTTTTTTCTGGTAAGTCATTACTTTCATAGTGCATATTGTATTTATCTTGAAGGTGATACATTTTGCCATTTGTCTCTGACATCAAAATTCTTTAACTTGGCTTAGCAATACTGGAGTATTCAGAAATATTTTAATGCATGAAAGACTGCACCTTTTTTAGGGGACAGTATGGACCTTATGTTCTGTAGGAGACAATGGAAAATGAATGTTAGTTTGTCCACTAGTAATGTGAAGTGAAAAATTAAAATAAGGTTTATGACTCGCTGTCCAGTATTCCATTTCTCTGTGCAGTCTACCCATGTGATAGACAGTGACTTAATTCTGTTTTAATAGGACTGCCACTGAGCACAGCAAATTTAAAAGATTGTTTGAGCTTAAAATTAGGAGGAAATAGAAAGATGGCAAGAAGGGAAATAAGACATTAAATATCCTTATGTTTCTGATTAATGATGCAATGGACTATGTCCTACCACTATGTATGTTTTGATGTGAAAATCCTCTTTTAATTGGATATTTAGACAAGCTGTATTCTTTATTATTCTTACTAAATTATGGCTGTATATATTACTTTATGTATTAATATCTTGTACAAGGACTTCATTTGCATTTCCTTCGTTTCTCTGTAAAATGATTTCTGGTTTTGAAATTATGCATTTTTACATTACAGAACAGTCAAATTACCAGCCTCACTGTCAAAGATGAATTTGGAACCCTGAGAAGTGTGATGAGGTAGGTTTTCCATCATTAAAATTGCCTACAAATTCTTCAGCACTGTCAAAATGTCAATGGCTGTTATTTAATTTGTGTATGAATAACAGGAGTAAATGGGATTGTGTGGTACAATGGAATTTTTAAGAAAGTTAATCTTTCCACAAGTGGAATGTTTTGCTGGAAGTCAAAGAAATCACTGGAATAAATGTGTGCATTTTTATAGGCTTTGCCTCCTTACAATGCTTAATCTTAAGATAGGCACAAAAATGTTGTGTGGGTTCTAATTGAAACCTGATGAATTCAAACATCAGTCAAGTTTACCTTTAGTGCACTGGATTGTGAAAAAAAAAAAATATATGAGAAAGGAAGGTCTGAGCTTAATTTTGTTTCCTGATTCTCTATTCTTACGAGGGCAGTGCTGAGAATGGCAAACTGAGAATGACATGTTGAAATAGTCAGGTGGTCTCTTATCCTTTACGTGGGGAACACAAATATGTAAACAGAACTGCATTTCACCTATTTCTGTCCAAAGTGATAAAAGGAGTTTTTAACTATTGAAAATGTTACTGTTGTATCCCCTATTACCTCTCGTACTGGGAGACAAGAAAAGCATTTCTTTGTGTCTCATTTTACAAGGCACTACAGTTGTGTTTTATTTTTTTCAGAGAGCTGGGATGCAAGCAGGCAGTATTAGAATCTGTTGTCAACCCAGCACTGTAAGGTTAGGTATGTCTTCCTTCTTCTCGAGGGAAGAGTTAGAAAGTGTTGCTTGTAATAGGCATATCCCAAACTTCTGTAATCTAAAACAGCTGATAGAAATTGCTGTGTTTACCTGTTTTAGAGCTGTAAATTAATGTTAGTACAAAATGTGAACTGTTAATAAGTAGCATGTTCGGTTGTAAAATATACTGGTTGCAAAATGAAGTAAATGTAAATCTCCCATTTTCTTAGGAAAGAAAGTTAGAAGAGAAAAACACTCGCCACTGTCATTTTTTCTGGGCAATGACAGTTTCGTATCATGCAAATTTGGATTTTCAGATGATTAGGACCAGCCACTTCATTAAGTCTATGACATTACTGTGACAGCTACTTATACTGGTTGCAGTTACTCTTATTTCTTTGATGCCTAGAAATGCTTTATGTTTGTGTTCATATTTGATTTATGTTTTTAGTCATTTACTTTTAGCCCTGTTTTGTAACACAGCCCCACTTTTCACCTCCTTTGACTTTTTGGTGGTTGGCCAGATATCTGAAATATAAACTAATTTTCAGTAACATTTTTAACCTATTTTTTTTTTCCTATGGAAATGGTGTCACCAAAATGGAATAAAATTCTTTCTTCTGTTAAGCATTTTATAGATTTTAATGCAAAAAGATGCTGTTATAGTTAATCAGTCTGATTTTCTAAATAACACAGAGATTTTTATCTATAATTTCAGGTAGCAAGTTTCTAACTCTGCTTGAACTTTGTATGTCTTTTAGAACAATATTTAGTCCTAATTTGAAGGCTTTTGAGTGATGGAAAAATCAAGTACATCCCTTACTAAGTGGTTTCTTATGGATAATTTTACTATTAAAAATTATGTCGTCTTTATAGTTGAAAATTTTTCTAATTTCAGCATGCACTCACTGGATATTGTTATGCCTTTGTTTAGTAGATTAAAAAACCTAGCCTTTGAAAAGTTAACAGAGCTTTTTAAATCTCAAACTCTAGACCTTGAATCAGTTTTATGAAGCTTGTCTGAACCTTTTCCAATTTAAAAAAACCAAACAAACAACTTTTTGAAGCTTTAGGCAGACTAATAGTCTCTCAAGTGTGGTATTCAGAAGAGATACTATCTTCATATTTCTTCTTATATACTTGCATGCTGCAAAGTACCTCTTCTAATGGAATTTATCTGGACTTCTGTTAACTCTTAATGTGACTAAAGCTGTTTATATTTTCAAGTATCAGGGTTATGAGACGGAGTGCTTCAACAACTCTTTGAATTGAATCACAACAGACATAGGAATTAAGAAGAAAGTCAGGATTAACTTGGGCAACCCAACCAAATTCTGGTTATTTATATATCTGCAAAACTATTAACTTTTAATTTTAATCTTGTCTAGGTTAGGCTCATCAAAATGTCTGATGGCACAGAATTGTGGGTTTTGCCTTGTGCATCTGTATCTTTGCTTCTAGTGCTAACAGGTATTCTAGCATTTACTTCAACCAGTAAGAGCACAGTAATTATATAGACTGGCTGTACTAATCAAGGAAGGGTGGCCAGAGGATAGAAAATGCTCTTCTGATAACTCATCTGGTCACTCAAATAAAGGTAGAAGATTCTATTTGGAGAGAGAGCTTAACCTTCCCCCTA
>VWZY01005189.1:38361-53972 GCA_013399075.1 Chloroceryle aenea | reverse complement strand
CAGGGGCATTTCTACTGTTGCTCATTGGCTCAGCCTTGGACAGAGTCAAACCCAACTTCAAGCTGGGGGAGCTTCTTGAAGCTTCTCATGGGAGTCACACCAGTCCCCTGCCCACTCCCCTGCTACCAAAACCCCACCACACACAAACGCAGCAAACCTGATCTTTCTCTTGGGGTAGTATAAAGCAACCCTCAAACAATTTCAATTATAGAAGGATCATATAAAGGAAGTGTTCATGTAAATATAACCTAGTCTTGCTCCTGGTGTAGTCTAAGGCAATCTTCAGCTACATCCAATGAAAGATAGATCACATGAAGAAAGCACTCATTTAAATAGAGCTGACAGGCTCACTGTAACTAGAAATTGGTTGATCCTCTAGTCGTATTGCTGAGATAGTATAGGCCGGAGGATTTCATCATTGAGCCAAATAGTTTAAAGAAAAATGCCTTCTAGAAAGCAATCCAACCTTGTTTTATAGGAGTCATAAAAGCTGTTGCTTCCTTCAGGCATTTTGGCAAACAGTTTCATTTTCTCTGTAATTTTCTTGTATGATATTTTAATTTGGTCACATTTATCAACTGTATATGGAACATATGCCTTCTGGGATAACAATTTGATTTTTTTTTCTATAAATAAGATACTACAATCAGAACAATAATTGTGTGCTATAATGGTTTCTTAAAATAGTCCCTGTCTTTGTGTTCTAGCTTCCTAGATACATACAAAGCAAACACAGTGTAACAGTCAAATTAACTCAGAAGGTGCAATCACATGTCTACTGGTTGAGGGATGTGAGTAGTGTAACTTTTCTGATTGGTTTCTGATTTTGGTTATTGGATCACACTATGCTAGCAACACCCTCTTTTGCAAGTTCTCTAATATTTATATTAAAATATAAATAATATATAAACCAATTTGACTGTTACATTGTGTTTGCTTTGTATATAGCTAGGAAGCTAGAACACAAAGACAGGGACTATTTTAAGAAACCATTATAGCACACAATTAATGTTTTGATTGTAATTTATTTGCTTTGTAGAAAATCTTTGATCCTTTGCCTGGGTTTGTGAAAAATAAATTATCATTTTTTACTAGAAGCTCCAAAGACTAAGAGGAGTCATGTGTTGGAGAGCAGGATAGCTTGAGATGTTAAAGAATCTAGGGTTCTGGCCATACAAGAGTGACGATAGTCCCGTACATATTTTAGCTTTCATATTTGTTTCATTAGCTTAAATTTTCTGTTTAAAATTAAGGCTGCGATTGCAGATTTAGGCAACAGAGTGATAACACATATTTCTTAAGATGATAGTGAACATGAGCAATGCTAATCTGTTCTCTTTTACAGGCTGTACTTTGCTGAGCTTTTAAGTTGGCAAAGGTGGAGTATTTTTTGCTTCATTTCTTTTTGTCTCTGATAGTAATGGAAATTACTACTGCAAATATTTTGAGCAGTCTAGAGTTTGTATTGGTAGAATATCAAGAAAGAATCTAATACCTGCAGAAGGCTTAGGGAAGTTGACCTTCTTTACTCTCCATATAAAATTTCAGGATGTCACTTTGAATTAATAAGGTGTTTTCTATTTGTTTCTTGAAATACTGAAAACCTGACATGGGAAAAGAGAAGAGAGGTCTCTGAGTTTCAAACTATTATGAAACTGAATGGGAAGTGATTTTTAAACTCCCTTGGTAATCTTTCACATATCCATAAATACATCTTAAAGGATGCTTTCTGTAATAAATCACTATAATATAGGTCTTCTGTCTGTCTTAATATTATAACATCTGTGAGCAAAACAGATAAGAGCTTGTAAAGGGATTCACATAAGAGACTGTCTTCATAAGTGAAGTCTGCAATATGCAAATGTAATGCTTCTAGCTGCAGCATTCATTGTAAAAGTTATGGGAAGTAAAGACTGAGTAAACCACAGAATTGTCCTGATACTGTTAACGTTGGTTGGTACAGGACTCAAGGGGTGTTCAATCCATTACATTAGAAGCTATTAAAAGGCCTCAATTTTTTAATTAAGATTAAATCTTTACTTCACTAGTCAAGAAGTTGTTTTACCCTCAGTCTTACTTTCTCCAACTATAACACTTGTGAGATTAAGTAGGCAATTTTTGTGTAGCACCTTAACAAAATCAAAATACAACCATAAACACTTGCCAAAATATATCTAGAAAAAAAAAAATAAAGCATCCTAGAATCACCAGTCAACTTTATTACCTCTATTTTTATACAGTGGTTGTAAATGATGAGACAACTGCTCTCAAAATTTAGACATGATTAAAATGTAGGTATTATTGTTAAATGGCCATGAATCCTTGTCACATCATTGTTGTTTCTTTTTCTGGGTGTTCAGAACCATGCAAACATTGCTGTAATAACAGTGTACCACCCTAGAAACTTCTGCCTAGTTGGAATAGTGTCTTAAGGGTACAGAAATGTAACTGCTTTATAGTATATTTTGCTCCTTCCCTGCCATTTTTAGTTGAGTAACTTTTCCTCCACTTCAGTATTGAAGTAGATGAGAAAGTATATGCAACTTTTTAACAGATGCTTTTATTTTTTTTCCTCTCCCCACCCATCAGCTGACAACATATTTGTCAATGGTATTTCATTTTTTCTTTTATTTCTCAAATGTATACTGAATGACCAGATATCATTGCATTGCATCTGAAACCTGTATTATCCAGAAAAGAGTAATTATTAATAATTGATTTTTACATGCTATGGGTAAGACTGTATGTTTTAATCAAATTCCAGAATATAATTACAGCTGTAGGCTCCAAGGTAGTGGAGGGTATGGATTGAAAAGTAAAAGCCTGAGATTTAGTGGAAGATGGAAGAATGTACATAACTGAACAGCTGTATTCTTAGATGGACTGGTTTAGTTTTGTAACCAATATTTAGCATGGGCAACCAAGTAGGATTTATTACTGTTTAAATTAGTATAGTAAGAAATTATACATAATATTTGGCACAAACAAAAATAAATATGAATAATAAACAAAAACTTAGCGTGTGAACAGCTGGCAAGTAAGAGGTTGTGGGTCTGGGCAGGCTTATCAGTTGGAGAAGGGGCGCAGGCTGATACTTGGGTGGGGAAGCCAAACAGCGCAGTACCTGTGAGGTGAGTGCATGCATTTGTGTGCTAGAGAACCACAAGTTGGACCAGACAGTGAGTAGGGTACCAATGGGGGGAGAGTAAGGGGGTCTGGGAACTTCTTAAGGGTGTTGGAAGGACAGAGGAGTCATGCTGGTATTCGAGGGATCTGCTGAAGTGCATTTGTGTGTGAATCGAGCAAGCACTGGGGTGTGTGCTGTCAATAGTGAGTTCAGTCTCTACTGGCTGAGAGGAGCAGGGCACTTGGCTGTCTGTGCTTGTGTTGATGTCAGTCCTGCAGGTAGGTGATGTTGCAAGCAGCACCTTGACTGTACCAGCCTGTGTAGCAGGCTGTACTGGGGTCCTCTGTGTATGTTTGGGATACACATTCAGTGTCATTACTGGTTGAACTTGCAAATGAGAAAGCAGCAGCTGCATCCATTGACCTGGGATGGTAATCTCTGGTCTCCAGGCTGGAGTCCAGGGGCTCAGGGGGAGTTACTGGGCCTCAAAGATGCTTGAGGCAGTGGCCACTTCTGAAATCCCCTAACAAAACGTAACCAGAATACATATAACAAGCTCCCAAGTTTTCCTTGTGTTTTTTTTTTTTTTCTTCACTAAAAGCGATTACATTGATGAAAAAGCACATTAGTCCCCAAAGATTGTTAATCTTTACTGTTTTACACTATCATATAGCTATAAATATAAGCAAAATCCCTAAAGATCTGCTAAAGAGTCTTTGATGAAAACATAAGAAGTTAACTACAGAACACATCAGAAAAAAATAAAAGAAAAACCAACAAAAACCTTAACATTGTTGTGATTCTGTGTGAATAAAAATCAAGGTCAAGTTTATCTTGCAGAAAACAGTGAATATTAATTAAAGATAAAATTCCCAGAAACTAAAATAATCTTGCAATGCTTTTTTAACATAAAGATGCTACAATCCACTAAATCACTGCCTGTTCATACTATATGTATGTAAAAAAAATCATGGAGTACTTTAACAAATGGAAAATTATACATCTGGTGCACTAGTTTCGCAATGCTCAGACTTCATGTGGCATTCCCTTGAAGTTTAGAAGACTCAGCAAGGTTTTCTGTGTTTTGTTTCTGTTTGTTTGTTTGTTTTTCCCCTCACTAAACAGGAGAATTATAACATGGGAATCTACGTTAGTAAATAGCAGTGACAATTTTCAAACATTTGTTTACTTATGCTGTCTAGTTTAAAGGTCTTCATGTTTGTTTTGGTATTAACATGTATATATATAATATATATTCTAATTGGCTGTTCAAAAGAAAATAAAAAGCAAAATTCTTAGGTAAGTGAAGCTAATTCGCATTGTATCAGATATTGGACATGATGTTAGGCTGCTGTTGTGAAAGATACAAAGAAGTTTATATTACAGAAAGTGGTAAAATTTGTTTGCACCAGCTTTCATCCTTGACATATTGTGCTTTAGCTCTCACAACTGCCTGTGAGTTTTAACTTTCTCTTAATATTATAGAAATACTGAATTGCTTTCTTTGGTGTGCTTACTGCCTTTTGTGGTTCTGTAGTCAGGCATTTTCTGTGGATATCACAGTTAATCTGAACCTTGAATAAGTGTATCACAGAAAGACTGATGTTAAAAGGGATCTCTGAAGGCTGACCAGTCCAACCCTTTCTGCTCAAGCAGAGCCACCTAGAGCTGGTTTCCCAGGACCATTTCCAGTTGGTCTTTTGTATATCTCCAGGGACCACCACCTCCCTTGATAATTTGTGCCACTGCTCACTCACCCTCACGGCAGAAGAATTTTTTTTTCTCATGGTTCAGTGTAGTTATTTGAATTGCAGTTTGTGCATCTTCTCTTTTTCCCTGCATACCACAGAGTAGAGTCTGTCTCAATTTTCTTTGTAGCCCTGCTTTCGTTATTTATACACACTGATTACAGCTCCCTTGAGTCTTCTTCAGGTTGAATAGTCCTAGCTCTCTCAGCCTCTTCTCATCTGTCGATAGACCTATTGTTTTTTCATGGCTCTGTGCTGAGTTTGTTAGAGTATGTCCATGTCCTGCTTGTACTGACATATAATTCCTGTAGTAATTCCTTTTGCTGTGGGAATTGTGTATCTGACTTTTGTGCTAAACAGTAAGATAATGCACAGAGTGATTTTTCCAGTACCCCAAAACATGAAGAGGCCCAAATCACTACATCTAAATCTGAATTTCTGGTAGCTGGATATGCTAAAAGGGAATTTTCAATCAGTAATCATTAAAATGCCAGCCCATCAAATAAATTATTATAAGAGCTCAGCAACAAGTGGAAGAGAGATATAATTCATCAGTTAGGGAATTTACCACTGCCAGGACAGAGAAGTGAGGGTTCTAAAATTGAACATGAAAATATTTCAGTGGTCATACTGTTTTATACTGAATGTTTGTCTAGTCCAGCACCCTGTATGGCTACTTAGAAAAAATATGAGAATAATACAAAGCATACAGTGATGCCTTTCCTACATTCTTTCCTAATTTTCTGCAGCTGGCACTTCAATGACTTCCTAAGTCAGGGGACCTTGCATTTAGTAACTGATGGACTAATTACTCACAAACTTCTTTTCCATGGCTTCTTTTCTAGAGGAAACTTTTCGTATGTATGTTTGTTTTCTCAAATTAAAGAGGTTAAATTTACTGCCTTAAATGTTTATGAATCCTTATTTATTCAAATAAAGTGAAACCTGGAATTTTCTTGCTATCTCTTATAAGCTTGTAGGATTTTTAAAGCTAAATTTGATAATTAATTGCATATTAGCCATTCTCGTCATAATAGCCAATATGTTATAAATTGTTAGCAGAAATATCTCTGATGTAGAACTCCTTGGTGAATGCAATTCTTAGGGCTGGGGGAGAAGACTTGTCAAAAATTAATATTGAACTTTTTTTTTCTGAAACTGCTCTAAACTCATTTAAATGTCCTGGTGCAGAAAAGTCAAGTAGTCCCTATAGTCCAGTATCCCCTTTGTGATGCTGACTGATGTAAAAATCATCATGGTTTTATGCAAGAATATCTAAAGTATCTAGTAATGTAAGTATCTAGGGTAACTGAGCCCTCCTAAGCCTTTATCTTGAGCTACAGTAACTAAAAGGTAGCATAAGACTTGGATCATGTAATCGTTCCCCCTCAACAATTCTATTAAATTAATACTTTTACATTTTCTTTTAGGACATATGAATAAAATGTTCTGCATGTTATTGTATCTGTACTCTACTCTCTTACTTTGTTGTTGTGTATCTTCTTACTCTTCTATCAGATAAAAAATAAAATGGCCTACGTTTTTCATTTTCCTTTCATCAGAGACTTTTTTTCTTCTCCTTAATCATTGTTGCTATCCTGTTTGACCCTGTATCTGGTATTCTTCCATAAACCGAGTGGCAATTTTCTGTCAGCTATGGCAATGAACTAGCGTTTTAGTTCCATCTACATACCTCAGCGAAAAGGCAACAACAGTAATTATGGAAAATATCTACAATACAAGGTCAATTTTAAATGATGCTTCCATTTAAAATAATCAACTCTTCCTCTATATATGTAAATAGAGGCTAGTGAGCATGCAAAAAGGAAGCACAACTATCATGTAAATAGTTTAGGACCTCATCATCTGTAAGTGTCATATACATTTAATGTTCATTGAAGTTAATAGGTACTGAGGTCATTCAATGACATTTTAAAGCATGAGGGCCTTATTGCACATTAATCTATATTTACACTATATTTCTGGTTTAGCTTTAATATTAAAGCATTTCAATGGAAGAGCTAGTAACCGTAACTACACTTTTCCATTTTTCAGCTGTTTTATTTCTGTATGCAGTTTAATAGCTTTGGCTTTTCAGTGGTTGAGCACATTTGATTTAATGCTCTCTTCACATTTATCTGTGCAGTGAAAATAAGAACTAGTTTTGATCTGCTACCTCAAGTATACAACTCCAAACTGTGCTGGAATTTCGGTACTGACAATTATTACTATATACTTTCTATCTCTTTAGGGAAGAGATCAACCTCTTTAATGTTTCACCATACTAATTTCCTCTATCTCTTACTGGTTTATCATTTTGCAAATCTGAAATTCCAAAGGCTCAAAATAAGTAAGAATAATTGTGTGTCAAATGAGAACTTCTAGATTAGGCAAGGGCAAGAACAGAAGCACTTAGTGGTACGTGACTTAAAATATTATTACTAGGAAAGATGGATATCGTGGGTTGATTGTGATTAATGTAGATTTTGTTTGTTTGTTTTAACTAAGACTTCTGTTCTATGACACTTGCACTGTAGTCTCACACAGACCAGGGTCTTAAGCCCCTCTGCTCCAGTGCTGACCAGCCCTATGGACCCAGGAAACAGAACATTCACTCTAGCTTCTCAGTGTGCCTATGTCCTGGCTGGTGGCCTGGCTCTGGTGCACAGTGCTTGCACCTCTGGCTCAGTTTTCTGCAGAATCTTGGATGTGATGAGAAGGCAGGGTGTTTTAACTATGTATTGTTTTCTAAAGTCGACTGTTGGCATAAGATGGCAATGGCTTGGCTGGTAGTGTGACATGAGGCTAGTCTTGTTGACATTCTCCATACCACAGGTCAATGAATGGTTTTCATAATGGTTTCTAACATGTTCTGGTCTCCCACTCCAAATGTGGCACAGAATTGAGGAGTTAGCAACAGTAATATAACAACATTAATCTATTGCTTAATTGCTTTTCCAGATTGTACTGGATTAGTTTAGTGAGTCAGAGCTGGGCAGATGTAGTGGAGGACTCAGATACCTGGTGCTTTATACTGTGATGTGCACTTCTGCTATCTCATGGTAATGAAAAATAAAGATATAAAGGGCCCTCCTGTCCTTTGTGTCATTATATAAGATGCAAAGCTCATGCATATAAGCTGCATATATGCCAGGAGCTGTGGGAAAACCACCTCTGGAGCAGAGATTCAGTGGCATACATGGAAGTAGGCTTACCAGTTTCTGGATAGCATCTGTTATTTCAGATGCAAATGTTAAGAGTCTCATTGTAAAAGAAATGTACATGTGGGAGGCTAGCAAGATGCTTATATCCTCCACTTATAGCACTGTAGTCATATGTATCACCCATTTCTATGGATTTCATCTTTGCTCACAGGCATGTACATTCATATTCCACAGACTGAAGAGTCCCTAAGAACAATAGAAAAATGTCCTCTGATGGATAGGTTAGACCATTCTTGAAAAGAAAAAGTTTCTGATTTGCTGAGGAATTAACGTATTCCAGCATATTTTACACAACTTTGTTTGGTTTTTTTTTAATACCTTTTTCTCTAAAGAACAATATGGTGGTTTGGCTATTTTCCAGTGAGATGATTAGAACAAATTTTAGCTTAGTTGCTTGACTGTCGTACTAGTTGAAATCTCATGCCTTTGGTTTTCACATACCTTACGATTCTGGTGTTTGCTGTGTCTGTCATTCAGCCAATTAAATTCACACTGAGAACAACCATTGTGAAGGAAGAGAGTGTCGTTCTAATAAGCTCCTATTATTGTTTACATTCTTGTACACAGTGGAATTTCAAGAAGGTGTTGGAATCTGACAGCATAAGGAAAGTATTCTTCTTAGTGAAAACTACAATGAAAACATTCTTGTCTTTCTGAGATGCTGGCATTTATCTTCACAAACTGCATTTAGAATGTCCTTTATGTTCATCTGTAATTGCCAAATCTCTGGTACATGTATTGACATTTTGAATGAATGTAGTAAAATCAATGTCTAAGTGGAGGAGAATTTTTGGAAGTAAATGGTGTGTACAGAGTGTGAGTGTGTTTTAGTTTTGATCCAATATGAACTGCTTAGTGAGAGTTACACTATCCATTTCAATTATGCTATTCATTTAACGCTATTTATTTAAATTAAGAATATTCCTAAATGAAAAGTTTAAAATTATTGACTTCTGTAAATTGTTGCAACAGTTACAAGTGACAAATTAATGTCGTGTTCCATAAACAATACAATCTTTTACTTATGTAATAACAACCTCATTGGGTGACAAGTTGGAGACTGGACTAGATTTAGAAAGAAGAAGCTGCTAGTGTTTTTCTTAAAAAGCCATGCTTGTACTAACAGGAACTTCAACAATTCATGTCTCTGCTGAATGGCAGTTTCCAACAGAGTCCTGGGTACAAATTTTTTCTTGTACTATTGGAACTTCAGAGATTTCAGAATCTTTTTTTGCCTTTGCACTGAAGGAAACACGAACTTTTCAAAACATATTCGAAGTATAAAGCAGTAAGATTTAGAATAGGAGGAAAGTAAAAGCCATCCTGAATAATCTGATGGAAACATGTGTTACCTGTTGTTCCTGTACCTTAAACTGATACAAATATGTATAAATGATCTAGTCCACAGCAGAAGGCCGTTCTTGGATAGATGTCTCTATTGGACAGAGATTCTTGTTACGTGACACTATTGATGCTTATGTGATAGACTTGGAATCTCTTTCTTAAAATCACCGTGGAGATTTATGACAAGAAGAGAGATGGTTGTTGGAAAAGGATCTTCTATAATAGAAACTGCACTGTTCAACTGAGCAGGCTTTTTCTACGTATCAGTGCTTGCTAACGGAAATCACTATAGCCTACATTTCGTCTATTCACATCTTTGCCTCAAACCATTAGTACTTCTGATATTACAACCTGTTTCATAAAGCAGAAAAGAAAAAAGGCATTTTGCTTACGAGCTCATTGCTATGAGAGTAGCTTTTTCTTTCTTTTAAAAGCAAAATAATTTTTTCCTTTTCTAAACAGAACAACCTTTAAAAACAAAGGACTAATATAGTCTTCCCAAATGCATAAAAATTCTAAATGCTTCATTTTTCATATTTCAAAAATGTATATATACACAACAATTTGTAGTGTTTTGAATTTTCATGCTTAACTTTCTCTCAAATATTTTAAGAGAAATCCTCAACTCATTGCAATTCTGCTGATTCCAAGAAGCCTACAGTTCTAGACACTTGTCATGGTTTAGGGTCAGGGCGGCTCCTTTGACCTATAACAGATGCTCTCTGTTAACCCCCCTCCCTCCCCAAAGGGGAAGAGAAAAGGAATAAGGGAGAGAGAGTTAGTGATTAGAAAAGGAAACCAGAACAGCTTTAATGAAAAATAATAATAATGGAATATTGACATATATATACAAAACCAGTATTGAACCCAACCCCCCTGATAGTAATTACATCACAGTCACCACTGATGCTGTGGAGCAGGCACGGGGGGTCCCAGACTGGGCCCTGCAGCAGACAGGAGCTGTGTTCAGGGGCTGGATTCTGGTACCAGGTTCAGGAACACACAGATCAGGATCAAAGGCAGAATGGACGGAGTCCTCCTTGGATGCTCCAAGGAAGGAACTGAAAGAGGACCTGAGCCAAGCTGAGCAAATCTGGCAAAGCGGTTCTAGATGGGAGTCTTTCTAGACTTTACATAAATGAAACAGTAGAGAGTTTATAATTTTTTCTCTTTACCCCAAACAGAAATAAAATAGTACAGTTGTAAAAAATAGTATCTTTTAAAATCTAGTCTAGTTGTGATATGCTGTTTAATTTGCTATAAAATTTAACATAGACACACAGATAGAATTGCTTGCAAAACTTAAGAGGAACAGTGATACTGTTTATAAAGAACCAGTATTACAGTACATCCTCAAAATACAGTACCTTGTACATAAGACATTATATGGATGTATTTGGTTTATATGACAAGGTTTTGCTAGTGGGGAGGGATAAAGGGGTGGATTCTGTGACTATCTGCTATAAGCTTCCCCTGTGTCCTATGGAGCCAATATCAGTCAGCTTCAAGATGAACTCACTCCTGACCAAAGCTAAGACAATCAGTGATGGCAGTGTGGTGGCAGTGCCTCTGTGCTAACATAGATAAGAGGTGGAAAAAAAACTGTGCAACGGGAGCTGGAGGAGGGAAGTGCGAATATGTGCGGGAAACAACTCTGCAAACACCAAGGTCAGTGAAGAAGGAAGGGGAGGAGATGCTTCAGGTGCCAGAGCAGAGATTCCCCTGTAGCCTGTGGCAAAGACCATGGTGATGCAGACTGTCCCCCTGCAGCCCATGGAGCTTAATGGTGGAATAGATATCCAGCTGTAGTCTGTGGACACCACACAGAGTGGGTGGATACCCAAAGGAGGCTGTGACCCCACGGGAAGTCTTTGCTGGAGCAAGCTTCTGGAAGTACCTGTGAACAGAAGAGCCCATGCTGGAGCAGGTTAGCTGGCAGGACTTGTGACCCTGTGCGGGACTTGTGCTGGAGCAGTCTGTTACTGAAGGACTACATGGTGCATAAGGGACCCACACTAGGGCAGTTCATGAACAGCTGTAGTGCATGGGAAGGACTCACATTGCAGAAGTTCATGAAGTCTCCTGTGGGAGGGATCCCACACTAGAGTGGGGAAGAGTGTGAGGAAACCTCCCCATGTTGAGGAAGGAGCAGCAAAAACCTTTAATGATGTGACTGCAGTCCCCATTCCCCATCCCCCTGTGCCACTAGGGAGGAGGAGGTAGAGAATTTGTGGGCAATTTTAAGGCCAGAAAAAAAGAGAGGGATGTTTTAAGATTTAGTGGTGGGTTTTTTTCTCATTATCCTGCTCTGATTTGCTTGGTGATAAATTAATTTTCCCCAACTTGAATCTGGTTTGCCTGTGCCTGTAATTGCCAAGTGATCTCCTGTCCTTACCTCGACCCATAAGCCTTCTGTTGTATTCTCTCCGCTGTCCAATTGAGGAGGGGAGGGGGAGCAGCTTTGGTGGACACCTGGAATCTAGCCAGGGTCAACCCCCCCACAACAAGCTATAAATGAAAGTTGATTTGCAAAGTGACCTTGATAAATGCAGAATGACAGCAGAAGATTAGCCTTCCAGACCTGTAAACTACTGTTTAAAAGAACTTAGTGTCAGTGAGGGAAATGTCCATATATAGTTTTCCCTACTGTTAACTTTTTAATTTAGTGTGTAGTTCAACAGCAATTTTGTTTAAATGACCCAGTTTCTAACAGCTGTATCATTAACTCAGCCATGAGGTGACACTGAAAAGAATATAATTTTTTAATAAATGCAGGTTTATATGTTCTTATGAATTTATATTTGTCCCCTAACTTAAAAAAAATGAAGTCTTCAGGTTTACTGAGTGTTCATGAAATGCACAATCCTTGATATCACATATGCTGTTCTTTGTTGATTTTTAAAAGAAATTATATTTTCATATAAAGGCGCAGAGATGGAAATGTTACACATCTGAAGGCAGGCAAAAGCTTTTTCAGACTGAATCTGTGAAGAGGTATGTGTGAGCAGTATGAAGAATCTGATCAATAGAAAACAGGAGAAGCAGGAAAGAAAATTAAAATTAGGGATGAAGGAGCTAACCTGGGAGCAGGGAACACAGATAAGGTTTGCTTCACTTTACATCAGAAACACAGGATCAATAAGACCATTGCTTAAACTGAAGATAGAAATTACTTGTGTAAATGTGCTTTATTATTCTGGGCCTTTGTGATTACGTGGTTTCCAGACTTCCCTGCTGTTGTTCAGTTCTGCATTGTTTTGTTTTTGTTTTTTTTTCCTCTACAGCTCATCAGTCTGGGTTTTTTCTCCGGAAAGCTATCTTCTACAGACTAAATTTATTTGTCTATCAATGTATCTATACTATTTTATAGAAATGCAAAATATGATAACTGAGCATGAGGAAGAACCTAACATTCGGTCTGTGTTACAGTTCCATGATCAGGCAACAAGAAACAGAGAGAACTTTCATACAGGATACAAGACAAATGTTGACATGAGTTAAATCACAGATCCATAAATACATGTAAGGCTAGAACATGATTTGAGCTTTCACATTTTGTGAGAGACTTACTGAGCTTAGAGAGCTGTAGTATCTGCTGATGCTCTCAGTTCTCCTTAATGATTCATATTAGATGGATTGTATCGGTTAGAAGTGTGTAAACTGTCAAAAGTCAGTAATAGGCCATAGTTCAGTCTTTCTCACCCAAGAAGCTGTGAAACCTTGAACTGAATGCTAACTCAAGGGTAAAGACATCTCATGCCAATCATACAGTAATCATAGTGGTGAAGAGAATGCAAGCACATCTGTAAGATGTATTTTGATTGAAAAGAATCTGCTAAGAGGTCAGAAAAGCTGCTTGTGAGGTGTAAGAACAAGTGAATTATGTATCATATATTTCTTCTTTTTCCCAGGACTGAAACAATATATGAAATTTTGTGTTTGATAATGGCTTGTTCCTAAGAGCTCAAAAAAGAGAATTGCAAGAATCAAAACCCCACATCCTTATAGAATGTGGGTTCTAAATCTTATTTAGAAAAATATGAGAAAGGTCTTTGAATTTTTTAATATACTCAGGAATCTAGGAAATGGAGATGAAAAAATAATGAAACAAAATGCCCTTGGTTTGCTTTGGGTTAATTGTCCTATACAGCTGTTGGCCTAAGCAAGTGAGAGGGGCCACAGTCAGGATAACCAACCGAACCAGCCACTGGTATATGTGATAACATAGTGGTATCATGCCCGCTGTGTAAGGGACGTACTGGCCTGGGGCAAGGATGCCTGTTTTCAACTTCTTTCACTGTGTGACTTAAGCTCGTGAGCAGGGAAAGCATTGTCTTGGGTACTTCTAGAGACTCTTGGCTTCTATCACTCACATTGTATATTATTTTATTATTATTACTGTTGTTTTATTTTCATTGTTTGCAGTTCTATTAAACTGTCCTTATCTCAACCCATGGGGTCTCACCTTTTTTCTTCTTTTCTGGTTCTCCTTCCTATCCCACAGCATGGTATGTGGAATGTGGGAAGCAACGGGCAAGTGTCTGTGTTGTGTTTAGCTGCCAACAGAGATTAACCTATGACCCAAAGGCTGCAGATCAAAATGAGGAAAACTCTAGTGAATCAAAGCAAAGTTTTGCTGGTCTAGAAAATCATAAGGCTGATCTTTACAGGCAATCGGGGTTGATTGAGAGACAGTGTCCCTCTAGCAACTAATCTGGTGAAATGATGACCTCTGATTTTGACAGAGAAAAATTGTTTGAGAGACAGCAGGAACGGGAAAAGGAGCATCTTCTATACCACAATCTTCTTCCACATTTGCAGATAACAGGTCAGCTTTACAATGATTTTGACTGGGTAATTAATAAGTTGTCTGGAACCACCTTTTCATGTAGTACATCAAGAAATTTGCATTGAATTGTGTCCGTTAAGAAGAAACTGCTTTGCATTGGTCTTATAAAACCATTTTCTCTGGTGTGTCCGTCAAGAGAAACAACAAAACAATTTAAAAGGACAGAGCCAGTATTAGAAAACTTTCAATGACAAAAACTAGACATGAACATTTTCAAATAATCCTCTAAGGAAATATCTTTTGAAAGATTAGAGGCCATGTCATACCATTGAACTCAGTGCTGTAAATCTGCTGTTGACACTGGAGTTTATTCACCACTTTCTATATAATGAACCTATTTGCAGAGTCATCGAGGTTGAAGGGGCCTTGTGCAAACGTATAGAAACAATCAGGATGAATACCATTATGTCTCTTTTGCTTACACATGCATATTACCTTTCCCAGAGTGAATGAGCCAGATTTGTTTGTCTTATTCCTGCTTCTTAAGTGATGAACAGTACTTTCTTTTTCAATTCCCCCTCAGTCTGCAAAAAAAGACTTGGCTCTTACTGATGGTAGAGAGACACAAGAGAAAGGAATGGTCTCCTTTACTCTGGGTCCATTCTTTAACAGTTCAGTCACCCTGCCTTTTAGAATCATAGAATCGTTCTGTCTGGAAGAGACATTCAAGATCAAATCCAACCTTATTCCTAGCCATATCAGGACTAAACCATGTCCCTAAGCACAACATCTACCTGGCTCTTAAACACCACCAAAGATGGTGACTCCACCACTTCCTTGGCCAGGCTATTCTAATTCCTGACAACCCTTCCAGTAAATAAATTCTTCCTAATATTCAGCCTGAACCTCCCCTGGTTCAACTTCAGATCATTTCCTCTTGTTCTATTGCTTGTCACTAGGGAGAACAGTTTTAACTCCTGCCTCTCTGCAACTACCCTTTAGGTAGTTGTACAGAGCAATAAGGTCTCCCTTCAGCCTTCTTTTCTCAAGCCTGAACAGCCTTTCTTCATAGGAGAAGTGCTCCAAAGCCTTTACTAACTCAGTAGCCTGCCTCTGTACCCTCTCCAGCACCTCAATGTTCTTTTTGTAGAGAGGGGCCCAAAACTGGACACACTATTCAAAGTGCAGTCTCACCAAAGCCAAGTACAGAGGAATGACCACCTTGCTGCTCCTGCTGACTACACTATTCCTGATACAGTCCAGCATGCTGTTGGCCTTCTCGGACACCTGGGCACACTGCTGCCTCATGTTCATCTGTCTGTCAGTCAACACCCCCAGGTCCTTCTCTTCCTGGCATCTCTCCAGCCACTCCTCCCCAA
>VWZY01005189.1:23911-38295 GCA_013399075.1 Chloroceryle aenea | reverse complement strand
CCAGCATTTGTCCTTATTGAAACTCTTGGAATTGGCCTTTTGCCCAGTGATTCAGCCTATGTAGATTCCTCTTTAGAGCTTCCCTACACTTAAGCAGATTGACACTTCCACCCAGCTTGGTGACATCTACAAACTTACTAAGGGTGGTGCGCTCTATCCCCCTGTCCAAATCATTGATGAAGATGTTAAACAGGAGTGGCCCCAGTACTGAGCCCTGGGGGACACCACTTGTGACTGGGTGTCAACTGAATTTAACTCCATTGACCACAACTCTTTGGACTTTTCCATCTAACCAGCTTTTCACCCAGGAAAGCGTATGCCCATCCAAGCCAAGAGCAGTCAATTTCTCTAACAGAACGCTGTGGAAAACACTGTCAAATGCCTTACTAAAGTCAAGATAGACAACATCCACAGCCGTACCTTGATCTAGCAGCAAGTTTCATAGTTCAGCAGATTTAACCTTAAACTAAGAATTGATTATCTTAGAGCAACATGAATATTTTAAGTTTAGGAATGATTGATCTTTGAGGATTAAATTCTGCTAGTGATACTGGACAGAAACTACTTAGGCTTTTCGCAGTTATGTGTGGTGTGTTATTTATATTTATTGGGGTTTTTGTTTGTTTGTTTGTTTGTTTTCTCCTGCAATTTATATTTCTTTCCCTTTTTCCTTAAAAACATTAGTTCTTTTAGTTTAAATAAATGAGGAAGCAAGTGAATAAGGAAAATATGAGGAAGTTAAGTAAGTTTTGTTACAGTAGATTGAATTCTCTTCAGACTTAGCTTTTATAATTAAGATTAGAATGGTATTTTGTAGTTACTGTGTTTCAATTATTCTCTTCATATTATACAAAAGATTACTTTCAAATTGTATTTTTGTGTGTTAAATGAGTATTTGAATTCAAAGATTGCTGAAATGTTGTGTTCATTAGATTTAGTGACTCCATCTGTGGAAGCAGAATATCTGAGGTACTAAAGCTCAAGAGCAAATGTAAATAAGAGGACCCTTAACCTAACTAGGCAACCTGTCAGAAAAGTGGCTACAATGCAGAATCTCTTACCACTATATAGTCGCCCTTGAAAATGTTTTTGAAATATTAAAGCATGTATATGAGCAAACATGGGAATTATTGAAGAAGAGGATAAAAACTAGTAAACAGTGGAGGGTTTTAAAAGCAGAAAGGTTTTATTCTTTCCTCTGCAAGTCCATGGGGTAAATTTGAAGTTCTTTTTCAACAAGAGTCAATCCTTGCAAAAATAGAGAGAAGAGGATTTTCTCTGCTTCAAAAGGTTCTCTAATGTTTTCCCAAGTTAACACTTAAAAGTGCTCCTTCTGAAGCTTGAGGAGAATTTAAAAATGGAAAGACTGAACATCTGTCCCTTGTTCTAGAATTTGAAATTTAACCCAGTGGACTAGAGGCATCGTAACTCACTTCTCTGGTATACATACTTACCAGTAACTCAAGAGAGTCAAACTTCTTAATTAGTCTAGTTACTCCAGAAGTTTCACTGACTTTTAATCAGAGGTGAGCTGTGCAAGTGTGTTTAAAGTGCTACATTTGCACTTTAAAACCACTACATCACCTTTAAATGCATAATTCATATATACAATAAAGCAGAAAGCAAATAAAAATTGAGCTGTTAGAGTGAAGCAAATTTGCCCAGTGTCATCTCATGGAAAATTTCTAAAACAGACATCACAGGATATATTATTCTGTATGCAGCAGAAAAAATGTAAATAAAATCAAACTGTGAGTGATACTATTTTACAATTATTAAGAAACACAATTTTAGTAGGCTAGACTACTAAAACTGTATCAATAGAGGATACAGTCAATTGTCTGGGAATGTTTATTAACTGAATCTAAAATCCTCAGATACATTTTACCAAAGGTAAAATAATGCTTCTGCTGTCATTCTTGTACATAGGACACCATGTTGAAAGCAGTACTGGTATGAAATTGGGTCTTTGAGGAGCTTTGTTCTCTTTTTTTATCTGTCTTTCTTACAATAAGGAAAGAGTTTACAGCACTTCCCAGTGTACAGTAAGTGATGTGCCTATTAGCCATGTGGCTATATGCCATCTCCAAAGACCACCCAGGACCAAAAAAAAAAAAGGCAGGAAGGCAGGAATATAAAGCGGAAGAAGATCCTTGACAAGGGAGGTGTAGTAGGACAACAGTTACAGAATTGAAGATGAAAATCTGTGCAATCAGTTTTGCTTTTTTTTTTTTTAAGCATGCTAAATGTACTAGAATTGTGCAGACATAAATCAGAAAAAGCCTTTTTGCATTTCCACATATTTTGGGGCATAAATAAGCTATCACTAAAATTTATGACATTCTGAAGTTCCTATCAGTTGTGAAGTTGTCCCTTTCATAACACTCGGTGAAAGTTTTGGTAGCTCTGTATGGTTTTCTTACATTAAATGAGAATATAAATATATAAAAATTATATAAATTATCTTTCAGGAATCTCATACTGCAGGACCAGGAAAAGATAATATTAAACATATCAACTTAATGATTAAAGCCAGCAATAAAATGCTGCTAAATATGTATAAGTTAGAATTAGGGATCTCTATATGAGGAAAACAGAATAGCTAAGAAAAGTTTAAATGTAAACATGTAAAATGTAAGGAACTTTGATTACGTTTGGCTTATTTTCAGAATAAGACAAAAAGAAAGACAGGAAAACAGTGATGATTTGAGAAAAGTAATCACATCCAAAATAGATGTCAGGAACACTTTTTTTCATGCAGAGAATGATAAATGTGTGAAACCAGCTGTCAGGCGTAGTTGCTCAGGCAAAAACACAGGGGTCATATGAGAATAATGAGATGCCTTCCACAGGGGAGTGGAGTACTAAGAATGGATGAACTTGGACAGGTTGAATAACCTCTTTTATTCCCTCATGAGATATTATGTTATCCTCTCAGTTGTGTTTTCTGATATTGTTTAATTGAAAAAAATAACTCTGGTTGCGACTTTATAACACTGTCAGAGGACTTCTTAGTTCTGGTCCAAAATTTGCATTCTGATAACGTAGTTTGAAGACTGAATATTAGTGTAACATTAAGCAATACTTATCTGTCTACCTTGAAGAATATAGGTGAATTGGAGTCACATGTATGAGGATCTCAGGCTAGTTTATATTATGGTTAAGTGTCATTTAAATGGTACAGTTTGTGTTCTTTCTACTGTTTTTTTTGTGTTTTCTTTTGTTTGTGGTTTTGTTTTGTTTTGTTTGTTTGGTTTTTTTTTTTTTTGTAGAAAAGAGGTGCAGAGCAGTGAGTTTTTAAGCTGAACTATGATGGAAGAAAATGCTGATAGTAAGTTATGGTGACATTTTACAAAACTTTTCTTATCCTTTCGGGTGTGTTACTTTTTTAACCACAAGGGCTTTGTGATGTTGCAGTCAGTACTATTTCCAAGATGTTTTTAATACTCTACACAAAATAAAAAAGACGATCTAGATTATTATCAACTTTATATGATTGAATAGCATTTAATACTTGTTTTCATGACACCAAAATAGGATAGGGGTCTACCAGTAGATACACTTAAAGATAAGACTTAAAGATAAGGCTGCCATGTAAGAGCAGGCCAACCTACACCTTCTGAAATTCAGCCATCACAAATGCAAAGTCTTTCCTGTGGGAAGGGGGAGACCTTTGCAACAACACAAGCTGAGAGGCCTGACTAACTAGGGAGCAGCTCTTCTGAGAAGGGCTTGGTGGGTGCTGGTCGCTGGCAAGTTGAGTGTGAGCCAGCAGAGTGCCCTGGCAGCAAAGCAGTCTGAGAGCAACCAGGTGTGTACTAAGAGCAGTATTGCCAGGAGACCCAGGAAGTAGCTACTTCCTTCTTGTCAGCTCTTGAGACCACATCTAATATACTTTTGGGCCCTTCAACAGAGGAAAGACATGAATTACATCTAGAGCGAATTTAACAGGGCTGTCAAGCTAATCAGAGGCTAGATGCTTGTCCTGTGAGAGAGGATGAAGGATTCAGGCTTGTTCAGATTGGAGAAGAGATGGATTTGGGGGGATGTAGTAACAGCCTGCAGTACCTACCAGGAGGTCACCAAGAAGGGAAATCCCGGCCCCTCACAGAGGTCTGTGGTGGCAGGATGAGTCAACAGCTATAAATGGAACAAAGAGAAGGTCCATCTGGAAGTAACAAAAAAACATTGACTACTGTTGCGATACTGTTAGTACCTTTGGTTTAGAACTTCTGTGGAAGATGCTCTTAGTTCAGAAACCTTTTGTCTTTGAGTGTGAACTGACTCTAACACTTGTACCCCAAAATAATACTAATTGTAGTTTTCCACATCACTTTTAAAAGGAAGCCCTTCATAAATTTCTAATAACTGAAATTCTTTGTATGTTGATTTCTTCTTCATTTCTTGATTCTTCAGTTCTTTTGTTGAGATTCTGTCATCTCTGGAATGGGATCCCCTTTCAGGACATTTTGTTTTGTTGACAGTTTCACTAGCAATATTTAAATAAAGTTTTAACTCTTTAACTACTAAAAAAGATATCATGTAACAGAATAACAAGGGAGGATTTGATGCTGATTAAGGAATGTTTTCATAGTGCTGTGTTGAAACTGCAGGTACTTTCAGAGTGCATGCAGTGTCTCCTCCATGTTTTCACACCTGTGTCTGGCTGTCCAACTTCTATATATTTGTATTCTGTACATTTACTAGCTCCATTTCTTTTGATACAACCTTGATACAGAAATTAAGAACAAAGTTTTTTGTTCTTTTTTTTTTCTTACATAAATACCATGCAGTAGGTCAGCTGAGCAGTTCAAAGGTCGCATTTTTGTCTTTTGCAATGAAAATATAACAAAGGCAAAAAACAAAGAAGGTCCACATAAAATCTTTGAATAATTCTGAGCATTTCGAAGAATGTAATTTTTTTCAAATCTGGGAATTAAATTTACAGTCTGTAATCCTGATTAGACTTCAGATAACACTATTTCAAATCCTAAGTCACTTCTGCATAACATAGTTCTGTAACTGAAGTAGGAAATGGAGCATGTTGCAAAGATTACAAATTCGTCTGTTTATGATCTGGGACTAAGACTAGGAACAAGATTGCTGCATCACAACTAATATACAGCTTGTAGACTTAAATAAATATTTCTGCATGATTCTGTGCTGAGCTGTGGAGAAATAGCAGCTTAGAGGTCATTGCACCATGGTCCATATCCTTATTCAGATAGGTCATCACCTTAACTGAATTTTCTTATACGTTAAAATTTCGTTTAACCTGACTGTGCCAGAGAACCATAGAGTTACTTTAAGGTACAAATGGTCAAACAGTGTTATAAAATGGAAGTACTGATAGAATTTTGGCTATAAAATATCCTGTATTCCATGCAACATAGGAGAGGAATGGAAGTTTTACTGTCTTCAATGTCAAATTAATTTTAATCTCTACTGCCTAGAATGATTCATTAATGGATGTATTGACATATTTTCACAAGGCCTTCAAAATGAAGGCAGTTTTTTGAAAAGGGTAACTTAATGCAAATTCAGTATAAACATGAAGTGATATAGGATTTTGCACAGAAATGACTTTTTTACATTGTTTTGGTTCACTAATGCTAATCGAGCACAGTGCTACGGGCAGTAAGCCTTCGTACTAAGCTGCAGGTAGCTTGAGTCACAGTTTTATAACTTTTCAGGATTTAATTCCTAAAACAGTGATAATTTTAATCTAAGTATTAATCATGTACATTTACATTTCATAGTATCATAAAACACAACGAATCAACCAAAATATCCCTATACTGAAGAAAAAACATGTAGTTCTTAAGGTAAAGTGAACTTTCTGAGCTGGTCGTAGTACAACATTGACCTTAGTGATCTTGCCTCCTGGTAAACAGAAATATTTCCCCTTGACTAATAGCTGGTTCTAGTTATCCTGAGGTAAGAATAAGATCTTGGTCAAATTATTATAAACTTCAGAATGAATAAGATTAAATATTTCACTGTTTTGAGGGTGAAGTGCGTTAGTTTGACCTTCCCTCTCTCTCTTAGCTTTAAAAACTGCATTTTAAACAAAGCATTAAGATTTTATATATATATATATTTTAGGGGTTAAGTAGTTTGAAATTCTGTATACTGTTGTGCTTTTCCTTAAGTATCAGTTACAAATCCAGATGTCACCATCAACATAATGTTTAGTTGTGAGTGTGAATTCAAGCAGTGAATTGCTGTGTTTCAGCTCCATCACACAAAATTAGTACTGATGAGCAAAAGTGACTAGCTCCAAAGATTCAAAGTGGAGACAAAGAGACAGTTTTTCCTTGAATCTGCATAAATATAGAGTAAGTGGCATCAAATCAGCAGTGGCAGTTACCATTTGCCTGCAGCTATAGCAACACCTTTTCCCCAGCAGGAACAGTTGTAGAGCAAGGAGTCTTAGCAGTAGTAGCCACAGGGGTATACCTGGAGAGAATATTAAAAATGTCTGTATGCAGCATTGTCATTTGATGGTGAGTGCTGAAATGCAGACTGATTTCTCCAGCACAAAAAAAAAAAAAATTCTATTAAAATTAATTCAGAAATACCTCTGGGATAGATTTGGTGTTGAAGAATTCTGCAAGATGTGCAAATACTTTCAGCTTTGATAAGGGAATTTATTAAAAGCCAAGGGAAAGTGCATAACCAGAAAATTGAGACTGCCACAAATCTTTACCATAGTCCAAGACAGTGTGAAAATATATTTACCTTATCCTTTTTGCAAGCACAGCCTAATAAGGAGTATGTTTACAGAACCATTACAAGATTGCAGGTGCAGTTTTATGGACATCTAACTGTTCTAACAGCTTAGAGACTGTCTAGTGCAGTCTTCTAGCAATCTAATGAACCACTCAGGGATAGTCTGTATAGTCATAGGTAACAGTGAAACAGATAGTGTTAACATTAGGGTTACATACCTCCTTAGTGCTCTTAAATCCATCTCAAGCCTGCCCTGTACTTAAGAGAAATCTTGATTTTAAAAAAAAAAAAAAAAAAAGGATGCCTTTATTTCCATTGTATGTACATCAAGGAAAAGACTATGCATATACTGTACTGTTAACTTCCAGAACCAGTGATGTCCATGTAATTATTTAGGTTTGCAAATCATTTGGAGAGAAGCATGCAAAGTAGGAACTCCATTATGTTTGTCGTGGTCTCTACAATGTAACACCTACCAGAAATTTTCTGGATTGGTCCTAATTTCTAACAGCCTCAAGTAATATTATTAAGGTGGCATAGCCAAGCAGTCCACAGTTAAGATATGATCAAATTAGGATTTTAATCTTAATGTGGTTCCCTTTTGTGAACAGTTCTTAACTACATGATGACTTTGTTTACTGTACAGCACCTGACCTTAGTAATCATGGTTTTTTGGAAGCAGCTAGGCAGTATTTTATTTTCTCATACTATTAAATGTATGTAATATTTGTATATATAGTATGTTTCAGCCTTCCTTCTGCATATGAATCAAATACTTTCATTTCACAGGCTGCTGGTACATGAATCAATCAAATTTAGATGAAGATCCTGTCCAGGATGAGAAAAGCTTTGAGCAATAATTAGAAGGCAGGTTGTCATTTTTCTTATTGTGTTTCTGTGTTGACCCCTGAAAGGTGCTCACAAAGTACTGATATGAAAACCTGTCTTCACTAGGAAGTGAGGGAAAGTACAAATGTATTCAGACAGTTCCAAGCAGCATCACCATTTTTCATTCTGGACCAAGTTATATTCCTCCTTGTTCTGCTCTCAGAACTAGGTATGATTTTTCTGTAAAATAAGACGAATAAATTGTAGAGGCATGATAAATGCAGTCAGCATGACATACTTGAATCCAAAAGCCTTATTTAGGTGACAATGAGACCTCACATTAGGTAGAGCTGGGTAAACTTAACAAAATGAGTGGCAGTGTTCACCATTTGGTTTTATGTAACTAAATTTAGAAACCTCAATACTCTATTCAAAAAAAGGTAAATAAAATTTGATTAAACTTCTTAACCTATGCCAGTTTGGGAATGTACATTCTGAAAATGATTGAATTTATACAAATATCTTCAGTTACTTTCTTAACACAAGTCATGCTATGTAACTTCAGATATCTGCACATACTAGACCCAGCAATCATTTTGGGTTTAGAATAACTGCTTTCTCATATTTCAGTAGTAAAAATAACTTCATAATTGTGTTACTTTGATCTGTCTCCTTTTTTTAAGGAGACACTGTGATGATACTTATTTTCAAAATATTCTTATGTTAAGACATTACCTTCTGATAGTTGTGTGCTACAATAAAAATGTTACATTTGAAAACATGAGATCATAGAATCATTTAGGTTGGAAAAGACCTTTAAGATCATAAAGTTCAACCATAAACCCAATATGGCCAAATCCACAGATGAATCATGTCCCTAAGCACCATATCTACACATTTTTTAAATACCCCAAGGGATGGTGATTCTACCTCTTCCATGGGCAATCTGTTCTAATGTTTGGCAACCTTTTTTGGTGAAGAATTTTTTCTTAATATCCAATGCAAACCTTCTTGGTGCAAGCTGAGGCCATTTTCTCTCATCCTATTGCTTCTAACTTGGGAGAAGAGATTGATACCCACCTTGCTGTGAGCTCCTCTGGGGTATTTGTAGAGAGCAATAAGGTCTCTCTTCAGCCTCCTTTTCCTGAGGCTAAACAACTCCAGTTCCCTCAGCTGCTCCTCACAGAATTTGCAAATATACACACAGACAGCAAATCATTATTTTTCATTAAGCTAAGTAATATAAATCTCAATATGTACTAACAAAAATACAAATATTTTAAATGTAAATATAAGTGGAAGTAGCATTCATTTATGTGAATATACATATAATTCTTTTCTATGTTTTCAATTTTTTAATGAGATAGAAATTTTCCATGTCATATGAAGAATTAATGTAATTCTCTAGAAAATTACTGTTAAGTGCAGGTAAGATTGTGCCCTTTCATTAATGAAACTGGAAGTGATGTGAGAAGTCCAGTTAACTGACAAGTATTTTTCAAAAGTGAATAAATATTTCAATTTAGGTGTCTAATGTTAGAAAAAGGGACAATTTTCAAAAACATTGATTGTACTTCCTCTAAAAATCAAATTCATTAACTTGTTTAATGCTAGCCATACAGAGCAGAGACATCCAAATTCATTGGTCATATTTGAAATCCATGCCTATTATTCATAAAGATTTGTTAAATCGCTAACAACAACTTGACTTTAATTATTCTTTTTATCTAATCTGTTACATTCTCAAATCCTCAATCTCTTCTTATTTTGCTGTGTTTATGAAGTGCTTTGAAGTGATTTAAAGTTATTCCTTTGGATGAAAGGGACTGTACTATTAAAATATCCCTGAAGTTACTGAGACATCAAACGTCCCATTTCAGTTATCCTCATCTCCTTGTCTGGCTATGTATACAGGGAAGAAACATAATTTACTGCATGTGAATGTCTTTGGCTTTTTCAAACCACTGCCAAATTTGGAATTTCATATAATCACTTAGAACTGTGGGATATGTGAACTGTTCTGATTTGAAACCAACCCTGTACCATCTTATATCAAGTACAATTACTGTAATTTTAGGAGAAGTGTCTCACCAAAACCTCCACATTGAAATTCACTGAGCTCTGTCACAGCACTATGGAAGGAATATAATGACAGGTGAACACCTTTAAAAATATATTTTTTTTATCACAAGGTAGGAAACCTTTATTCATCTCTGTCCTCAGCTCCACAGATGAATTCTCCAAAATGAAGTTGTAACTATGAGAACTCTTCACTAAGGACAAATGATGCTTTTCCTTTCTGATTAAGATCATGCTACTTTATTATTTCACATAAAACTATATGTAAAACTTGCTTGAAACATAAACTAAGCAGGGAAAAGACAGTTTCTAAGAAGATATAAGTCTCAGGTAGGCCATCACTTCCTGCATGGTAGGTGAAAGTAGAGAACTTCAGCCTTAAAACTCGAGCTCATTGTAAAGGAGATAAATAGGACAACGCGTTTGTGCTTTCCAGAACAACGTAACTGCTTTAGCACCCAAGAATGTTACCGTTCACAATGATCATAGTATTTAGACCAAGACATTAAATCTCTGCTTAGTTGTTAAAACATAAGGATTAAAAATGAGTCAGAGTTTGAAATACTTAGATTGCCTCTAATAGGATAAATTGTTTTTAGTGTTAACTAAGTAACCACATGAAAAAAAAACAAACCCACAGGGTGGTGCATGTGTAATAAACAGCAATAAGGCTATTCGATTGTAATTCTGAGAACAAATTGCGGTGGCATAATCATTTCTCTTCAAAACAGAGCAAGTCATTTATTGCTCCCTCAGAAGTCCTTGGGAACAAAAAGCCTATATACATCACATCTTGGGGAGTTACGGTCCTCCTCATCCATCATGAACCATGAGAACATTTTTCTCCACTTTTATACATATCAGTTATTAAGATAGACTATCATAGTGACTTCATTTAAGAATTCCAATAAAAGGAAGCAACAGAGGTGTATAATATTTTCATTTAAATATGTTTCAAATACTGCAGATCAGTTGTTAAAATGTAGAGCAGGTAATTGTTTTGGTGTGGCTTTGTGACATACAGTAAACAAGAAAGGACTAATATGTGGGATGTTGTCTTCAATGCAGTAATTTTTCTAGGTTGGGTTCAGTTCACTGCTATCCTATGAATAATCCTAGCACCTCGCAATATTACAGTCTAATGCACCTTTTCTTCAAAAATATCACCGAATAATGCAGTAGCAAGAGAGTGGTTATATAGTTAAAAAGCCTCTCAAAATTAAGGAAGAATAAGGGGAAGTCTTTTACTCTAGATTATGCAGTGTCCACTCTTAACATTCTAATTTGAAATCATTTATGTTACAAACTGATAAGTGAAATAATAGCCTACACAAATACTACTCATTTTTCCATTTCATTTGCTGCTTAAAACTTACCTCCCTTTTTCCTTCCTTAAGGCTTTCTGGCTTTGTTCCAGATTCCATCCATTAAAGACTGACAGGTTGACATTTTGCATATTGTGCATGTTGCTACATAAACTGATAAACCAATGCTTTGCTACCAAAAAACCCAGAGCAGTGCAAAGAAACACAAATGCACATCAACTGTTACTGTCTCTGTTAATATCAGGGCATCTAAATGCTTCAGGCTTTTCCTGAGGGTTCCTTCAAGTGTTTGTAATGAATAAAAACTAGAAAAATAAATTGGGAATAAGATAAAAAAAAATTAAGTCCTTCTAAGATAATAATGAGTGTGATAATCACAGACAGAGTTGCAAACCTTAACTGTCAACTCATTATCCTTTTTTCCAAATGAACCAAGGATGAGACTGGTTGTCACTGTACTCATGGCTTGCCAAAGATTTAGTGACTGCACTAATGTAGGAGTGAGAACAGAGAAGTCTTTCATTATTATGAAATACCTTTTTTGTTTGTTTCAGCAAACAATTACTTCAGTTTTGAAGTACTGGGAGGAAATAATATTGAATTGTAACATAGATGACCTGCAGAAAATCTTTCTGGATGAATTGCTCCACCATTGTCTTCCCTTTTTATGATCCTCATAGCAGAAGAATGAGAATGTGGGGAATGAGAAAAGACTAGAAGTTGATATAGTTTCTTTAGACAATTTTTGAGACACTACAAACAGTACATGGCTGATTCTAAACTACTATTGTGATACTTTATTTTGAAGACATGCAAACTCACTTGAATTTCTGTTTGCAAAATATGGAAATGTGGAACATACACACATTTAAGTGCAGGTAAGTTTTTTAATGTGTTTGTGGAATTCAGGCAGGGGTGTTTGAGATTGCTGATGAAGATACATAGCAGTCAAGAGGATGAGAACATTTCCCTTTCCATATAAAAAATCTTAATAGAGTGAAGCAGTAGTTGTTGGTATCATTTGCACATGTAAGGATCCTGAGCACATCCCCATGGAGGTTTGGCTGCTGGGGCTGTGGGCTGGCATGGCCTAGGGCATCCCTATGCCACTGCTGGCTGTGAAGAGAGGCTCCTGCATGTCTCATGGAGAGGCTGTGGGCAGGGCTGACGCCCTGCCTATGGGGGCTGCTTTCAGCCAAGGCACTGACACTTGGTCCTTGGTAGAGCTGTAGCCCTGCTGCATAACCATGGCTCCTGGTCTAAGCCCATGGTTTAAGTCCAGACCCAGAGGGGCTGGTGTCTCAGCCTGTCTCCATGCACAGCAGCCTTGCACAGCTGTCCCCAGGGCTGTTTTGAGCCTGGTTCCCCTCATGGGGACTGTTCCTCACCCCCACCTGAAGGCTGATGTTCTGGCACAGCTTTGGTCCATCACCCAGGAACTACCTGGTGCCTGGGGCTAGGGTTACCCCCAGCTGCCTCCTGACAATGTATATATTTGTCTGTCTAATTTGAACAAATATGACAATTCTACGCTTTCAGCAAGGAATTAGGGACAGAAAGTAATGAAAATTAGGAAATGTCATAGCTCTAAAAGAGCTACATATGGTATTTTAAATAGTTATAATTTTGAAATGCGGTGCACAAATGTCTACACCTTCTCCCTCAGTGTTCATGATCCTTTCTCAGTCACTAAAATTGCTTACAAAGGATAACTCTTTGTTATTAATTTTATTATTGCTTATAAGCTTGTGTATCCACACTCCAACTTTGTGGGACAGATGCTGTTTTCTGAAGGTGGCTTCACTTTATTATGACCTGTACTATGAATTTAATTTGGAAGTAGAATTAGGCTGAAATGACCAGATGTCCTGGTTTAGCTGACACAGCTGGGAAAATCATGGAGTGAATCTTTCTGGAACACGTTTCTGGGCACATGAGGGAGAAGAAAATGATTTGGAACAGTCATCATGGATTTACTAAGGGCAAATCATGCCTGACCAGCACGATTACTTCCTGAGATGAAATGATAGATTTGTGGATGTCAGGACAGCAGTAGATATCATTTAAATCAACTTGAACTGGGCTTTCAACAGTCTCTTCTACAGTATTTTTTTATCAAAGCTAGCATATTATGGTATGAGTGGGTATACAACTACATTAAAAATCTATCTCTTATGCTCATCCTCAGAGGGCAGTTGTTAATAGGTCATACTAAGCCTGGAGGCACGTAAAAAATGGAATAATCTAGGGGCTATTCTGGGATTTATCCTGTCTATCATCTTCACTGATGACCTGGAGAAGGTGAATGGAGTATGTTATCATCAAGTTTGCAGGTGACATCAAAGTGTGTGTGTATGTATGTGTATGACAAGGGGATGGGCTGTTGACATACTTGAGGGCAAAGCTGCTATTCAGAGCTACATACAGTCTTTATCCTTGGAGATCTTAAAGACTAGACTCTATTAAGCCCTGAGCAATCTGATCTCATAGCCGACCCTACTTTGAGCACGAGGCTGGACTAGAGACCTTCTGAGGTCCCTTCTAATCTGAATTATCCTACAATGCTATAATCGGTTTAAGCAGCATTCCCTGTTTTCTGACAAAAATCTTTATGTCAGTCATACCTTGTCTTTACCCAGGCCTGAAGCTTTTCCACTTGTTATATGCCAAAAGTGGGGTCCCAGGAATTTGGCCATTCATGTCATAGTACAGAGAAAATCAGCTTCTGAGCTCTGTTGTGACCTTTTCTGCAAGCTACACAATTTCTTAGGAATTGCCTTTGGCACTGATGACTGAATTGAATCGAGTAATTGCCTTCTCTAACGTCACCTACCATGAGAGCATGCTCCCTCTGTCACCATAAATTAGGGCCGCTTCTTGATTGAATTCAACTGTGTTTGGAAGGAACCACAAAAGGAGTGACTCCTGTGTACTTACAGGACGTGGAAGTGGTTATATATGCAGATGTAGAGGGAAAAGTGTTTATAGTACTGAGATAAGAAGCTATTGTGCAGAATATAAAACAGTAAAAAATGCCCTTCTGGGTCAGACTGGTGATCCATCTAGCACATTATCCTGTGCCTCAGCTTCCACCCATTACCCTTTGTCCTACCATCGGGTGTCACCAAGAAGAGCCTGGCTCCATCCGCCCGGCACTCACCCTTTGTAAATTTATTAACGTTGATCAAATCACCCCTTAGTTTTCTTTTCTCCAGGCTAAAAAGCCCCAGCTCCCTCAGTCTTTCCTTGTAAGAGAGATGTTCCATTCCCTTAATCATCTTTGTGGCCCTGCACTGGACTCGCTCAAGCAGTTCTATGTCCCTCTTGAATTGGGGGGTCCAGAACTGGACACAGTACCCCAGATGCGGCCTTACCAGGGCAGAGTAGAGAGGCAGGAGAAATCTCTCCAGCTACTGGTCA
>VWZY01005189.1:0-23905 GCA_013399075.1 Chloroceryle aenea | reverse complement strand
CTCTCGACCTACTGGCCACCCCCCTTCTGATACACCCCATTTATGTTTTTTTTGTGGTTTTGTTTTTTTAGGAATGTTTTCTTTCTGAACTTGTGGAAACTCTCTGCTTCCATTATCTCCTGTAGCAACATCGTCTGGAATTTTAGTGTTGACAGTGCTGTGTGAAATACTAGCATTATTTTAATTTATGAGATCCTGTACTAGCCTGGAGTGTCCCACAGTATTGCAGTGAGGGAGGTGGTGAACAGCAATTCAGCATTCAAGATACTAGTTGTAATACGTGCATATTGTAATATTAGCATCTGTAAAATCTTTACATTAATGTTAATTTTAACTAAGACAGGAAAATTGTCTGATGTGGAAAGCTAAAAGGTGATATTTTTGGTAAAGAGAAACACTTGAAAAAGCAACGTCTGCATTCTTGGAATACAAAAATATTCTTATCTTAGTATTTTCACCTCCCGCAAACTTAGATATTAAAACACAACAGGGAAAAATTAGAAAAGATATTGTTGTCATAGCAGTTGAGTGCATGAGTGGCAATTTACCGTCCTAGTATTAAATTTTATCTGTTGTCTTTTTCTCAAAAGATTTAACCAAAAAAGCCTGATTAGTAACTTTGCATTATTCTAAGAATTCAGATCCCATTGTAAGGAATATAATTTTTCTAGGGCTCTCAAGAAAAAGTAGGAGGAATATTGCTTCAAAGTTAGAACACTTGCAAAATAATAATTAAAAAAATGGTATAAGTATTTAGTTTTTATTAGAACAAAGATTTTGGAATTATTTTTTAACAGACTACAAAATTCAGCTGAAATAAACCAAATTCACCTACAAAGACACTGGAAAGAGTGACAGTGAAAGAATGATGTAGCCATGTTGCATATCAACAGGAAATGAAGCTAAATGTAACTTTAAACATTATTTTTTTGTGTCCACCACATATTGGTTAAACCCAAACCTGGTAATAAAATTGAGCAGTTTGGTTTTTTATTATTTCAACAATGCTTATAAAATTCCCAACAGATAATGGGAATAGTTCTTCACTTTCTTTCACTATTGTAAAATCAATTTAATCATCTGGTAGAAAAAATAATCTAAGAGAGCTCACAGTTCTGAATTGTGAAGCATGATTCCATTATTTCAAGTAAACCAGAGGGAGAGTTAGAGTACCAGCTCAATTCTGGTCAAAAAAAATAATTGCTGTGTTTACATGGAACAACAGTAAACTATTATGGTTGCCTGTGACTTGAAGTGCTGCACTGTACATGAGTTTTGTATCACAATCTGAGCTGGCTATTTAGATGGTGAATTAGCCTGTAGCTACCTAGTCAGAGACTCTTTAAAACCTGCTGCTTGTAAATTTGGTTTCATGATCAATGTAGGCAGAGGTCTGGATACATCTCTCTAAATAGACATCTGAAATTGAAAACTGCAATTAATTGTAAGAATTTTGTGTCAATGGCAAGAAAGTTTAAATTCGTCGTTGTTACACATTCTCATTCTCATAATTTGCCACTCATAATTTGCAGTTCATCTTAAAATGAAAAGTTGTTTCTAAGAAATGGTATAATACCACCAATAAATTTTATGTAGCCAACAGTATAGAATTTCAACATGCCATTTTAGAATGCAGAAACATTATACTTAAGATCTTTACTGCTCTTAGAATTTATTGTTCTACTTTCTTACGGCTGTTACTTGTCAAAGCAACCTTGTGTGCCACAGAGGGCTATAAAACCTGCTCCTATAGACCATGTTACTCTAAGCTTCTGTAATTATCATAAACAGTGACTGAAGATTGCAGTATTTGTCCCTCACCAAAATAGCTGCAACATCTGAGGATGCACATACTTTCATTTTTAACTGATAATGTATAGAAAAGGCCATCGCTGAATATGTGGCAAACTAAAGAATTCCCAGGTCCAGACTTGATTTTTAAATTCATACTATAACTCACAGTTATTCTGTCGGGGTCTGGTCCTGTCAGAATGTAGGCATCTTTGCAAGATTAGTATGCACCCTGTTTCCCACCAACTTCAAGATGAAGCACTAAATCCAGAATCTTTTAGTATACTTTTAACATAATATCCTAATATATTTTCTCCTTTCTTTGTTTTTCCTCCACAATACAGATCAGTAAATAAACTTTGGGGAAGTGAATGTTGAGGCACAAAAGTAATAGATCCAGTTGAGTATTGTCTTCCAATGATAATGGACCTTCTTTCTGTTTCAGCTTTGTGTCACGCCCTTTTTTCCCCTTATCTTTCCCTTCTGTGGACATCTTTGTGTACAGACTGCTTCATATATATTGTGTGAAGTGACCATTGTGAAAATTTCAGAGAGATGAATGATGCACTCAATACCAGCTAATAAGCTCTTCAGTAAGGATGAAGAAGACTGCTGTACTGTGTGTTAGTAACCTTGCCAAAATATTTGTGTTCATTTAACTCATAATCTTCTTTTCTCAACTGCTGTCCCATAAAGATAATATTAAAATGATTCCAGGAAAAAAAAAATTCATATTCTTTCACCTAGGTATTTGCCAATAAGTACATTGCGTATTAAAGAGAACATTCAGAACAAAAGTATGATTTAGCATAACCTGAAAGGCATAGGTGTGTTGAACAGATCAATAAAAAAACTGCTGAAGTTTGTTAGATAATGTCAGATACTGGGTTTTTTTGCAAGTTATCAGAGACAAGTGTGTTTATTTATAAACCACAGAAAAGATTTAAGATAATATTTATATGACCAGTAACTTCATTATGTTTTATGATAATTCAAAAAGGTAAAGCTAGTTCATATATTTGGAAAGTGTGGTATTTATCTCTCTTACAGTATTTATTACATTAATGCATAGATATGTTTTAGATACAGACATATCTGTGTATATTTATGTCTACATATTTCTGTATATAAAATACTCTTTCTTGGCAGTAAAAAGATTATTTAATTGATTACGTCCATATTGCCTTCTGGAAAGAATAGATCCATTGTCTTCCTAGAAATTTCCTGAATCTCAATGTATTTTTGTAATAACTTGTGCATGAGAGGTAAAAGCTACTAGCAGTACTCAGGGATCTTGAGTTGTAGCTGTGGGTAAAATCAGAAAGATAAACTTCCTCATGGCACCAGTACTGACATAAAATTGAGAATTAAAAAAACCATAACATTTCTTGGAAGTTAATTATATCACAGAATCACAGATTGTCATGTTAAAATATGATTTTTTCAGAGCTAAAAGAAAAGAAAGTTTCTTTCAGGACCATTAGACCTGTAGTTCGTCAGGAAAATAATGACCCCAAGAAACTGTGTTGTGTAACACATCCTTACTTGAAGGATGATACATGTGTTCCACTTAAAACTTCAGAATAAATAGTGAATAATTTATATTTTCTACTTGCCTCCTGCATAAGACTGATTCACCTGAAAGACATATCAGCCATATTATGTCAATAAGTACACTATGTAGATGGATCCTTCTGAAGCTAACGACAAAGGCTTTCATTTGGCTGAATGTATTCTTCAAAAGTCTATGCAACTGTCAGCATTCCTGGTGTTCTTATATTTTTTTTCACCAGTCTTAGTAGAGCCCCTGAGTACATTACCACTGTTACAATATGTGATTGATGTTGGATAATTAAAACCTTATCTGTCTGGAAACCAAGTTTGGTTAGCAACATATTTATTAATGCTGAGTCAGGGACATACCAGTGTATGTGTTTGAAGCTGTCTCTAGCAGCAGTAGTGTTAGAGTTATTGATAGCATAGATTTATTTGATATCTAATTCTGGGTTTAGGAGTCATATATGGATACAATTTTAGCTGGTAATAAAATGTCAGATTAAATGAAAACAGCAGCATTTTATTTTTAATGGTGAGTAAAACTTCCTGCATGCTGCTGCATCTGACAACATAAGATAAGCCTAAAGGTACATGTTACAAAAGAATAGAGTTTTTCATATAAAGGTGCTTGTCATCTAAACCCTTGATTATACTGGAATGCCTTAGCTTCCAAAAATATATCTAGCAAGAAGGAAAATCAGTAATTGCTTCATAGAGGAGCATAAAACACTGAGCTAACGCTGTGAATTTAGTATGAAACTGAAGATGTCCTAGCCAGTAATAAAGTGCAGAAATGTTTGTTAACAACAGTCAGAGATGAAGATGGAATAGAAATGTCCTAAAGTAGACAGGCAATATATATGTACACATATACAGTCACACACACACATATATAAAAAAGGTCTGTGAATGACATTCTTCATTCATTTTGCCAGTTATTCTGCTAATAATATATTCTTTAAAATCATTCCTCCTATTTCAACCTATTTTTATAAACACATTTTTATTTTCTGATCTTCTGAGTTACAAGCAATTGTGATACCACAGGAGTTATTGAGTGGGTGGGTGGGTTGGTTGGTTTGTTCTGAAGTTTAAATATTCCCTTTTTTTTTGCATCAGCCTACCATTTTACAGCTCCAAGATATAAGGTCATTTGGATAACAGTCATATTTTTTTTGCCAAGTTCCTGTAAAATAAAAGAAATCTATTTTGTTTCTCATAAAAACTGCTTGCTAGTCAAGAATCTGGCATGCCTATCAATATCGTAAGATGAAAAATATATACATGTATATAACAGTTTGGAGTTAACACATTGCTGAAACAAATTTAGACTTCACAGAGCTGTCTGTATCTTCATCTTTTTTTTCCTTTCTTTTGGTCACATTTTAAAGATTTTGTTCATAGGCATTACGATTAAAACTCAAACAAGCAATTACACATAATTTATCATCTTTTTTTGCTTCTTTTGATTTTTTTTTTTATATTTTTCTTCCATATCCTTGTTTGTTTTTAAATTGCATATATCAGGTCCAGTCTATTGTAGTAAAAGTTAGGTCTGTTTCACCAACTTTGGTACTCTGTGCATTGACTTAACCCTCATATTAATATGTGATCCTTGTAACCGAATGTATCCTAAAGCTTTAGACATGTGATCATGTTTCAGCATTTGTCTTTGGAGATGTTAATAAGGTTATTGAGCAACAAAATGTTAATCAGCAGTTTTAGAGGTCATTCATTATACTGTATAAATATTTCATAAATTCCTCACTGTTTACAGATAGCAGTAGCCTAAAAAGAAATTGCAAGTGCTAAATCTCTAATGCAGCCATCTAGTCGTTACTGCTTGTGTTTTTTGTGTTTTGTGTTTTTGTTATTTTTTGTTTGTTTATAAAAACTAAAAACAAAACAAAGACAAACAACAACAACAACAACAAAACACAAACCCCCAATCTATCTATATGTTTATGCAAATTCTAACCTCTACATGACATAGTTTCAAAGCATGGTCCAGCAGAATGTATCATTATAGAACCTCCAAGGATCATGGTGTTCAAATTCATCTACACCATTAGGAAGAGTTAGATTTAAATTAAACTGAAACTTGCCACATGCCAAATATTCTTAAATTAGCAAGTAATTCTTGCATCATGTTTTGTGGCTTTTAGTTATTTATGTCTGGATATACAAAGAGTATAGAATCATAATTTTTGCAAATAATGTCTGTTTTGGAATTTAGCAGTTTAGAGTGTCTGAGACAGTGACTGAGTGTACAATGAATGTCAAGTACACTTTGTGGGACCTTTTTGGATCTGATAGCCAGATGCTGGCTTTGTCCCAACTGCATGCCAGACTGGGACATAGATGTCTACAATTCCCTGCCTTCCTTTAAAGATCTCTTTGGTGTAAATCAGGAACGGAGGTGGCTTGTCTTCTAATCAGCTACTCAGTCTGAACTAAAGTACTAGAGACTGCATCTGCTGTGGAGTACAAATTCAACTTGTCCCACCTCAGATACAAAGCTGTAGAGCATTAGGGTAAATCAAGACAAAAATTGCTTCCTAAAATAGCTAATGAGCCTGCTACTGGTAAGTCTGTGGGGTCTTTGTTTCTTGTCTTAAGGCCCTGTAGAAGAACAAGAACCAAATCCCTGTCTTTTCCTGGTTTCCCAAACCTGTCACCTGGATTTGCTTGAGAGCCAAATGTTTCAGTACAGTAAAAAATGTAGTCAGACAAAAAAAATCCCAACCAACATAAAACAACGAAGTTCCAAACCAACCTTTCTGATTTTTGTCTCAGTGCTGTTGTGGAGTACATTGGAACCTTATTACTAGATGTTTTGTGTCTCATGTTTTGTGTTTTTGTGTTTATATAATAAGCTTAAGCATAAATAATAAGAGAGAAGCAAAACTTACTTTGATCCAGTAAACTGGGTTTTTTATTGGTGAGTTACAGAGATATGGATAATTGCACAGAAGACATAATGCTGCCCAATTGATTCTAATTTTAATAGTTTTCTAAACAACTGCTCTTTTGCTATGATAAATGTGTTCTCCAGCTCATAATAGAAATGAGTTACACAGTTATGTGTGGCGTAAGAAACACTAGTGAGTCTAGTGCATGTTGGATCAGAGAGGTTGCTTATTTTCCTAAGACACTGATGTTAAGTATTGTCATAGAAATAACTGGTGCTCCATCAGCAGATGTCAGTTTTTATGTTCTTAAATTATTGTTTTCCTTATCATAAGCCCTTAAAAATCACTGTAGCTTCTAGAGCTGAAATGAAGACTGTGCATTTCCAATCTGTAGAAGTATATGCACAGTTAGGCTATATTTTTCTTTCAGTGGTTGGCTTTGTAAAAAACCTATTAAATTCACTGATATGCCTTCACCAGCAAAAATATTCTTAGTTATACACAGAGATTGAAATGGCAAGTTATTATTTCATTCTGCATATAGTGCTCTATATTTAGGAAGATTAACAGTAAAGGTCAACAAAGACCTAGAGTTTATATTAGAGTTATTTGCTTGAGTCTGTTCAGCTGCACATTGTTCAGTAACTGGCTATTTTGAGTCAAATTACCTACCAAAATGAGCTGAGGAAATGCTGGCTCAATTTAGTTACATACTATGAAATTTGTACATTGAGTTATTCATTTTAGTGAATAGTTTGCTGAAGACTAACATTCAAATACCATTTAGCATTATCTTGTTAATAGGCCTTACTGCTTTAAATCTACTAAGAATGCAAATAAATGATAATTCTGCACTCATTAAGGAAATCTCCAGTGACTTACTATGGTTAAATGTTCCAACAGGCATGTTTAGCACTTCTTTGGGGTTGGTAAAGTTCCAAGAATCTGTAAATTAAAGTTCTGTGGAGTGCCATAAAATATGCATAATGAAGCCCTGGATGTAAATTAAGAAGATTTATACTGCAGCATACTGCTTATGCTATTCAATCTGAATGCTTCACAGGTTTTTATGAAGCAAATAAACTGTTCTTTTTCTTGAAATTTGTTTTGAATGGTCACCATGGATTCATTGCTACATTACTTAGTTTGCACATTAAAGACTGAATTGTTCTTTTTAATCTATATATCATACTAAAGTTTTATGGCACAATACTTTTCAAGTCCATGTGCTCCATCTGTAGTAGTACCACACTGAAGTTGTCTATAGACTTAAGTAGTTAAAAGAGAGCTGAAAACAGTATTTATGAATATTCTTCTACTTCAAACTCATGTATTTCCTTGAGTCACACTTATGGTTTCTGTTATTCATAACCAGTGAACATTAACTGAAAAAAAAATTATTTCCAAGGGTCTTTAAATACTATTTATGGAAAATAAATACAAATAACCATGTAAACTAGAACCCCACATGAATTTTCTGTGTGGCTTTCAAAAGGAAAGAAGCTAAGGCATATGTTTGTGCACAGCTGCCACCCAGACCTGTATATCTACCAAAGAAACCGCGTCAGGCCTTTTGGCTATGTCTGTAAGCTAAAAAAAGGTAAAGCATCAAAAAAGAGACCCAAGGTGCACCTGTGTCCTAGGCAGCTTGCCTAGTTTAGTTGTTTAGTTCAGGAAAATGCTGTACCAGTACATTTTGGGGACTGACCTATTAGAGTGTAGCATAGGGGAAAGGTGCCTGGGGATCCTTGTTGACATCAGGATGACCATGAGCCAGCAATGTGCCCTTATGGCCAAGAAAGGGAATGGCATCCTGGGGTATATTAGAAGAAGTGTGGTTAGTAGGTCAAGAGAGGTTCTCTTCTCCCTTTACTCTGCCCTGGTGAGATCACATCTGGAATATTGTGTCTAGCTCTGGGCCCCTCAGTTCATGAAGGACAGGAAACTGCTCGAAAGAGTTCAGCACAAAGCCACAAAGTTGATTAAAGGAGTGGAGCATCTCCCTTAATCTCCCCTTTCATCTCCCATGAAAGGCTGAAGGAGCTGGGTCTCTTTAGCTTGGAGGAGACTGAAGGGTAACCATATTAATGTTTATAAATATATAAAGGGTGAGTGCCAGGAGGATGAAGTCAGGCTCTTCTCAGCGATGTCCAATGATAGGACAAGGGGCAATGGGTGCAAACTGGACCATAGGGAATTCCAAAGAAATTTAAGGAAAAACTTTTTCATGGTGAGGGTGACAGAGCAGTGGAACAGGTTGCCCAGAGGGGTTGCAGAATCTCTTTCTCTGGAGACATTTAAAACCTCCCTGGACACATTCCTCTGTGACCTGCTCTAGGTAGTCCAGATATGGCAGCGGGGGTTGGACTAGATGATCTTTTGATGTCCCTTCCAACCCTTAACATTCTGTGATTCTATCTTCCATTTTGGTGGATCATACTTGGTATTTTAACAAATTGCTTCGTTGATGATTTGGTTCCATATATGCCAAACTACATGCTGATCAGGATACTTCAAATCTGCACTGAAACAGAATGGTTTTGATGAAATCCTTAGTCTTGTAGTCCTATTAAATTAAGCAACAAAAACAACCACAAAAATTTACTTTAGGGTTCAGATGCATGTTTGTGTAGAGCTGTACCATTTTTAGAACAAGGACCTAGTATAGAGCAAAGTGTCTTTGACTTCTAGTTCTTTAATTTCTGCTTAGTATTCTGTTCTTTTAAAGTGAAGAAACTTAATGCTGTGGAATTCTGAAACCAGTGGAAAGGAATAGCGCAATCAAAGTTAGACTCAAATGAATTTTAAATTAGCCACAGAGTTAAGTGTAAATAAATAGAAAGAGTGTATATAAACTAAATGCTCTAAGTGCAATAAAATTTTTGAATAGTTGATTTTTAACTTTTGTATTATTCAAAGGTAATTTGAAAAAATAGTTTAGAATTCATTCTGATATAACGTAAGGGATTTCCAGAATTTCACAACTATACCCTAATATTTTATAGCATTTTATTAAACACTGTATTAAATATAGGTCAGCTCTATTTTGCAGTGTATGTTTAACATAACCATTCTTGTCATTTTTGATATTTCAAAACTTTTTACATTTTATTTGAAGAAAAATGAAATCAATATTCATGTTCTTTGTAACTAAAGCTATATGGTATTACACATAATTCAGTTTGAACATCAAGGATCGTGAAATGCCTTTGGAAATTAGAGCAAGCTTGAATTGTTAAACTGTGTTTTGTAAGGAAGAATAGAGGAACAGATTAGTATTTGAGCTTTTGGATCACATTATGCTATGATAATAGGGTACATCTAGAAACAGTTAAGACGGTGTTGAATATGAGAACACAGAGCCTTACTGAGGGATGCTTTTATAAGAAACAGCCTATTCAGAGCACTTCAGGTTCAGAGCAGAAACCCAAACTAAGGTAAATGATGAAGGTAAAACCATTTAAAATGGACTAGCTGCACATACATTTGCATGTTTATCCACATATTCAGAAATAAGTAATTCTGTTAGAGGAATTACTCAGGGACAGAGCTGAAATAGAAATTCAGTGGCAAAAACTAAAAAGTTCAGCTGTATTTAATCTGGCATTCCATCATAAAGAGTATTGGGACTTCAAAAGTTGGCATTCAGAATGGATCATTTCTGGAATAATTTGAAAACTGTTTGCAACTACAGTATATGGAAATGGATAGCAGGGTGACATCCCTGGTAGGATATGAATAGACCAGAGGTATGATCAAGGAGTGGAGAACACTATTAATTTGGAAGACCTTGTGTGAGACAATTTTCTGATTCTGATTTTATGGGTAGAGCTAGAAGCTTCTTGCTTGAAAATTTCTTGTTGAAATAAAGCCAGGGGCAAAACACAATTTAGATTTCACAATTTTATGATGTTTATTTTAGTGACTCAGGATATAGCAAAGGCTGAATTTACTTGGGTGGTTTGTAGCACATACTGATTTTCACCTTCCTTATTTATATCAGAGACTGATAGTAATGCAGCAGATGTCAAACAGGGAAAAAAGTGATTTGCATACACACCAAGCTTCCTAGGCTTCCTAGGCTTATTTTGGAAGTTCACTGAAAATAAAAAAGAAAAAAAATTAAAAAATAGTTGAGTCAAGTGAAATGGGTTTTTCAGGGGTCATATTTAATGAAGTTCTGAACACTTCCAGCAATGGAGATTCCACAGCTTTGTGTAACCTACTCCTGTGTTTCACCTGTTGTTATAAAATGTTTTTTTCTTCTCCAGAGTGGAAAAATAAATCTGCCGTAACACAGTTCATACTTACATATGCATACATACATGCTTTCATAAAATTTATTTTAGCTGTATTGCAGTATTACAGTCAAACATAATCAGAGGAAAGCCATTTAGTGTGCAGTACTAGAAACAATGCCAAAACTAGTCTATAACATTGTTTTTTCCTCAGTGGTAGTAGAACTTAGAGGGAATCTTCTCAACATAGTAAGTATGCAATTATTTTAAGTTCAAGGAATGTTGGTACAGTGTTATTATTGTATATTAGCCAGCTGTGTATGTATCATACTCTGGAATGTTTTTACTCCGATGGTTAACACATTTGAAAGACATACATTCATTTTTATTACTAGCCATGCTAGTTAGATTAGGTTGCACAACCATTTGAGGAACTGCATATATTAAAATTACGTATATTTGTATTCCTGCATGATAAGGCAGACAAGATATCTTATGAAGTGAGACTCATAATTAAATGTTTAGGTTAAATTGATTTTTTCTTGGTATAAGACTGCTAAATACATTAATTAAAAAAGATTCCCTGTTGATTTATTAAAATTCTCAAAGAGAGCTTAATAATGCTATTTTACTGAAACTGAAATATCAAAAAATTATGAGTGTATCTTTGATTCATAAATGGAGCATCATCTATCCCCTCTAAAAGATGGCCTGACTCTTTTATAGGCATTCTAGATACAAGATGGGGTTTTGTTACGTTGTTCATTCATTTGGTTGTACTTCTGTTTATCTTTTGTGTTGTTGACCTCCATTAGTATGAATCTGCCAGCTAATGTAGTTCTACAAGCTTCCTTTCCTGAGAGCACTTGTCTGCTGCTAGCTAGCATTTTGAATATTTGTTATTCAGCACCAGCTAATTCCCCTGAACAGTTCTTCAGTTCGTCACTTGGCAAGTAAATGCCATTTACATTACCTGTGTTAATTTGTTTTGTTTTGGATTTTCTCTTTACTGCCTTTTCTCTTTGGTGACCTCGTACTGCCTGAGAACCCTGATGTAGCTTCTTGAATCAAGAGAGGTATGTACCTCAAAACAGAAGATATTTGGCAATTAATTGATTATGAAGGGGCTTCACATTATCTGGTTGCCTGAGGGAAATACTACATTCCTCCAGAACAGTCACAAGCTGTTGTACTTTGAAGATTTACAGAAAAAGAATGATACAGGAGATTTTGTTTAAGTGACCAAGGGCAGATGTTGCTTGAGTAATGGGATTTGTGACACTCTATTATGTGCAAAATTCAACACTCAAGATAACGTATGACTTTTGTCATTATCCTTTTAATGAAAACTTCAGTATGTGGCTGTGAACACAAATCCTGCTAAGTAAACTCAGGAGAATTAGTTCACTGTACACTTGAATTCCAGTTACTGTGGAAAAATAACTAAGGAAGAAGGAATCAAGCCACCAAAACACTACAACATTTACAGTAATGACATCAAGTACTTCTTTTTTCATTGCTGGATTGCTTTGTTCTTCTGCCTGCATTATATGAGAATAAGAAAATGCAATAGAAACTTCTATAGCAACACTGTTTTTCAGACAAGTATCTAAGTGGATTTTGCACTATGGTACTGCAACAAATAACAGATGCCCTTAAATCACATCTGCCTTAGAAATTGATTACAGCATAGACAACATTTAAGAATAGTGAGAATAAGCAAAGCTCTGTTCAAGAAAATGTGTTTAATATGGAGGTAACTATTAACTGTACTTCAAGTTTAACTACTGTTCTGAGGTTAATCACGTCCCTGAGAATAGCTACACAGGTTTTGCTATGACAACTGGTAACCTTGGCTTAACGGTTCCTGGACAAAGTTAATTGAGAACATTTAAGAGACACTTAGAATAAAATTTAAAACTGCTTTTCATTCTTACCAGTTGCCTCACCAAAGAAAGCTATTATTCATTACATTAACCCATAAGAATATAGCTTTATTTTTTTCTAAATATATTGAAATGGTATGAAATGGTTTAAAGTGCAGATTATTATTAGTATTATTAACTACAGTAGTGGTAATAACTTAGCATCTTATCAAATGTCTTTATGTATCCTACAGCCTATAGCATTATTCTCAGCAAGAAGGATTTACATTGAAAGATCNTTTGGTGGTGTTTTTTTTTTTTTTTTTTTTTTTTTTTTTTTGAGAAAATATATTATACTGTATCTTATTTTTTTTTTCTACTGGCTCTAAATTTCTGGATGTGCTTTCCCATGCTGAATCAGAAAGAAAATGTTCTAATCTATCATTTGTATTGTGGAATTATGTGTATTTATAAATTCGTTTTTATGATTTATAGCTTCATTTTTAATTTGCTTCATTAATCATGGGTGCATGTCCTCCTAACCAAATCAAAAGATAGCTCTTACTGACTTTAGTTTTAGTCAATTAGTAGACAGGAAGCTAAGTCATCTAACAGTGTCATCATATTTGGGCAGCTAGGCTAATTCCTAGCTTTAAATTTTCCTTTGAGCAGCATTAAGAATATCCTACTATGTATTTCAATCAAAATCATTCTCATTCAGATTATAGCCATTATATGTATGTAATATACATGCATTGTACTTAAATATCTATATAGACAGACTCCTTAATATACCAGTGATATTATTTACAGAGATTTCCACATTCACCACTGCTATGACTGAATATACATTTCATAAAATACGTTTCATTATAAAGTAATATTTGATTGTTCAATGATGTTTAAGTTTCTTGATGCTTACTCCAGTGTGGTTATAGGGAAGATACTTTAAGAGGCACATTTGACATTGCAAAAATACTTCTAAATTTACATATAGGTTATTAGTTTACCTATCAAAAACCTCAAATTAAATTACAAGCAGAAGATGTAATCCCAAATATCAGGACAATATGAAATTAGCTGAAAGTACTGTTTCAAGACAGCACAGTAAAGGACAACTGGCTATCACTTTAAGAGAAAGATTTCTAATAAAAATCAAACCCAGTAAATTTAGGGATAAATCAGGGTGAATACTCAAAAGAAGTGACTATGTAACAAGAGGATTTTCTCAGATGGATTTTGCTACTTATTAGGAAATAACTATATGCAGCAACAACAGGAAATTAAACTCCTTATATTTATGTATACAATCATACATTTGTATATACAGTCATTCTTTCTTTGCCTTGGAGAAGAATATTAATAAACTGTCTTTCCACATTTTACAAATATGATCTATATATGTAGTGAAAATAGAGTCTCTATGTGTGGATGTTTTTCAGTCCAGACAGTTTTGGATGTTGGGCAGAGTATGTTAGACATTTAAAAATATTAAAATAGAAGGGTTTTTTTTTTCTTAAAAAGAAAGCTTTCTGGCATGTTATAGGTACTAGGGAGAATATCTTGGCTGTAGTGATAACAACTGAAGAATTCTTCATTATTTTTTTTTTCCCAAAAATTTTTTTGACATTAGTACCTTAGTGAAAGAATTTTGGTTGACATGGTAAGCTGTCCCCTTAGTGTCAGATGACAGAAAGTACAAACTAAATTTTCTCTAATACAGTTAGGATTTCATAGGAGTAAAGAGGTGGTGAAATGTCTATGGTATGTCTATCTGAACCTGTAAATAAATATTTCAGGGACAAGTTTCTTCTGCCAGGTCTTCGAGCTATCTTTAGTAGTGATATGAGATGTAATTCATTAATTATACAATAACAGAACAAATTCTGCTAAAGACATACTTTTCTAATTTCTTACTTTTTAAATTTTGATCAAATAAGATCTAGACAATATGATGACAACAGTTAAAATAACCTTAATAATAAACTTTTCCACAAACAGATCTAACTCAGAGCATTTGCAAAACAAATAGCAAATAGATTAGGGTGACAGTGTCTAGAGGTGAGCAAGATCTACTTTCTGAGTGCATGTGATAATGGAGTTAGTCTATCAAGCTTGAACAGCCTACCTTCTTCCCTTGTGTCTGTACAGATCTCAGTGGTCATTAAGGAAGGCGACAGAGTACACCCAACATCTCAGCAGCAGTAGTTTCAAAAATACTTCTCTACACTCCTGCTCAATCACTTTTCTATTTAAGCAAGTGAGTGCCAGTGGAAATCTTTCAGAAAGAGAATGTAAAGAAAGTAATAAACTTAAAGGTATTTTCCATTCAAGTCTCTCTGTCTTACTAAGGGAAAATATGGAAGAAACAGAAAAAAGTCTGAATGTTGACACATATTAAATCTTCATTTTCAATTATTACAGAGTGGGATTGCAGTGATTTGATTCAGAGAGCCACAGAGATTCATTCCAGCTGTTTTCATGGCTCCATATGTCCTTATTTTTTTCTGTTTCCATGCTTTTTGTTATATATTAAGTATTGACCATTTCTGATAAAGTATTAACTTGACAAATATATTGGAAAATGTGTTAGTCTTTAAAAGACCATCGTTTACATTTGCAGAAAAGGAGAAGACAACAAATGTGAAATACTGCTGAAGTTTGCAGTTAGGTCATAAGCACGCATTACTCTTTTAGAGACCTTAAAAACAGGAACTATTTTGGTGTGATTTCGGTAGTATATCAGGCGAAAGGTTGCTTTTAATCAGCATCAGCCATCCTGTCTTATCACCTTGTGACATCCTTTAAAAAAAAATGTTGTGTTAGATACAGCAGAGCATGAAAAAGCTAATCTCCAATGGCTTTTAAGAACATAGTTTGCAGGAAATCTGATGACCCATGTAACAGATCAGATTTTTATCCCCCTGTCCTATTATGCCTTAAAACGTGCTAAAGCTTCATCAACTACTGTGGGTCACTGTGGAAAAAAAACAGAAATACAAACCCCTCAAGTTTTTCTTGATGTCTTACAATTTGGAAGAAACAGACTGTATAAGGGTAACAGTTCTTTCCTGTGCCTGTCTTAGATTTATTTTTATAGTCCACATGATGTCTATCTAGCAAAATGCTATTAGTTGATACAGTCAGTATTATGCCATTTGGCAGATATGTAGGTAAAAAAAGGAAGTCATTAGCAGTGTGCTGAAAGGAGATGGATCCTCACTATTTGGTATTAATAGCTTATAAAAGTGTAATTCTTACAGTGTCAATATAAAACATACAGCATAGTAGACATATACATGCCAGGTGTTGTGTACAGCCCATTCACAAATGCTCTTGACAGTACAAGCCTACAGTAGGAATGATTTTTTTTCTTTAGTCAAAATCCCTGTTGACACCTTGATGAGTTTCACATTTTACAATGTTTCTTTGGTCTCCCTGAAATACTCTAAGTCCAAACCATAATGTAAGGCATTTAGGATGCCATACACAGTAACTGCTTGTTGTGGTTTAGGCCCATCTGGCAACTAAACACGACACGGATGACCCAATTCTTTCCAGGGTGCTGTCCCACCAGAAGACTATTTTTTCAAGACCCAGGACGATGTCCCAAGCAGTGGCATGGGACACTGGATACATTTCCAGTCATCCAGTGGTTTCTTTTACTATTGTAAGCACATGGTGCTTGCCTTGGTGGGTTTGTGGGAGTGTAATATAGTCAATCTGCCAGGTCTCCCCATATTTATATTTCAGTCATCATCCTCCATACCACAGAGGGTTTAATCACTTTGCTTGCTTAACTGAAGCATGTTTCACATTCATGGATAACCTCTGTAATAGCATCCATTGTCAAGTCCACATGACAATCTATATGTTGCATCCCTTCCTTGGTGACCTGAGGTGTCATGGGCCCAATGAGCTATAAATAATTCACCCTTAGGTTGCCAATACAAATTTACTTGAGCCACTCTAATCTTAGCAGCATGATTCACCTGCTGGTTGTTTTGGTTTTCTTGGGTATATGGGCATCCACATGATACATTTTCATGACCAGCTTCTCTTCCCAAGCAGCAATATCATGCCATAAGCTAGCAGCCCAGATGGGTTTACCTCTGCACTGCCAGTTGCTCTGCTTCCATTGCTCTAACCACCCTCATCAGGTATTTTGTCACCATCCATGAGTTGGTACAGAGATGGAGCAGTGGCCACTTTTCTCACTCAGCAATATCTAAAGCCAGATGGATGGCTTTCACAGTGGTAGCTCTGCACTATCGATATTTTCCCACAATAAAACAGGACCCATTAGTGAACAGGACATACAACTTATCATCTGGTAGCTTGTTATACGGTGGGGCTTCCTTGGTGTGTGTCACCTTCTCCTCTGGTGACATCCCAAAATCTTTGCCCTCTGGCCAGTTTGTAATCACTTCAAAGATTCCTGGGTGGCTGGGCCTCCCTGTTTGAGCCCACTGTGTTATCAGTGTGACCTGCTTACTCACGTGGCATCAGTTTCATGATGTGTAGATTTGTGCTATTGAATATACGCCAACTCATCCTAGAAGTGGCTGTTATCATCAAGAAATTCTGTCAGTGATATTTCAGTGATACTTAGTGAGAGAACAGGATGTATTGGGTGCAAACTGAAGTACGGGGAATTTCAATTAAGCACAGAAAATGCTTTTTCACTCTGAGAGTGGTCAAACATTGGCACAGATTGCCCAGGTTGATTGTGGAGTCTCTGTCTTTGGAGATACTCAGAACCTGACTGGATGTGGTGCTGAGCAAATTGCTCTAGGTAACCTGGCTTTGAGCAGGAGCGATGAACTACACCATCTCCCTAAGGTCCCTTCCAACCTCAACTATTCTGTGATTCTGTGATATTCATGACACTGTGGGTTTCCTCTCATGAATGAGGAACCCATGTTGTGCTGATAAAGGTAAGCAGTGTCATTTGCAGAACTGCTTGTATGGTTCCCATTGTATACAATTTACTTCTGCATTGATAGGAAATAGCCTGCTTAGGGGAAAAAAAATTAAGAAAAAAAGTCATACGTCATACAGTCATATTCTTTGCACGAACTAATCCACCCCTTCAAAAATTCTCAGGGCCTCAGTCTGGGTAGGAAAGAGACATGATATCCCTGTTAATGGTTTCTTACATTCACATTTCAAAGATGTGCACACAGTTTTAAGCTGCATTATTCTATTAGGGTCAGAGGAGCCAAAGCAAGGAGGTGATGTAGCAGCTAGACTCTGTTCATTAGGTAAAAGAAAAAGTGAATAAAATACTCACCTAAGACAAAAGTATATGACCAAAATGGGAATTCTAGTATGTGCTGCTTTGTGCCTTGAAATACAAGTACTCTAAAGTGAATGTGTTCCTCTTATGTGGAAAGTATCCAACGTAATAAAAGAGAACTCTTTTGTGGTATGTTCACTGCAGTGTCAGTGATCTTGCAGACATCTGCATAATCCAAAATATTCAGGACACCTGTCTCCAAAGTCTACATGCTCAGTTTCCTGATTGAATTTAAAACTCCTCTAGTTATCAGCCTTGCTCCAGAACTTGAATGATACTTTTTAGAACAGTTTGTACTCTAAAAAGTATGTCCTACATCAGCAGAAAAGTATCCTTTTCATGAAAAATTGCCCCAAATTAACACATTTCTGTGGGCAATGACTAAGCAAGACATCAGATTCTGAGTTTACTCCTTTGTGGTTTTCCTCCAGAATTATTATGCAGGAAACACTTACCTGAACTAATTCATCCAAACACATACCAGTAAAGTATTCAGTTTTATTGTATTACTGCAATATTATTGCAATTATGTAACGGAGCCATAGGCTAGATCTACAGTTAGCAGTAAATAAAGGAACATTTTAAGGGATTTTAATTTGTTCTTGTAAATTGTGTAAAGTTGTGGATAAGCTTCAGAATCTTTCTGATCTAGTAACAATATTAATACCAGCCCATATTCATCATTTACGATGGAATATCCAACATACCTCAAGAGAAAAAAATCCAATGTATTTCCCTCACGTGTTTTTTAGTATTGTCTGCTCTTGGCAAAGTTCTCTAAAATCTCAGTGCAAATGTACTAAAACTGATTGGGAACTCAACATACATATCACTGTATGTAATAGAAGTTCAGAAAATACTAACAATAGATACATGAGCACATTCAATATGTCATAGCAATAAAAAGTAGAACTTCTCAAGACCCCATGTCACTTTACACTTTGACATTTATGAAGAGCTATGGAATGATAAAGAATTTTTTTTTTTCTGCCTTTTTAACAATGCATTGGTGGGGACAGAAAGACAGCATTAAAGATCCATCACAGAAGATGACTTGCTAGCAACATCCATTCTTTTCTGAAATATTAAAGCATGTCTAATATTTCCATTCAGCCTAGGAATGACAGTAGTAAATGAGGAGTGTGACAGTCTGTTAAGTAGCTCTCTCCTTATAAATAAGGAAAGCTGTAAATTAAAGTAAAAGCTAGACAGAAAAAGGGGAAAATATAATAAAAACTGTCCAGTCTTTCATAAATGTATGTTGATTGGAAGCAGTGGAGGAACATTTTTGAAAAGGACTTTTCTCCAGTGATTTTCCAATTTTTCTATCTCTTTCCTTTAAGAAGAGGTGCATGTTCCCTCTCTCATGGAGAATTCTGAATCAGATTTATACCACTGAGGAGAAGAGATAGGTTCATGTGCTTTCTTGACATACTGCATACACTTTAATCTATCTACTAATGGCCCCATAGGCATTTCTGAGTGTAATGATTTTGATTTTACTAACTGTAGTTAACTTACCCTTTTATCAACATATTTTCAAAAATACTCAAACCATAAGCATTTTCACTGGGAGAATGAAGGCTTGTATATATGTCATGTTTAAAGCTGAGCTCTACTAATTCCTGTTAAAATTGGACTCGGTTCAAAGACTCGCAATTTTTTTTTAATAATAAAAAAGGCCATTCTGTTTATAGATAATATGTTCCGTATAGAGCAAAACATGAACTTTAATGTAGTCATTTTCATCAAACCAAAAGAATAGTAGCTATACTGTAATGCAGTAGCAAGAAGCAATTAATCTGTGGAAAGCTGCATTTGGGACCACAACCATAATCTCACAATGAAAGAACAGTAATGAAAAACCAGTACTTTTTAATGTGAAATTGTTCTTTAACCAATTTGAATAATTCAGTGAAAATTCTTTATAATCAATTTATGAACCAAAATGTTGCCAGCAAAGACATTTGATAAAAAAATGTTTTTTTGATCACAGTTTATCTGTATATCTTAAGGTGATAACTTTGCCATTATTATGAAGTATGACATGTCCATTTTCTCTTCTCTTCTCTTCTCTTCTCTTCTCTTCTCTTCTCTTCTCTTCTTTATAGCTTAGAAATGATGAAAGAACCCAAGTAATCCTGTAGATTCCTAGTTGTTTAGAGATGTTTGAAGCGCTATAGAGTGAATTTCCAGTAGAAACAGGATAATGCTAAAAATCAGTTGCTTATTAAAGTAACAGATCTTTTTTGTATATGTACAAATGTACTTCAATAATTTTAAAGATTTTTTTTAAAGATGTTTGAATATTGATATCTGTTGTGTGAAAGTAGAAGATGAACTATTGAAAGAATCAGCTCTGGATAATAGTGAAGTGTCAGATATGATGGAGCAAATACACTGTTGATAAGGGGACTGCTTATCTTCCCTACTCCCTTCTCCTTAAGAAGTTGTAAGAAGGTATAGTCATGAGTTGAAAAAAGGAAAGAGCTTTGAGAAGAGCTAAAGACAAAATGAATTTTAATTCGACTATCAGAACAAAGATCAGCATGTATCTCCTGTAAGGAGTAAATGGGCAATAAATAGAAATTATCAGATTGATACATCTGTTCTCGAATTTATTCTACATGTATTTGAATAGACTACATTTCCTGTTTAAGTAGTTTTATTTCTTGATAAAGACTGTGTTCTGAGTCTTTGTATCTTGTGCTTCACCATTTTTTAATCTTAATCCTCTTTTAGTAGTTATTGCACCTGTGGCATTTTGTGGCTTTTAAACATTTTTCTGGTTCATTTTCAGTAGCCTTAGTTTTCTTGAGATTCCTAATAGGGACATTGCTGAATTTTTTTTTGGCTTTCCTACTGCTTTTTAAATCCATGCTACTTTCTTGTAGATTCTTGTGAAAACTTTCATTCTTTCTGTTGAATTTGAAAGACTTGTAGGCACTGATGTCTTCAGTTTCTTGGAGGATGTTTTGCCAATCAGGCTTATGAGCCCCCATTTACAGTTGCTGTTGTCTGTATGTATTTTGTGTCTCAGAATCTCCCTAAAAGCAGTGGGTCACAAGGGCTGTCTTGTGTTATGCTATCTTGTGAGGAACTTAAGACTTCAAAATTTTTTACTTTCTTCTCTGTCTTTTCTTCATAATGCTTTTCTAATGTTGTTATGAGTATCATTCACAAATCAGTGTACTATGAGAAACATGGACAGCCCTAGAATGGTGTTTCTTCTGTGTGGGGAAATGGTTCTGTTTTTGGAAGCTATTGCATATACTCAGTTGGGAGAACTTTCTATGGTAAAGGGAGAAGAATCTGCAAGGAAAAAAAAAAAAAAATAAAAATCATGCGGCATGATCAGAGATGAACAGGTTGAGCTAAGAGTTTTACCAAAGAAGATTTTGCTAGTCTGATGGTGTGTCTAAGAGTGTCTCCTTTATATGGATAACAGTGGAGTTCTAGTTCCAAGTTCTATTTCATATTGAAGGTGTTTGCTCTTTTGTTTATTTTCTCTTTTAGGTGTTCAGTATATGGGGTTCTGTTGTGATAATAGCTAGGTTTCTGGATTCAAAACCCCTGTGGTTGTATTCTGTATTTCTCACTGAAGTCCACTCTCTGTTTCTGCACAACTTCTGTACTGATCTGTAGTATTACAGTCCTCTTGTTCTGTGGATTTGGTTAAATGTGTCTGTTGGTAGCGAGAGAGTTAGTTAATAAACATGTATGTTCAACAGCATTAAAACATTTGGTTTCTCTGGTACAACAAATATTCTGTTGAAGGATCTTCTGGTACTCTTTTAATAAGATTTCAAATGAACTGATAGCTCCAAGTAAGAATTATCCTGTTGATTCCAGGTTATTTTTAATCTTTATGTCATAACTATCTTTTCTTTTCTGCTATGACCTTGACAAATCTAGTTACTTAAAACCTGGTAAGCTTTATGGCACTTTCATCAGATTATGTGAAATACATGAACAAATGGTGTATATAAGAAAGAATCATACTCTACCTAGTACTGCTAATACAGTACTGCTAAATACAGACTTTAAAGTCTGTGAGACTCAATATCATTACTTTGGAAAGGACATTCTTAAAAGATGCCAAGGAACTGGTCCGTCTCAGAATGCTATGTTTTGATGAGTGCATCTGTGACATTGGATAGATTAGATATTCTCGTGTTGTCTACCTCAAAATTCAGCCTGAATAAATTCTGAGTCTTACAGTCATCTAGTAGTGTCTTCTGTGCTGTGGTTGCAGCTGACCAAAAACTATAGTGGGCAAAACAGGCTTAACTGGGGGAAAATTAGTTTAATTTATTTCCAGTTAAAATAGATTTGGATAATGAGGAACAAAAAGTCAAACATTCAGGCAAGAAAATTAAACACTTCTTTGCAGATAACTGCACTTGCAGATAACTGCAGTTGCATATTGAAACTACAGTGTTCAAAATGCACTAAAGGAATTTCAGATTGTAAAAGGGAATGATTTCTCAATGCTGCACAAATGAGAAGGGAAAAGCATCGATTTAGGTTATGCATACTCCCCTCAGCATTTCTTTAGGTGCTGGCAGTAGGGGGCTGCAGGGGCTGCCCTGCACTGGACACGGTGGTTACAGCCAGCCCCACAATGGACCTACTGCAGGTCTGAGCTGGGCCTGTCAGTGAAGCTGGAGCTGCCTCTGTGTAAAGATATTTAAGAAAGGACAAGAACACCAGAAAATGGTGAGGATATGAGGAAAATAGTGTGAGAAACAGCCCTGGGAACACCAAGGTCAGAGAAGAAGGGGAGGTCCTCCAAGCAGGGAGGAGATATTGCGCAGCAGCCCGTGGAGGACCCCACACCAGGGCAGATGCACATTTCCAAGGGAAGAGCAGCCCATGGAGAGCCCATGCTGAAGCATGGAAAATGTGTGAGAAAGGGTGAGTGGCAGAGAGAAACACAAGGGTCAAGCTCTTCTTCCGTGACTGTTGTCCAAGGAGAACTACGTCATTTCTGCCTTTGATCTTGATCCATATGTTCCTGAAACCAGTTACAGAATCCATCTTCATGGGAGCAGGAACCATAATCCAGCTCCTGATTCTGGTTCCCATCTGCCACTGAGTACAGTCTGGGACTTCCACAGTGCCTGCTCCACAGCATCAGTGATGATGGTGATGTAATTGCCATCATGGAGGCTGGATTCAATATTGGGTTTGTATATATCTCATTTTATTAATATTATTTTTACTAAAGCTGTTTTAATTTTCTTTTCTAATCCATAAGTCTCTCTCCCATATTCCCTTTTTTTACCCTTTGGAAAGGGAGAGGGGTTAATAACAGAGAGCATCTACTGTAGGTATAGTGGATAGCCCTGACCCTAAACATTGATAATTTTTAACTTCATCAAGTTATACCTTTTGAACAACTACTTTGAAAACACACTGAAATGGACATAAATTGACAAAAATTACTATTTTGCGTAGGGACTAACTCTATTTTCTGGCTGACTTGTATCAGAAATCTGTTATGTACATGTTCTGTGGCTTATATAAAATGCACAAAGTAATGAGGCTCATCATTATCATGCTATTGTCATTTCAAAGCATTGAAATGCAAAACTTAGCATTATCATTAGTTCCACACATTTTTTCTGCATAATGAAAACAATTAATCAGTATAAACTGAGTGTTTCAAGTCACTGGCAAGGAACGAATTCATAGTCTCGTTGCAAGTAGCACTTCCACATTTTTTTTACTTCCTCCATTATGGAGTTACTAAGATTTTAGCTGTCTATTCTTTTGTCCAGTCATAGAATCATAGAATAGATTGGGTTGGAAAAAACCTCCAAGATCATCAAGTCCAACCCCTGATCCAACTCCAATTACTATATCATGGCACTAAGGGCCATGTCCAATCTCTTTTTAAAAACCTCCAGGGATGGTGAATCCACTACCTCTTTGGGCAGGCTGTTCCAATGCCTGATTACCCTCTCTGTAAAGAATTTCTTCCTAACATCTAACCTAAACTTCCCCTGGCAGAGCTTAAGCCCATGTCCCCTTGTCCTGTTGTTGGTTGCCTGGGAGAAGAGGCCAACCCCCACCTGGCTATAACTTCCCTTCAGGTAGTTGAAGAGAGTGATGAGGTCACCTCTAAGCCTTCTCTTCTCCAGACTAAACAACCCCAGCTCCCTCAGCCTCTCCTCATAGGACTTGTGCTCAAGTCCCTTCAGCAGCCTGGTTGCAATTCTCTGGACCCGCTTCAGCACC